>BSBK01001154.1:142500-640000 GCA_027943335.1 Chamaecyparis obtusa | reverse complement strand
GTAAACTGTAATAGTTTTGATTAATACACTATGCAGGTTTTGGAGTGCTGGGGTTTTTACCGAAAGGTTTCCCCAGGGTAAATCATTGTGTCATTCTCTATTTTCTGTATGCATGGTATATGGCTGCAATATCATTGTTAAAGTAGTTAACAAATCTGAAATTGTAAGGATTTAAAAGAATTTGCATAATACTTTCCTTTAGAGATTAGTGTAGGAAGTTGTTTCTGCACCTGAGTTTCCTTACAAATTTGAGTATTTCTACCTAAATATAAATTTTTGTCAAACATATGGTCTAGCTAGATTCATTCTAACTAAGTTAGATAAGTGCTTCAACTTTTACAATTACAAATGTCTATTAAATGCATGTTTTATACCAATTTGGGTCCAATTACCAAATAAATAAGATTATTTCAGAAAATAGATGTTTCAATAAACCGTACTCTTTTTAATGATATATTTCTAAAAATATAAAAATACCCTTTTGTAGAGCTTAGATATAGATTTTAGAGTGTTTTAATTAGACATAGTATATTGCAATTAAAGAATACTGCAAGTAGGTATTTTAACAGTCAGAATGATGTTGATTCAGAGAAAGAAAAAAATACTAAATCATATTAGAAAATTTTGAAAAAGATATGGTTCACTAGAGGGGAGAGTTATCTTTGAAATGTATAATTATTTTTAATTGGGATAGATTTGTTATGAAAAATATGTGGGAGATGAAAACTTTCAATTTTAGGTGAGTTGAAATTTGAATTGTTATAAAAGAAAAAATATATGCCAAAAACCAATTTTTATTTTTTCATGCACTAGCTATATATGTCATCTATAACGTATATTGAAATTAGAGAAAAAAGGTTTATTTACATATAGTTTTTTCGTGGGAACTAGACCCCTGATTTTTAGCATTTTTCAGCAATTGAAAAATCATGTTTAAAAATTAAAAAAAATATCAATTCTTATTCAAAAAAATAATATAAAAAAATAATCATAAACTTCATACATTTCTACACATTTCATTAGTTTACTTCATTTTCATATTCCAAACAAAAATGTCACTTTTATGTTGTTGAAGTTGAACAATTTTGATTTTGTTAGATTTTTCCTTTATAAAAGTGTGACATAGGTTTGTGCTTTTACCTGAAAGATTCAAACAATTATTGATAGGAGAGAACTAACTTGTTAGTATTAGCTTATAGATTTGATTGTGTAGAATTTTTTTATCATCAACGTTTTAGATCATACTACATGATCCATCATCTTATGTTCCTCTTTCTCTCTTACATGCTGATGATGGATCATGTAGTATGATTTGAAAAGTTGATGATAAACAAATTCTACACAATCAAATCCAAAAGCTGATACTAACATATAAATGGATTATGGATATCTAATAGATTTGAGAATTAGCTTTCATAGCAGTGAGCCAAGAAAGGCCCAGTCTCGCTTGGAATTGATCAGAAGTTGGAATGACAAAAAATATGATATCTTAGAAGAGTTTCTTACCAGCTTCTATGGGAAGAGTTATTTGAAACCATGGGTAGGAAAAGTAAAACCATTAAGATTTTTAATCATCAAGTTTGATTTTTCATAGGAGTCTTGATGAAATTTTCTTGTCTAAATATGTTACTTGTAAAATTATCTATGCAATTTGAATCAATAATCTAACCCCTCAAGTGTACTTAACTTTAATCTTCATAGCAATGTATAGGGGACCATCAAGTGCCTTAATAGTGTCCCTAGGATCAAATGTAATACAATGTTAATCTTTTGGCTTAGATTTGGGATTGGATTGATCAATAAGATTGACAAAATTGAGGACCCGATGACATGTATTTTCATTGTTCATGGTTGTGGGTTCACTAGACTCAACAATATTGATAAAAGAATAAGGAAAGGAATAGGTAGGCTCAACTATATTGGTGTAATAGGAAGGCAAGGGATTGGTTTAGATTTGTGAATTTTGGTTGGGAGGATAAATTGATTTATTTCCTTGATTGTTAACACATTCAATAGTTATGGCATTGAAAGAGATCTTGGATGATAGTATTCAAATGGAAATACCCACAATAAAAACTCAAGCTTATAGCCAAAGACTCTCAACCTTGAAAAATATCATATAATAAACCAAAAGATACAATCCAAAACTAGAAAAAATAGAGGTATTGGCTCACAAGAATCCATCTATCATGAGAATGAATGGAACACTTAGCACTCATGGCTAAGTGTTCCATTCATTCTCAAGAGATATGTGTTCTTGTGAGCCACTACTCATGAAACACGGGTCAATGAGTTTGACTCATAAACTACACTATTGAATCCTTATAGAAATATCACAATTTGACTTGTTGTGGAAAATATATCGTACGTATAAAATAGAGGTACTAATCCAAGTATAAAATTTGGATCCCCCCCCAAAAAAGATGTTAATTTCCATAACCTTTGACTTGTGAAGTTTTTCCAATAGGTAAATTGAGATATTTACTAGTGTTAATTGCATAATACAATGCTCTAATGTCTTTTTAAGCTCCTCAGGAGTTTTTATTCCATTTGTATCATTTTTATGGAGATCACTTGCAACACAATTAAACATAGCATCATTTGATCAAGCTTGGTCATATGTTTTCCTCCTCTTCTTACCTTCTTTTAGGCAATGATCTTACAACTAAATCAAAGTTTCCATATGTAGAAGCTGGTATAGCTTCTACATATAATGCGAAGGCATAAAAAACCCAAGTTTCTTGAAATTAATACCTCTATGAAGCTCCTTCTTGTTTGTAGTTATAGCGGTGGAAAAATCTATCTTATGCATCAACATATTAGAGACAAAACTATGCCAAAAATATTGTATGAAAAGTTATTTTTAAAAAATCTCTCTTACTTGAGAATATTTGTCCCTCTGATGCTATGTGTTGTTCCTGATTACATTGGAGAAGAAAACCCTTTATTGCAATAGCAAGAAGATGACACCACTATGCCTAATGCTTGGGCACAATGATACAAAATTTTGTCAAGTTGTGCAAAGAAACCCATTGGGTTATGGCTGAATTGAACCTTGAAAATAAATCCACTCCAACGTTTGGTCCAAATGGAAAACACTAACACTTTGGTGAATTAAAATTTGCAAAGAGCTCTTACTTCTTGTTTGAACATCCTTTTTTCCTAAAGTTACAGGAAAATAATATTTCAACAAGGCATATTTCCAACCTAATGAAAGGCAATCATGTTGTTCTCAGCAGCAAGCCACATCTTTAGATAGACTAAAAAATAAAATTAGAAGTAAAATAATTTAATCATTTCATATAGATGTCCCATTGAAGCTGAAATGAGATGTGACTTTAAAGCAATACAAAAAGCCAATAAATAGACTAGAACATGCAAGACAATCCCTAGATGGAAAAAGTACACATCTCAAGCACCTAGGAAGGGGAAGCCATAGATAAGAGCACAACTCAGAGTAGAAGAGAGATAAAACACACGAGCCTCAACTCCCCCTCCACCCCACCACTCCCTCCCCCCTTTCTCCTCCCCTAAAGAAGAGCCCACCACGTGCCAAGGTTAAAACCCTGAGATGGTTCAAGAACCCCATTTTACATTAACATTTTTTAGATAGCACTGATAGTGAAACTATTTGTTAAATCAGCGGCTTCTAAAAAATGATTGATTTCAAATTGAGAAAAGTGTTTCATCAAATACTTAGCTTGACTTATCTTGTTGAAGAAAATAGTTCAACTACCAATTAGGTGTGTAGGAATAAGAAAGAGATCTAATTATTTTCTTTCATTATTCTTCCTCCAACCTCCTTACAATTGAAAAAAACCAATCCTTATATCTTGGTCAAATTTCCCTTAAGAATCTACCTTCATACAAACTTACTATTTTTTTAATTATCAGCCTTTGAAACTAATTACATGCAACTAGAGAATATCTCAATAAATTACTAATAACTCAAAAAACTTTCTAATCTATAATGAAAACATCTAAAGAAATCACTAAATTGTCAAAAAATTAGCAAAATCTCAAAAAAATCACCAAAATCTCAAAATTTGCTAATTTATTTTGAGAACATCTAAATAAACTATTAAAATCTCAAGTTTTTTTAATAAAAAAAACCACTAAAAGCTCCTGCATCAGTTGGATATATTAAATATTATGAATCTCCTCATTACACCTCTTGTTAAACTAATCTATTAGGATCATTTTGCAATCAAAATTATTTTGTGTGCACACATTGGGATCTCCATCGTCAACTAGCTTCCAACGTGCAACATCAAGAGTAGCTCTAATTTGCTAGTGAATTAATTTGGGTAGGTGATTTTAAATTTTATTTTTTTGAGTGGGAAATTGAATGCACAACTCAAGATAAAAGGAAGGAATGTTCCTCCTATTAATTAAGTCTATGCAAGAGAATGTTTTGTGTTTTGAACAATAGTTCTTGGTGAAAGTATATTGTAACAACAACTATGTTTGTGATTTTCTATAGAGAGTAGCAATTGCACTAGACATTTTACAGCTTTGAGTGATCAATAGTTAGAGAGAGCTTTAAGAAGCTCCAGATCTTTTTGGGTGCAACTGTAGATTTTTGTAAGTAGTTATGTATCAGTAGTTTGTATTTTCAAAATTTGTTGTTTGTTTATTTTGTAATAGTTTCAGATTTAATAGAAAGTAACGAAGAAAGTTGCATGTCTCCGGTTTTATTTTGTCTCCATTTACATTTTGATTTGTTTTGTCTCCATTTACATTGAGATCTATACTTGTGCACTAAGTCATTAAATCATGGGTAGTTATCAACACCACTACTAACTTTGAAGTGATAACTATTGGTACAATAATGTTAAAATATTAGTCATTAAATCAACAAGTGCTATAACAATTATTGGCATGCACTCAATTACTGGTTCATTTCCTCTATTTTACAGGAATCTCATTGTGATTTTTGACATTAAGAATGTATTTCATATTAATGAAATAAAAACAAAGAAATAAATTTTATTTATGTGACTAAATAAATTATTTAATTTAAATATCATCTAATTTAATGATTATACCATCAATAATAATATTAGTTTTGTCTATCTAAAAAACTGCAAGTATTCGTCCTATTTCAAGTGACAAAATAACCCATATATGAAAATTAATTCCTTTGAAAATAAATATTTATTAAGTAAAATATGAAAGAATTATGTACAATAATGTAACTGCTGCTATTACCTAAGTCCTATTCCATTACATTAGAGGCAGGGGGTTGGGTTTACAGCCCCAGCATCAACTGCAGTAACTTGTGCATTCTTACACAAAAATTGAGCATTTTCTTTTCCACCGCTATAGCTCAAGTCTATAGAGTCTAGTTTGATTTCTTGACAAGGCATACTTTGGCTGCATTCAAAAGCAATTGCAGCATTTGTAGCCGATGTTCCAGTTATGTTCTTGTATAGCACATTACTGATCTTCACACCAGAATTTCCCTGCAAATTTATAATAACATACATATAATTACTCCCATCATTAACTACAACTGTTGAAGCTTATGTTTATAGTACAACATCAGATAATATATAGCTTTCCAGAAATTCCATTTGGAGAATAATATTGGTCAATTATAATAGGATTTTTTACATTGTCCATTTTGGCATTTTGGAATGTTATACCAGTCGCAAAACCATTCCCTCCCTGCCAGGTTTTGATCCTTACTCCATTTTCTGTGTTGTGAAAAGAAACTCCACTTACTGTTATGTTCTTTACAGCAGCCAGGGAGTTATCTTCACCAAGACTTCCAACACTTTATTACCAACAACACAAATCCAAAATTATTTTCAGTACCCAGCTTTTTTTTTCAACATATCAATTTATGAAAAACAAACATAAAGTTATAAATGCTACTTATTATCACCTGATTCCATGCCCTGGCCCACATGTAACTCCTTCAATGGCAACATTGAAAGATCCCGATCCAATAGAAATACAGTCATCTCCTGAAAATAAAGATTGAAGCTACTTTATGAGGAATTCCTTCAAATAATAAATACTTGATTAAATTCAATCTATCACCAAAAAATCATTTCTCGTATGAGTTGACAAAAGTCACCTGTTCCTATGACGACGTTTCGAATTTTAACATTGGAAGACTGTCCCATATGAATTCCATCAGTATTGGGACTGTCACCCGGAGGCTGAATAGTCACACCTTCAACCTCAACATTATTGCAGGTATCGAAGTTTACATGAAACTGCTTGCTGTTGATTGAAGTGATCATTCTTACTATGATATTCGCGGTGCCTGTAAATCTCAATGTCTGATCACCAACACCAAAAGAAACAGATTCATTAGATGCTACGAATTCTTATAATCTAATTCGGTCCAAATGAGCTGGCCTATAGATTTTTTCAAGAATCAGCAGTACAAGAGAGGTAAGAGGAGTACCGTGGGCCCATTCTGATTTGTCTTCTGCTCATGCAAAACATATAAAATCATAATCAGCTATAGGAAATAACATATTGAATATCAATTTTAAAGCTACGGCAATGCAAGAATCCAAAGTAAAAAAATGTAATACCGGTGTTGATTCTATTATTAATCTATTATTGCTTTGTCAATTAGGCGATGTATTTGGTTGCAATTCACAGACATTTGATATCATATGATATGTTGCACTTTAGTTCCTATCGCCTATCGTTCATACCTTTGCATTCATCTCCACCCACCAAGAAGCTCCTCGTCCATCTAAAATTCCATTACCCTCAACTGTTAAGCCAATCACATTCCTGAAATGCAGCCAATAATTTTTGTTGTTTTCACTCCACAAGCGATTCTCTGTTGAAGCAATAAGCTTTCCAGTTACCTGCTCAGAACCAGGGCACATCAGGAATAGTATCTACCATTTTCTAACTAAACCAACACATCAGGAATAGGAACAGATTTTGGTGTGTTTTTCCAGCCTTTAGAGTCAACAGAAATATATGAATTTCTTCAGATTCTGATACTTCACCTGCATTGTAATCTTGTTATTTTGACATGGCCCCTCAAATGTAACTGGATTGATCAGAAACGTCATCTTTGGGACATATACAACCGGTGAACCAGTTGAAGAACAGGCAGCATTCCAAGCTGTTAGAAATGCCTACATTTCACGAAACACAAATTAAGCGAAGAAAGGAGTTTTTCATCAATTTTCGACAATTTTATTCATTTGAAACCTTCCACATACCGTACTATCATCTGTTTGTAAATAAGCTGGGAAGAGAGGGATATTAGTGTAGCTTGAATAGATGTGGGAGATACAAGATTTAACAGCAATACACAATCATTAAATTATTGATGTTAAGCTGCTGCTTTTCATGGAGGAAAACTAATTTCGAATTCCAGGATTAGGATTATCTCATAGTTCATCGTTATCTACCAAAACATAACTTATGTACACAGTCATAGAAAAATTCAAAGAAAAACCATTCTACTCTTAAATTTGTCATCAAAGCAAATGGTAATAAAACTTCATTTACACGTAAGGGAAATTAACGCCTATGTTTTAGTCGGACAATATTATTTTTGGGAAATCTAACTATGAGTTCTCGTGATAAAGCAGTACTCAATTTAGTGCGTGAAGTTAAGATATGAACATGAATAAGTGCAAACATATTTTCATTAACAGTTGTACCTTAGCCGTCAACACATCAAGCATTTAATATCACTCAACCAAATCTTTGAAAATTATAGAAATTCATGTGTACGTCTTGTTTCTACTAACGTTCTGTTTTTCTAAACATGCTGCTGCTGAATCATATAAAGGAAACAAATATTCTATTCTATATCTTGGAAAAGTAAACTCTAAATTTAGTTTTTTAATATATTTGAGTAAGTAAATTAAAATTTTATATTTTGTTTGTATATGTCTGTGTATATATTTCTATTCTATTAACAACTATATTCAAATATTTTAAAAGTATGAATATTTTTTTAAGATAGTTCTAATCTTTTAAACAAATTATGAACATTTTTTATGATTAACATAAAATTTGTTAAAATTAGAATTCTTATATTGATATTAATATTTGCTTCTTCTTTTCTAAATTTTGGTAGATGAATTTCACATATTTATGTTTTGTATATTTTATTTGACATATTTAATTTGACAACTTCTAAAAGGGGGACTTTCATTCAAAACAAGCTACAAAACTTTCAAATAAAATAAGTATATTACCAATATCTACTGATTTTCCCAATTGATTATACTGAAATTTTTATCTTATTTTCTCAAAATTCTCATTTAAGAAAGGGTTTGTAAATATGTTTACAAATCAGCCCAAAAAGCTCTAAATATATTACCCCATTATTCACAGGGTTCTTAGAAGTGATATCTTGTGCCAATATGCTTAAACATTTTATGAGAAATAGTTTTTTTGTAAAGTTATTTCTAACTTGTCACAAAAAATAGTTAGTCCCTCTTTCTCTTATTTAAAATCTATTAGCATTCATATTTTTTATTAAAGGAAAACATGTTTTGAAGGGACCTAAAACCCTTTTAAAGAAAACCAGTCAAGAAAAAGAAACCATCAAAGAACCAGACATTGGACAACAACAGAACAACAAAACATCGTTAACAAAAATAAGAGATAAAACGTAGAGACCTTGTTTATTTTTTAAAATATTTTCATAGACTACATGGGATGAACTATTAATGTAGTTACTACATGAGTATTATCTTCTTATAGATGTGCCTATCTAATTATTATCCGTGCAAATCATTACAATACATTTGTTAGATGTAGAGTATAAAATACCATGATTTTTAGTATAATTAACATATCATTGGATTTCTAGAAGGTGATTAAGTATACTATAGAGAATAGAAAGAACTTGGTCGACAAATATCATAATATTTATCAAAATTTGATTCAAGTGGTTGATGTCGATGTGTCTATCAATAGTAAAAAGGTGTATGTTGAGGACAACAAAGGACTATGAATGAGCACTCATGACAACTTGAAGATAATAACTATTCATTTTTCTCAACACCCATAGGATTTGAAGAAATTAGCACTTAATACTTCACAACTAGAAGCAAAGGCTATCAAGGCCATAAAGAAACAAAATGAGGTATGTTATGTAGGTTTCTTCTTTGTTTTCTATCTTCTAGGCTATGCCGAGATCTTGCTAATGGTTGGATGTTGGTTTCATGATCTTGTAGAATTATGTAAATATGGTACTAGGTCCCTTCAAAATGTCTTTGATCCATAGTAAAAAATATATAAGTAGATTGTTTTTTAGCTACCAAAAGGAGTTTGTAGAGCTCTATGATCTTGATTCTCAACAAAAGTTAAATATATATCTAGAGGTAATCCCTCTATCTTAGATGTAGAGTATGATATACAATAAATTTTGTCATTCTAAAAATTCTTTTCCCAACTAGCATGTCAACTTATTTTAGTTTTTGCAAAAGTATCTAGATATTAAAATAACTTCGTATATAATGTCAAGCCTCAAGATTATCAAAAACCCCAAGTTGTCCACTTTTTATTTTGTATAATATATGATCTATTTTGGTGTTATTATCTTCTTCACTAAATTTTTTACCTATGACTATGAGTATAGATGTTTCCTTTCAATTCAACACCTAAACTTCTTCAAAATATTATTGAATATTTTTATTCGACACATATAAATTTAAATATTTATTTGAGTGATATTAACACCCTAAATATATCTCAAATGTATTATTTAAAGTTATCTATTTTTTTTTTGAGTTATTAGTTTTCAAATTCTATAGAAATATACATCCATCAACATATAAACATCTGGTCAAATATCACATTGATTGTTCATCTTGATATAAAGAGTAAATCCATTATTGGATTTTCTAAAGTAATTCTTGATGAACTATGAATCAATGTGGTTATTCTATAATGAGCTTACATGAAAAATATGTTGACCATTGAAATTCTATGGAAGTGAGAGAAATATAATGATTTCATTATATTCACAACACAACTCTAGGGAAAAATATCCAAACATAGCATGAAATCCAACTACAAATTATCCAAGATGCTTTCAATATGATATTTTGCTATATTGTATCTAGATATTAATCGAAGGAAACTATTACTATCTCAATCTTTTGAAATAAATATCTTATTCCAACAATTAGTGAGATAAATTACACATCATATCCAACAATTAGTGAGATAACTTAGACATCATATGGATTCCCTTGTTAATGCTAATTATATGTGCAAGTTACAAATTATATTGACTAAAAATATGATTTTCCAAATGAATCCATAAACAAGTACCATAGTCTAGAAACCAAAAAAAGAAACTATGGGATAAGAAAAACCTCCTAAAACTGAATCAAACCATCACCAAACAATCACAAACCCAAACATTTCACATGCCAATGATATATATGACACTATATTCAACACCAACATTGTACATGCAACCAAATCTCACCAAAATGATACTCCAAGTCTTCAAAAATGTCAATCTATGTCCTTGAACAAGAAGACTATTAGAAATGGAGGCAACCACTACACTATAAAAATATGACAAAGCATGCAAATCTAAAATATAAATGAAAGGATATTAATATACAAATGATGAAAATTTTAAATAAATCAGATTACTAAAAATCCATACACATAAAAAAATATGGAGTTCAACATATAGATAAATTACTTTTGGGTAAAGAATTCCACCAAGAAATTGGGTCCCTTCAAAACCTGCTTGTATTGTAATAAAAAATAATTTCACCAAGAAAAGAGTGAAAATGTATATTATTCTTCACAAAGTTTATAATACATAAAATTTTATCAATCTTTCATCAGATCTAGTAGCATTTGTCTCAAGCTTGACCCCTCAATATATATAGACTCATGGGAGCTCAAAATACATGCAAACAATATCACCATGGGCCTAAATAAGGTTCCAAAATAATGTTGTAAAAATCCCTACAACCTCTACATGCTGCAAACAATCTCTTAGATGACATTACGTCCTTTTACAAGTTTTCATAAGAGTCCCATAAAAAATAGGAGATAATCTTGCATGCATCATATATTATTAATAGCTTATGCCAAGATTATTTTTAACATTTTCCATAAATAATTCTCATGTCCAAAATGTTCTCAACTATTTTTAGTCCTTATTTCATAGAGTTTTTTATTAGTTCCTTAAAAATAGGGTTTCCATGTCGAACCACTTAAAAATGGGGTTTCCATGTCGAAATAGTGAAATTGGGAATTTTGAGCATACTAGTGCTTCGATTGGACACTACCACTCAAATGGTACACTAATACCTAGACAAGATTGGTTCCTAGGTATTGTATTCCTAGTTTGGCACTAGTGTCTTTTGTAGCATTATAGTCATGAAAAGGTATGGTAGTTATTTTAAGCTAATAGTATTTGGAAAAATGATAAAACCCTAGCAACTGTACTTTCACAAGGATATCCCTAACACCCTCAAACCACCTAATATGACTCGGAAAAAAAAAACCAATAACATAAAAAACAACACAACATCAAATGAATAATTCTATATCTTGAGTACACAAAAATACTAACATGAAAAGAAGAAAGTGGAGGGCAATATTAGAACCTTTTTGAAGCTCTTACATAAAAACAGTCAAGGGAAAGAATATATGAAATTTCAAAAAAATTGCAAGACTTTATAAGAGGCCCAAAGATTGTTTGAAATGACCCAACACTTTAGCAACAAGCATCTACATATAAGATGAATGCATGAAAAGTTCTCAACCACATCCTTGAAGACTCAACCAAGATCCATTAGCTTTATCTTAAACATGAGGGAAATGTTCCTAAATTCATTTTACCATAGCAACATGTGTAAACATGAGAGTAAACTATAATTCAACTAGGCTTAGATCTCAAACCAAGTCACCTAAATAAGTCTTATTTTTCTATCAACAACCATTTTTTATTTATGTTATATATTAAAGAGATTTTATGTATTTCATCTTAAAGTTACATCATATTGGGACTCAAATGTCCCTAAATTGAACAAGTTTTATTTGAATGGAAATTAACTAAAGTACGTAAGAATTTTTTTGAAGAGCATAATCTAGTAATTGACCACAATCCTCGATCCTCTATTTTTGATTGATGGTTTTCATGCCATCTAACCATGTGGTACCAAAGGTTATACTCCCTCATGTTACGAGATGTCACAAGAACAAATCATACTTGCACAAGGCACATGTTAAGAATTATATACATGTACATTATTTATGGAGACATGACATCAAAGAATACAAAAAATTCAATTTAATAACACGTAATATTAATAGTATATCATATAATCTAAACACAAAAAGTTCATATCGATACGTTCTTCACGATAGCCCTGTTAGTGCTTAATGTTGCAGGTGATCAATACCTATCAAAAATACTCTGATACTTAACTCTTGTGGTCCCAACAGATGCACCTATCAATACTAAACACTAACATATTCAGGATTTAAATCCTTCTTTACTTTTAGCTTCAGGCTCTGGCGGGTGTACCTAGTTGATTCATTTCCTCAAAGAATCACAATCAGAATCTGCATACTTGACATAGATTAAAACATTTATTTCATTTAACAAAGCTTAAATTAAATTTTTATTGTTAACAAACCCAATTTTTGTTTTTCATGCACTAGAAATATATGTCACCTATAACATATTTTGAAATTAGAGGAAAAAAGGTTTATTTACATATAGTTTTTTCATGGGACCTAGACCCCTGATTTTTAGCATTTTCAACAATTAAAAAATCATCTTTAAAAATTAAAAAAACATATCAATTCCTATTCAAAAAAATAATTAAAAATAGTAATCATAAACTTCATACATTTCTATAGATTTCACTAGTGTACTTCATTTTCAAATTCCAAACAAAAATGTCACTTTTCTGTTGTTCAAGTTGAACAATTTTGATTTTGTTAGCTTTTTCCTTTATAAAAGTGTGACACAGGTTTGTGATTTTACCTGAAAGTTTCAAACACTTATTGATAGAAGAGAATTAGCTTTCATAGTAGTGAGCCAAGAAAGGCCAAGTCTCACTTGGAATTGATCAGAAGTTAGAATGACAAAAAATATGATATCTTAGAAGAGTTTCTTACCAGCTTCTATGGGAAGAGTGATGAAACCATGGGTAGAACAAGTAAAACCATTAATATTTTTAATCATCAAATTTAATTTTTCATAAGAGTCTTGATGAAATTTTCTTGTCTAAATATGTTACTTGTAAAATTCTATATGCAATTTGAATCAATAAGAACCCCTCAAGTGTACTTATCTTTAATCTTTGTAGACATGTATAGGGGAACATCAAGTGCTTTAATAGTGTCCCTATGATCAAATGTAATACAATTTTCATCTTTTGGCTTAGATTTGGGATTGGATTGATCAATAGGATTGATGACATTGAGGGCCTCATGACATGTATTTTCATTTTTCATGGTTGTAGGTTCACTAGACTCAACAATATTGGTAAAAGAAGAAGGAAAGGAATAGGTAGGTTCAACTATATTGGTGCAATGGGAAGGGAAGGGATTTGTTTAGATTATGAATTTGGGTTGGGAGGAGAAATGGATTTATTTCCTTGATTTTTAACACACTCAATAGTTATGGCATTGAAATCAAAGAGATCTTGGATGATAGTCTTCAAATGGAAATACCCACAATAAAAACTCAAGATTATAGCCAAAGGCTCTCAACATTGAAAAATATTTTATAATAAAACAAAAGATACAATCCAAAATGAGAAAAAATAAAGGTAGTGGTTCACAAGAACCCATCTTTCATGAGAATGAATGGAACACTTAGCACTCATGGATAAGTGTTCCATTCATTGTCAAGAGAGATGGGTTCTTGTGAGCCACTACTCATGAAGTACATGTCAATGAGTTTGACACATAAACTACAGTATTGAAACCTTATAGAAATATGATAATTTGACTTGTTGTGGAAAATATATCCTACTTATAAAATAGAGGTACTAATCCAATTATAAAATTTGGATTCCCCCCAAAAAATATAAGACGTTAATTTCAATAAACTTTGACTTGTGAAGTTTTAACAATAGCCCATAAATGGAGCAACATAGAGTCTCCTAGAAATGTTAATGGTGTCAATGGGAGAGAATGGGTGAGTAGGGGGAAGTTTGAATTTGATCATGGGCAGGAACCCTGGTCTATAGGTTGAGCATGCAGCTAGCAATGGTGTTGCTGCAGATCAGGGAGCGGGGAACGAAGAGAACATAGAAGGGGTCCCAAGGGTTAAGCAGAAAGACCCTGGTAAGGCAGTCTAGGAGGGAGAAGGAAACCCTCCCCCTTCCCCCTTGGCCATGAAGAATCAGACAAAGGATCAGAGTGGAAAAGCCTCTCATCGTCGATGGTCGGCCCTTTTTGGCATACAACCTTGAGGTAAGTCTTCCTTCCCCTCTATAAAGGATCTTTGTGATAAAGAGAAAGGTAATTTTATTTTGGAAATTCTCGATGAGCTTGTGGATCATAACATTGCCTCAATGGACCACACTCTCGTAGGAAAATTTGTAGGGTCTAGACCCAACATAGATATAGTGAGAATCTTTGTGAAAAAGAAATGGGAGCTTAAGGGGCAAGTCCTTGTTACGACCATGGTGAAGGGATTTCTTTCCTTTGAGTTTTCCTGCAAAGAAGACCTAGACAAAATCCTCTATGCGGGCACCTGGTCAATTGGCAAGGCTACTCTTGTGGTGCAAAAATGGACCCCGAAGTTAGACCTCAATGATTCTTTCTTCGTCCAGGCCCCGGTTTGGGTTTGACTCCCAGAACTCCCTTTAGAATTTTGGGTTGAAGACGTCTTCGATAGTATTGCCAGATCCTTTGGTTCAGTGTTGTCCATTAACCTGGTGACTGTGGCTAAAAGCCACCTCACTTATGCTAGGATCTGCATTGGAGTGGAAGAGGGTCAGGATATGCCAGAAGTCATTGTTCTCAAATCTAAACTGGGAAAACATTTGCAAAAGCTAGATTATGAAAGTATCCCTTTTGCGTGCTTCCATTGCAAGAAAGTGGGACATAAATCCAGATCATGTCCAGTATGCATGAGCTTGGAAAAATAAAGGAAAGCCCTAAATGTTAATAAGAACAAGTCGGATAATGAATTAGAGCGCCTTCCAAGGAAGTCAGCCTTTCCTCATTTTGAATTGCAGGTCCCAAATCAAAGAGTATGGAAAAAAAGGATAAGCCAGAGGAAAATCAAGAGGTCTTGGTAAACCCTAACATTGGGGAACCAAAGGAGAAAACAACACCAGGTCAAGAGTGTTTGGCTCTAAGAAAGGATTCTCCCCAGTTTGAAGGCATAGACTTGGAAGTCAATATTCTGCAAAGACTCCATTAACGACACCTGTGACATTGGTCAGGGGGAAGGGGGTGATTCATGCCCAAGTTCTACCTTTGCCTCCTTCATCCTAGATTCCTTAGAATCCCATTTGGAAGAGTGCTATTCCAACCCGGCTAGGGGTAAACTTGGTGGCCCCCTAGACTTATGAAACTGCCCTGAGACACAAGACTCTAACAAAGTCCAACAAATGGATCTTCTTTTGGGTTCTATCTCTCCTAAGAAACTAACCAAGATGGAGGAGCTCTTTGCTAAATATAAAGAGGAAAAAGAGGGATGGATGAAGGTTCAAAGCAAGAAGAGTTCCAAAAGTAGAGATCCCTCCCCAGTTTCTCTTGTAGCTAGTAGAAGCAAAAATAGAGCCGATGTTGGGGCTAAACTAAAATCCCTAGGCAAAAAAAAATCAAGTCAGATAAGGAAAAAGGAAGCAAGTAGAAACATTGCGGATGGAACCCAAAAAACCATCCAGGCTGCCTGTACTCCCAGCAAGAGATGTTAGTCACTTCAAAGTATTCCCGTGAGCTCGTTAGCTCACTCAAGCTGATTGTAAGAAGAAGAAAATTATGTTTTGTAGGAATTTTTTTTTTGTGATAGCCATGTACGATCCTCAATGAAGCAACAACAACTAGTTCTCCCTCAACCAGGTTAGCAGACGTGGCTTTGATCTTATTTTAGTCATCAATTTTTGCACCACTTGGACCTATGCCTTGGAGGATGCAATCTATATTCACGTGCTCACCTCTGTTGCCAATTGGGATGCTGATTGGACCACTTTACTAGCTGATAGCAAGGAAACTTACTACTTAAGGCATAATTATGAAACCTTCCATAAAGTCCAGTTGGATTCTTTGGATGAAGGCGATCTTCAAAGTACCGCAACTTTACCCAATAATTATTATAACTACAACATGCTAGTTAATAGATGTTATTACACTCATGGTGAGTTGTGGTAGAGTTACATGAGTTTTAATTACACTTCACCTCCACATGCTTTAAGGGCTCTCCTCCCCATATCATGTACTCATTTCAAAAATCCTAGTTTTGGAAAGAGCACTGTTGAAGTTAGAAAGAAGGAAAGCAAAAATTATCAGTAGAACCAGAGGTCTACCAGAGCTATCACTATAGCCATGGTTGGGGAAATGTTAAGAAGGGAGCCAGAGGGTGACAATGAGAAATGGAATAAGTGAACAAAAATTTGGAACGCCTTATAGAAAGGGGAAGTCACTACCTTTATTGAATGTCTCCATGGGTGTAGGAAGGACATCACCAATATCTTTGTCAATACATGGAAAGACGGGAAGGTGGAGATTGAAGGCAAGAAGTTCACTATCACAAAGGAGGTCATCTCTTTGGTCTCTGGAATTTCTACCGCTGAGGTTAAATTATATAGAGACCAAAAAATTTCTGACATGGTTGTCAAAAAGTTTGCGAGGGATGACACAAAGATGAATACCATTGTCAAAGTGGGCACCTACTACCTTCCCAGGAGTTTGAAGACGCTCTGGTAGTATGTTCCGAAGGCCCTCACCTACTACATTACCTTGGATACTAGGTTTGATAGAGTACACACTTATCATTTCATCTTGCTTACTCATTTTAGGCATGGTGTCAAGATTTCCATTTCATATTATCTCTTCTCTTCAATGAACAAGAACATAACTGGTTTTAGAGATAAGAAAATTGCTAATCCTGCTCTGCATGAAGGATTAATCCTTTTGTTATACGAATTCTTTAAAACCCAAATTATGGGCAAGGAAATAGGGGATAGAAAGGCTATTAGTGAGAAATCTGGTTCGGATTATGTTCCTTCAGGTTCTTCAGTGGGTGCTCCTTTGGATGACAGTGAGGAAGTTGATTTCAAGAAATAGAGCAAGGGTTCCCCTTCCAAAAAATGTCCCCTGAAAACTATCAAGAAGGAATTTCCTTCCAAAAAATAGAATATGAAGAAGGCTAATTTGGAGGAAGAATAGAATGAAAAGGAGGAAGATATGGATTCAGTTGAAGAAGTGGGTAATCCCATTTTGGATTCTGCCGTTATGAAAGAACAAGACAAGGAGAATATCCCCAAACCTATGTAGGACCTTTCTGGCCACTTGTCGGTCAATCTCACTATCAGTGAGGAAAAAAACCTTCCTCCTCAGTCCCCTGACACTAACACTAAAAATCAAGCCCCTGTGACTGAAGACAAAAATGACCAGGGCACTAACTAGTCACCCATAAGGATTGAAGAGACTGAAGAAGCCTCAGGGGGAGAGTATAATAGTCAGGACACTGGGAGGGGTAAAAAGGTCTGGAGAAATTTCAACATCAAAACTATGCACATGGGAGTAACAAGGGAAGCCATCTTTCCTTAGATTCTGGAGGACAAAGAAGGAAAAGTCCATAAGGAAGAATTGATAGACCTTGCACTGGTTGTGCTTAGTGATAAACCTAGGGAGATGGACATGGATTTTCTTAACAACACCAAAAATAGTATGCTGGACCAATTTTGATCTTTCAAATGGCTCTACCATGAGATCGAGGACATCAAGGAAAAAATTCAAGGCTTGGATAACAAGGAAATGATCACAGAGATTAAGCCAAGTCTAGAAACCAGGGTCAGGAACATGGAATCCAAAATGATAAGTTTTGAAAAAACCCTCAAGGGAGTGGCAGAGAAAAACTTTAATATCCTTAAGATGTCGAACAAGAACCTTAAGCTGCTGATTAAAAAGATGGAAGAAAAATGGATCCCAATTCTGAGCAGAGGACTATGAAGGAGGACAAGGAGCTGACTAAAGGAACAGGTAAAAGAACCAAAGCTCGAATGAGGAAGAGTAGGGAGAAGATTGACCCACATGGCTCCCAAGTGCAGAATGTCAAAGACATAGTTTAGCTGATGGAGGCCTTAGAAAGCAATGCGGCTGTCATGCTCAGAAGCTTGGCATAATTGGTCTTGGTGCTTTGTCCTATGGCTTTGCTTTAATTTCTTAGTTTTTTCTTGCTTAGCCTAGTGGTGGCCTATCCTAGCTACTCTATTTTTATTTCCTTTCTTGGTACTCATGACTTTCTTTAAACTTTAAACTACTATGGGTTTCAGGATCCCTATAAAACATGTTTTACTTAATAAAAAACAATAGCCCATAAACTTCCCGCTCTACAACTTCACGCTAAAACTTTTGAATTCCATGCCTAGCTCTCCTAGGGGGAATCTTCCTCCCTTGCAGGGCCCCAAGTTAGACTCCATGCTGATCCCAAGACTGCTACCTCTGGCATAGTGTAGTCTGTGAAAGAGTTAATGGAGGTAACCCACTAGGCATCCTCTTCTGTTGCTGCCCCTCCATCCCCACCAAAAATTAATTGGAAATGCGCTCTTGTTGGTGAGGCTCAGAAGGCTCTAGAATCAATATTTGCTGACTTCATCCAAACTAAGGAAGGCTCTGAACTCTCTCTTCATGATTATGTGGTGAAAAAGACTATGGCTGACTTTTAGTTGGCACTGGTGGGTCGGTTCTTCAACTTCAGACCCACCATTGAGATGGTCATAAAATGGATTTCTAATCAATGGAAGATCAAGCGATCTGTCTTGGTTTCTACTATTCCTTGATGACTCTTCCTTTTCAATTTCAACACTCTAGAGGATCTAGCCTCTATTTTGTTAGGCTCTTGGGTCTACAAAAAACACTTACTTTCTCAGGCAAAGTGGAAACCTGGGTTCAACCCTGCGACTGAGTTGAGTAGGATGGCACCAGTTTGGGTGTGCCTCCTAGGAATACCACTCAAATAATGGGATGAAAAGGTGTTTAGATGGATTGGTGACTCCTTTGGCACCTTAATTATGATGGATCAAGTGACCCACTCTAAGTCCTGGTTGGTGTTTGTGAGATTCTGTGTTAATGTTAGTCTTAACAAAACCCTTCCCAACTTTGTAATTTTGAAATCTAAGCTAGGTAGATGGACCCAAGCTTTGGTTTATGAGAATTCCACTCTCTTCTTCCATAACTGTGAATCCAAGGGCCACACTAGCAAAGCGTGCAAATCCTCTCTACATGGAGAAAGTCTCAAAAATAGGGATAAGGGAACTTTCGGGTACCCCCCCATGTCTTATGCGGGTGAAGAGGAGGAAAAGGCTAGTCAGCCCCTGACAACTGAAGTGATGGAAAACCTAGAGCTAGAAGAAGGGGAGATTGTTCCCCATCTGTGGAACAATGAGGTGCTCTCCGAGCCTAGGGATACAAAATGCCTCTCCATGGCTATGGTAAAGGAAACTACGGCTCCCCTGGTGATTACCCTGACCTCAAATGTGTTTGGTCCTGGTGAGATGGAGTAGCCTACCATTGTGGTATTCCTCTAACTAAAGTCCCCTAAGGCTACTAAAAAGATCTTCCCTCAGCTAGAGGAGCGAAACTACTCCTCTTCACCTAGCTCCCTGGGTGAAAAGTGTAGTGGGGAGGATGATGGTGAATGGAAAACCCAAAAGAAGAAACCCAAATCCAAGAAAGTTAATGTGGGTTCAGAAAAAACCAAAGGTAGGCCTATGGAATGTGCTAGGAGGTCAAGAGGGGTTACAAGAGATGTTGTGGTAGGTAGGTAGAAAACCTTAGAAACAAGTTTTAAACATAAGAAATGATTTGTCTTTCTTGGAATGTTAGAGGTCTCAACAAACCCATCAACAAAGCACCATTAAACAATACATTTTTTTATCACAAGCTAGATATTCTGCTTATCCAAGAGGTTAATATGTCCTTCAATAATTTTGCCTCACTTGCTAGCAAACTCTGGCTAGGTGCTGAGTTTCTATACGTTGAGGCCTCTGTTGCCTCAGGTGGCATTGCCACTCTCTGGAACCCCAATACTATGGAAGGAGAACCACTTGCCTTCACTCTAAATTTCCTTGTTGTTACCTTTAGAAAGTAACAGTTGGTTTGGCACTTTCTCAATATCTATGGTCCTAACACTCGGATTGGCAGGTTGTCTCTCAAGAAGGAAATTATTAGCTGCATGGATCAGGACAAATCTACTAAGTATATGGTGGTCCAACAATAGGAAAGGCTCCCATCTCATCCAAGTGCATCTGGACCAGGTTTTGGCCACCTCCTCCTAGGACTTGTGCTTGACCTCCACTTTGTCTTCCCTCCCCAAAATGACCTCTGATCATAACCCTCTCCTCCTCTCCTAGTTAGACTCTCCTAGGTTTGGGTTGACTCCCTTTGTATTTGAGATTATGTGGAGCTCCCACTCCTCATTTATAGACCAAGTGAAATTCTGGTGGGCCACCCCTATTAAGGGAATTGCTATCTTCATGATTGCTCAAAATATGGAAATAATCAAAAGAGAGGTCAAAGGATGGAGAAAAAATAATTTTGGAGACTTCTTCAAGGAGAAAAAAGAGCTTATAGGGACTTTGGATTCCCTTGAAGCCAAGCTTTCTGCTGGGAATATGAAGCCCCAGCTTCAAATAGAGGAGGAAAAGGCAAGACACAAGTGGCAAGCCTTGATAAGGGAAGAAATATACTAGAAACAGAGATCCAGGATCTAGTGGCTTACGGAAGAAGACCAAAGCACGACCTTGTTTCATAGATCTACTAGCAACCACAAAAGATGAAATACCTTTAACACCATTAGGGATGATAGGGTGAATGAAGTTACTGAGAAAGAAAAAATAAAACATGTTATGACTAATTACTTCATGGGGTTATACTCTAAATTGGACACATGAGCCCGATCAACGGTGAGGACCAGTGTCTCGAGCACATCCAATGTGCTATTACTCCTATTGACAATGATCATTTGATGGGGAGGGTCTCTGATGATGAAGTCAAAGTGGCTGTCTTTTCTATGGGTTCCTACAAAGCACTGGGACCTGATGGTTTCTCCCCGGCCTTCTTTCAAGACTATTGGGATATTGTTGGCCTCAAAGTTTCCCATGCTGCCAGAGACTTCTTCAGAATGGGAAGGCTGATGAGGCATCATAATAAGACCTATATTGTGTTTGTCCCTAAGAATGATAATGCTACCTCTATGTTGGACTTCAGGCCTATCAGTCTATGTAACACATTCTATAAGATCCTCACTAAGATTCTAGTTAACAGACTGAGGCCCCTTCTGGACAAACTGATTAGCCCTACTCAGAAGGGTTTTGTGCTAGGAAGGCAAAATCCTGGATGATGCCATATCCACACATGAAATTATTCACTCCATGGATAGGAGCAAAGCACCAGGTATGGCCTTTAAAATTGATATTTCTATGGCTAATGATAAAGTTAATTGGTCCTTTATTCTAAACATTAATAATATATTGGGCTTTAATGATATAGTTATCCACATTATTCAAGAATGCATACAAACTGTTAGCTTCTATGTGTTGGTCAATAGCTCCCTGGGGGGATTCTTTCAACCTGAAAAAGGACTTATAAAGGGAGAACCCCTCTCTCCTTATTTATTCATTATGGTTCCTGAAGTTCTTAGAAAGAATCTAATTATTCTCTCTTCCATGGGAAGCATAAAAGGTGTCAAACCAATGTCCACTCTACAGCAAGCTGTCCTTGAACAATTTGTGGATGATACTTTTTTTCTTTGGGTACTCTTTGGTGATTGAAGCTAAAAAGTGGAAGAACCCGCTGGAGACTTATGCTATAGCTTTGGGGCAGTGCATCAACTACCAAAAAAGTAGGCTATTCTTCTTTAACACCCCTATTGAGACCCAAACCAGAGTTCTTCAAATCCTTGGCTGTCAGTCAGCTTCGCTCCCGTCCACCTACCTAGACCTCCATCTCACTATCAAAGAGGTCTCTCAGGCATTCTGGAATTCCATCCTAGAGAGAACCTAGAGTAAACTTGCTACCTGGAAAGGTAAGATCCTGAGAAGTGATGGTAAGTGCCAACTGGTGGCTTCTACCCTCCAAGGGATACCTGTTTACTTTCTGTCCCTTTTCAAGATCAAAAGCTACATGGCTGATAGGCATGAAAAGATTTAAAGATTGTTTTTGTGGGCTAGCTCTGAAGAGAAAAAGAGGATGTCCTTGGTCAATTGGGAAATAGTTTGTCTTCCTAAAAGATTGGGAGGACTGGGTCCTAGGAAAATTGGCATGTTGAATAGGGCCCTCACCATGAAAGTGGCATGGAAGCTTATAAAAAGAAAAGCTGATTGGTGCAAAATTATGGAGGCTAAGTACCTACAAGGGAACCCTTATGGGATGATGTATTAGGACAATGACCTTCCTCACGGTTCCAAACTTTGGACAAATATCTACAAATGCAAAACTGTGCTTTCTAAGAGTGCCTTCTAGCAACTCAAAAATGGGCGATCTATTACATTCTGGCATGTCTCATGGATCCATAATTTCCCTACCCTTGCTTAGTGGTTTGGTCCCTTCATCACCTACCTCAGGGCTATTCTTGGGGATAGAAACTACAACTACATGATTGAAGGTCGATGGAAAAATGTCTCTTACCTTGTGAGGAACATACCTAGGTTGGAACACTTGGCTAAGGAACTTATGAAAATTTTGGAAAATGTTAGAATTCCCAAAATTAATGGCCAGGACTCTATCATTTGGTTCCCAACCCAACGGGAACCTTCACTGTCAAGACTACTTACAACCTTCTTCTGAAGGAGGAGAATAACCCTAGAGATTGGAAAAATGTGTGGATTCCTCACCTCACTCTGAAAATCAACTTCTTCTCATGGATGCTCATGCATGGAAAAGTGTTAACCCATGACAACCTTATAAAAAGAGGTTTCTCCCTGGCAAAAGGCATGTCATTTGCAAGGAGGAAAATGTGAACCATCTATTCATACAGTGTGACTACTCTGCTAGTATTTGGTAGGGAGTTATTGAAAAATTGGGGATCCCTTGGATTCTTGGGGAGGATATTCACCAGTTTATTGATTGGCGATCCCCTTCCAATCACCCTCTCCTCCAGTACCTATAGTGCTTACTCCCCTGCACATTTGTTGGACTATCTTGAAAGAAAGGAACAACAAGATCTTCAGGGAGACTAATTCCCCACCTGAGGCCTCTCTCCATTCGAGCACTAAGCTCCTAAGTGAGAATGCTACCTCAGCTAAATGGAAATTTCCTTCCACTCCATCTTCAGCCTCAGAGATTGAAACTGCTAACAATTGGAACTTGCTGGTTGACTTCACTAGGTTTGACAACTCTAAGCTGATAGCCCAGAATGCTACTCATTTGGTTTCCCCACTTGTAGGTTGGATCAAACTAAACATTGATGAGGTGGTGAACAACCTTGCCTAGGGTGGGGGTGGAGTGCTACAGGAACACAATGGTTCTTTTCTTTTGGCTTATGCTAGGCCGCCAGTACTGTTGACCAAGTTGAAGGCATGACTCTTCTATGGGGTATAAAATTTGCAATCTCTAAGAATATCAGGCTGCTGATGATCAAGGGAGACTCCAAAGTAATTGTGGAGGCTGTAAACCAAAGGTTGAATGCGGGGTGGTGGGTCAAACACCATCATACCAGAAATTATAGAGCTTCTTGACAAGTTTGAGAACACTATCACTTCCCATACCTACAGGGAAGGTAACTTGGTGGCTAAGTCTGTGGCAGGTATTGGGCTCAACCAAACTAGGGTGGTTAGTTGGGAGGAGATTAATGCACTTCCAAAGGAGACCCAACGGCTAATCGGGTAGAAAAAACAAGACATCAGTAATGTTTAAAATGGGATGCATTGGTGATAGAATTATTGAGGGCCCCACCAAGCTTCTGTGCTGACTTAATGTGATGATAATAATTTTTATGAGTATGTATACGCAAAATTTAATAAAGACCCATAATTATCCATAAAGAGATTATGTGTGGAATGGAAGTTGTCCGCATCAGCATGTCATTTCGACTACCAAGGGTATTAATGGAAAAAATGGCTTAAATTCTAATTATTACACTTGGAGATCCACTGGATTTCACTGTACAGGGCTCGTTTCTCCAAAGACCACCCAGCCTATGCCTTTTATGAGCAAAATTTTCTCAAGGCAGTTAATTCAAAAAGTTCTATTTTATGCCCTTGCCTGCAAAGCTCAGCTATGCAATTTTTATAAGGGACCATTGTGGAGACCAGTCCATTCAAGATGGGTGGCAATAAATTTCTCATTGAACCTAATAAAATCAAAGAGGAGTTCACTTATGATCCTCTGGTTATTCACTACTGGCAAGACAGTAGCATTTGGGGTTTCATGGAAAGAATGAAGGATGGCCATGATGAACAAATTTCTAAGCAATTTGTGTCAGCATGGAAGAACAGAAAGGAGTCTGTTGGGGGTATCTACTTCCAAATAAATGAAGAAGTCATTGGAAAAGTGACAAGGCTCTCAATGGATGGAAGGAAATACAAGAAAACCAGCCGAACGACGGACATGACTAGTCTCAACCAATTCTTCAGGCTTGGAGAAAAGCCAGTGAAAAAGTCTGGGGGTTTCAACCATGAGTTGCTTTGAAAATTATGGGCTAAGGAAAATATTGTTGGTGGTAAGCTGGAAGCTAATGAAGACAACAAGGACCTCTTCCAATTTCTACAGGAAGAATGGGCTGCCTCCTTGATGTCCAAAAGGCTGGGAGAGAAGACCTAACTATTGTTGGTGCCATGTTGATGCTATCTTATACCAGACCCATGGGTCCCAGGTTTTATTTTGTGTTTTTCTATTATGTGGTTAAGAATTTAAGGCTTTGGTTTAGCCCTACGAGCCATTTTATAGTTATTATGTTCAAGGCTTTTTGGTTAAACTATAACCCTGGATCGCTATTTTTGATAAGTATCTATAAGTTTGTTTTTGATAGAGGCAGACCAGATACTATTACTCTGCTAATTATCTGGTGCGAAGCTAGTGCTATTAATGTGCTCTTAGTCTTCCCTATACCATGGGCCAACACCCTCTTGCTTCTTTTTCTATAAAAAAATAATTGCCAAATTGAGGGATTTACTAGTGTTAATTGCATAATACAATGGTTTAATGTCTTTTTAAGCTCCTCAAGAGTTTTTATTCCATTTGTATCATTTTTATGGAGATCACTTCCAACACAATTAAACATAACATTATTTGATGAAGATTGGTCATATGTCTTCCTCCTCTTCTTACCTTCTTGTAGGCCGATCTTACAACTAAATTGAAGTTTCCATATGTAGAAGTTGGTATAGCTGCTAGATATAATGTGAAGGCCTAAAAACCCACATTTATTGAAATTACTACCTCTACGAAGTTCCTTGTTTGTGGTTAACAACATATTAGAAACAAAACTACACCAAAAAATTGTATGAAAAGCCATTTAAAAAAAATCTCTCTTACTTGTGAATATTTGTGGTGTAGGGGCACCAAAGATCAACAAACAATTCATGAAGCCATTCAAGGTACACAAGAAGACTATGAAGAATTGGGAGTCACCTAATAAAGATCAGTGTTCCAAGGAGGACTATTGGGTTCTAAATGATGTAAATTCAATAAATTATAATGTGTTGGCTTCTATAATGGTTTGATGCCATGAAATGGCATTAGGATTGAATTTATATCCTTAAAAGGATTAAATAAATGTAATTTGGACCATTAGTGTCCAATAGATATTTTAGGGTAGGTAGAAGTATAAGAGTGATGCTATTAAGTCTCCTAGGTGATGGAAAACCTTTGGAGTTCTTAAAAATCCAATTTAATAAGGTTTTTTTAAGCATTTAATAGTTTAAAATTTAAATATTAAAAAACAAACAACTAATAGCCATTTAGGTGGGAAATCACATTTTGATGTTTAAAACAATTAACTAAACCCTCTAACCGACCAAAGAGGTTGAGGAAGTTATGTGAGGATTATTATATGTAATTGGAGAATCTATTGTATGGCAAGGAAGCCTGGAATGTACGGCAAGAACAAAAGTTTGAATAAAAGATCAATTTTTAGTTTGTAAATCATATGCTCTCTTCAATGTAGATGCATTCCAATATCTCTTGTTTTGATTTGTGAGTTTAAATTGGAATTGGAAGTAATCTAAAAGCATTCATTCACTGGTTGAATGTATTGTGATCCATTTTAATTCACTGTTCTTTGTGTTTGGATTGTATAAGCCAGACTATGGCAAGCAAATGCATTGAATGTTTTAAAGTTCTTATCATTTATTCATGTAACTTGGTTTGGTTAATGAATTGGAAGATTCAATAGAATATTTAGAAATTTTTTACATGTTTTGGGAGGTTTGAGAGTCATTTGATATGACTGTACCCTCTTATACAACAACATAGACTGATTTTGTTTAGTTTCCTTCTTGTTTTGAACCCTAATTTGTAAACTATAACATTTCCATGGACCCAAAGGCCTAGGATCCATGGAAAGTGATTGCTAAAAATGTATTATAGATTCCTAATTATGGTACTTGCAGATGATTGAAGGGTTAGAGTGATCATAGACTGATTTGTGAAAGGTTCTTTAATGAAAGTGATGGCACAAGTATAGCAATAGGTGTTTGAGTTGAAGGACATAGCCTTTTTATGACTTTAATAGTCTTATATGGTTTATTTAATGGTGAATCAATCACAAAAAGATTCTGGAAGTGTGTGGGAAGTCGAGATTGGAGAAACCCTCAAATGAAGGGTTTAAGAGGGCTAAGTTGGGACTTTTGATGTTCCCAAGGTTATTGGTTGAATTCCTCTTGTATTTAGAGGTTTAATTATTTTTTTGAGAGACTTTCTATAGTTTAGGGTCTTGAGGTTATAAACAGCTAGTAGTTTCTTTGTAAAATCACCCAATTTTAGTGCATTTTGGTGTCACATAGTGAGGATAGTCATACATGGTCCAAAAGAGTATATATCTAGCTTGTATTATGTTGTGGTAGGGCCAAAAGGGTATCCAAATATATAATTTATTTTTTTCATCATTTGGGAAAGTACAGAGTTATGATCTATTTTATCGCTGAACAGGGCTACTAGACAGGGCAATTAGGCCTCTAGGACTGTTTAGTGACTTTTTGCTATTGTGAGTGAAAGATAAGTCTAGAAACCTAAAAAAAACCTTAATCCATCCATATATAAATGAAACACTTCAAATCTATCATTAGTTTTCATTTTGAAGAGTCTTGGTTGGGTGGAGTCTTATAAAGCCATTGTGCACCTTTGGGAAAAGTGTGGGTTTCTTAGTCAAATTGGAAAACTTAATAGGTGAATAAGGTCCACTACCCTTTCCTCTACATCAAGTGCTATCAGAGCTTAGGGAAAGGTCTTGTGGAAGTTTTCATTGGTCTTGAGAAGTTTGGTTTCTTGAATCCTTAGATAAGCCCTTGTAGTTGAACCAAGGAGTAGCCCTGAGTTGATTTTTGTACCAAGTTGATCAAGTAACCATGGCTGATGGAGAGGATGGAGATCTACCTGAAAGAATGACCAACATGGAGTTGGAAAAGATTGTTAAAGAACAATTAGCAGATAAAAAAAAGCTTAAGGCAGCCCTTGAGCAAGAGAAGAAGGAGAAAGCTGAGAAAGACAAAGAGATGAGGATTATGATGGAAAGAATATTGGCATTAGAGAAGAGAGACAAAAGCATCAGACAAGATGAAGAAGTTGCTGATGAAAATGAAGAAGAAGAAGAGGAACTCCAAGAGGAAGAACTATTAGATCCTGATGAACTAAAGATGGCTAAGTTTGCTAAAGTCATCAAGAGCGGTGATACAAGGGGAAGAGCTGATTTTCCTACTTATGGTGGAAAGATAGATGATGGAGAGCTGATTGATTGGTTTAGTGCAATGGAAAATTTCTTTGAATGTGAAGATGTGGAAGAGAATTAAAAGATGAAGATTGTGAAGTCCAAGTTGAAAGGACATGCATTGTTATGGTGGGAGTGTGTGCAAGCAGAAAGGTGGAAGAATGGTAAACCCAAGATCACTTCTTGGTACACCATGATGGACAAGATGAAGGCAAATTTTTTTCCAAATGATTATAGATTTTAGTTTTATAAGAAGATGCAAAATCTGAAACAAAAAGACATGGAGGTGCAAAAGTATACTGAGAAATTTCACAAACTTGATATAAGAGTTAGTCATGATGAGGACATGGATGAAAAGATTGCAAGGTACATGGGGGGGACTGAGGTTCAACATACAATATGAAATTAGTCTTTCTACCCCAAGGTCTATTGAGGAATGCTACAAGCTGGCCATCAAGGCTGAAGACAAGATCAAAAGGAGGCAAGAGACACAAGGTAGCACTAGAGATGAGTCTTCCATGAGAGGAAGAGGGGGATGAGGTACTACTAATTTTTAGAATCAGAATGAAAAAGATAAGGACAAGCCCTACTCATCTAATACAAGAGGTGGTTATAAAGGTGGAATAAGTGGAGGAAGAGGCAATGGAGTGTTCACAGGCAGGTGCTTCCATTGTAATGAAGTGGGTCATCAATCTTTTAGGTGTCCCAAGTGGATTGAAGACAAAGTCAAGGAAAGAAGAGTACATTTGGTGGAAGAAGAAACAAGAAAGGAAGACAAACAAGAACCTATCATGGCATTGCCAGAGGAGGGAGAGTACCTATTCATGGGCAAGAGTCAAACACCATATCATCCAAGCATTTTCAGATCTAATTCTTTGATCCAAGGTAAAGTTTGTAGACTTATCATAGATTCAGGTGCAAGTCACAATGTGGTATCTAATGAGGTTGTTAGAAAGTTGAATTTGCAAACATTTATGCATCCTAATCCATATTATGCTACATGGGTCAATGTGAATCAAAATTTGTTGGTTAGTACTCAAGTCTTGATTGAGTTTTCAGTTGGCAAGTATAGAGAAAAGGTGTTATGTGATGTTATGGATATGAGTTGTGGACATTTGATCTTAGGCAGGTCTTGGCAATGGTCAAGGAAGGTAATCCATGATGGATTCACTAATAAGTATTTAGTTCATCATGAAGACAAGAAGTTTGAATTGCAGCCACTTGTGAGGAACAAAGAAGACCCTATATTTATGTGTTTTGGGTAGGAGATAGCACATCAAGTTCAATATGATATTGGATGGTATAATGGAGGAAAGGTATAGTCCAAAGGCAGCCATGACAGGCTTAGAAGAGGAGAGCTTTGGGACTTAGCCTTTGTGCAAGTTGGGACAGTCAAGTGTCCTATCAAGCAGCCCGAGAATAGAAAGGGGACATAAATGTTGGACCAAAGGTCTAATCAATGCAAGGAATCAAGGAAGATGGAGGCCTTTTAACCTTCTCACTGTCCTTCCCAAGGACAGTCAGCAAACTATTATTTTTATTTTGACAATTGGTGTGTGAAAGCAGGTTTGCAAGGTGGGAGAAAGAGGCTTACATTGGGGGATTACTTCACCCCTACATTGAAGACATCCTTCACGCTCCACAACTCTTGGAACAAGAGTTTTCTTGAATGTGGGGAGCATGGTGCAGGGGCACCAAGGATCAACAAATAATTCATGAAGCCATTCAAGGTACACAAGAAGACTATGAAGACTTGGGAGTCACCTAATAAAGATTAGTGTTCCAAGGAGGACTATTGGGTTCTAAATGATGTAAATTCAATAAATTATAATGAGTTGGATTTTATAATGGTTTGATGCCATGAAGTGGCATTAGGATTGAATTTATATCCTTAAAAGGATTAAATAAATGTAATTTGGACCATTAGTGTCCAATAGATGTTTTAGGGTAGTTAGAAGTATAAGAGTGATGCTATTAAGTCTCCTAAGTGAAGGAAAACCTTTGGAGTTCTTAAAAATCCAATTTAATAAGGTTTTTTTAAGCATTTAATAGTTTAAAATTTAAATATTCAAAAACAAACAACTAATAGCCATTTAGGTGGGAAATCATATTTTGATGTTAAAAACAATTAACTAAACCCTCTAACCGACCAAAGAGGTTGAGGAAGTTATGTGAGGATTATTATATGTAATTGGAAAATCTATTGTATGGCAAGGAAGCCTGGAATGTACGACAAGAACAAAAGTTTGAATAAAAGATCAATTTTTAGTTTGTAAATCATATGCTCTCTTCAATGTAGATGCATTACAATATCTCTTGTTTTGATTTGTGAGTTTACATTGGAATTGGAAGAAATCTAAAAGCATTCATTCACTGGTTGAATGTATTGTGATCCATTTTAATTCACTATTCTTTGTGTTTGGACTGTATAAGCTAGACTGTGGCAAGCAAATGCATTGAATGTTTTAAAGTTCTTATCATTTCTTCATGTAACTTGGTTTGGTTAATGAATTGGAAGATTAAAAAGAATATTTAGAAATGTTTTACATGTTTTGGGAGGTTTGAGAGTCATTTGATATGACTGTACCCTCATATATAGCAGCATAGACTGATTTTGTTTAGTTTCCTTCTTGTTTTGAACCCTAATTTGTAAACTATAACCTTTCCATGGAACCAAAGGCCTAGGAACCATGGAAAGTGATTGCTAAAAATGTATTATAGATTCCTAATTATGGTACTTGCAGATGATTGAAGGGTTAGAGTGATCACAGACTGATTTGTGAAAGGTTCTTTAATGAAAGTGATGGCACAAGTATAGCAACAAGCGTTTGAGTTGAAGGACATAGCCTTTTTATGACTTGAATAGTCTTATATGGTGTATTTAATGGTGAATCAATCACAAAAAGATTCTGGAAGTGTGTGGGAAGTCGAGATTGGAGAAACCCTCAAATGAAGGGTTTAAGAGGGCTAAGTTGGGACTTTTGATGTTCCTGAGGTTTTGGGTTGAATTCCTCTTGGATTTAGAGGTTTTATGATGTTTGGAGAGACTTTCTATAGTTTGGAGTCTTGAGGTTATAAAAAACTAGTAGTTGCTTCGTAAAATCACCCAATTTTAGTGCATTTTGGGGTCACATAGTGAGAACAGTCATACATGGTCCAAAAGAGTATATATCTATCTTATAGTATGTTGTGGTAGAGACAAAAGGGTATCCAAATATATAATTTATTTTGTTCATCCTTCAGGAAAGTACAGAGTTATGATCCATTTTATTGCTAAACAGGGCTACTAGACAGGGCAATTAGGCCTCTAGGACTGTTTAGTGACTTTTTGCTATTGTGAGTGAAAGATAAGTCTAGAAACCTCAAAAAAACCTTAATCCATCCATATATACATGAAACACTTCAAATCTATCATTAGTTTTCAATTTGAAGAGTCTTGGTTGGGTGGAGTCTTATAAAGCCATTGTGCACCTTTGGAAAAAGTGTGGGTTTCTTAGTCAAATTGGAAAACTTAATAGGTGAATAAGGTCCACTACCCTTTCCTTTGCATCAATTTGTCCCTATGATGCTCTGTGTTGTTTCTGATTACATTGGAGAAGAAATCCAGTTATTGTAATAACAAGAAGATGACACCACTATGGCTAATGCTTGGGCGTAATGAAACAAATTTGTGTCAAGCTTTGCAAAGAAACCCATTGGGTTAGGTCTGAATTGAACCTTAAAAATAAATCCACTCCAATATTTGGTCCAAATGGAAAACACCAACACTTTGATGAATTAGAATTTGCAAAGAGCTCTTACTTCCTGTTTGAACATCCTTTTTTCCTAAAGTTGCAAGAAAATAATCTTTCAACAAGGCATATTTCCAACCTAATGAAAGGAAATCATGTTGTTCTCAGCAGCAAGGCATGTCTTTAGATAGACTAAAAAAAAAAAAGAATTAAAAGACTTTAATCATTTCATATAGATGTCCCATGGAAGCTGAAAGGAGATGTGACTTAAGCAATACAAAAAGACAATAAATAGACTAGAACATGCAAGACAATCCCTAGATGGAAAAAGTACACATCTCAAGCACCTAGGAAGGGGAAGCCATAGATACCAATCCCAAAACCATTCCCTCCCTACCAGGTTTTGATCCTTACTCCATTTTCTGTGTTGTGAAAAGAAACTCCACTTACTGTTATGTTCTTTACATCAGCCAGGGAGTTATCTTCACCAAGCCTTCCAACACTTTATTACCAACAACACAAATCCAAAATTATGTTCAGTACCCAGCTTTTTTTTCCAAAATATCAATTTATGAAAAACAAACATAAAGTTATAAATGCTACTTATTATAACTTGATTCCATGGCTTGGCCCACATGTAACTCCTTTAAAGACAACATTGAAAGATCCCGATCGAATAGAAATACAATCATCTCTTGAAAATAAAGATTGAAGCTACTTTATGAGGAATTCCTTCAAATAATAAATACTTGGTTAAATTCAATCTATCAGCAAAAAGTTATTTATCGTATGAGTTAGCAAAAGTCACCTGTTCCAATGACAATGTTTCAAATTTTAACATTGGAAGACTGTCCCATATGAATTCCATCAGTATTGGGACTGTCACCCGGAGCCTGAATAGTCACACCTTAAACCTCAACATTATTGCAGTTATCAAAGTTTACATGAAATTGCTTACTGTTGATTGAAGTGATCATTCTTACTATGGTATTCATGGCACCTGTAAATCTCAATGTCTGATCACCAACACCAAAAGAAATAGATTCATTAGATGCTACGAATTCTTATAATCTAATCCGGTCCAAATGAGCTGGCCTATATATTGTTTCAAGAATCAGGAGTACAAGAGAGGTAGGAGGAGTACTGTGGGCCCATTTCGATTTGTCTTCTGCTCATGCAAAACATATAAAATCATAATCAGATATAGGAAATAACATATTGAATATCAATTTTAAAGCTACGACAACACAAGAATCCAAAGTAAAAAAATGTAATACCGGTGTTGATTTTATTATTAATCTATTATTGCTTTGTCAATTAGGCGATGTTTTGGTTCCTGGATAGGATTTTACACTCCATGAGATACTAGTATGCTTATGACTAATGTTAAGGAGTGGTTAATTCCAAATGTGGGAAATCTATAAGCAACTGGACCAACTATAGGGACAAGACTGCCCTCTTCACTTCTGGCTCTCCAAAACCAAGGCGGGTGCACCTGATCCAATAGATTTAACTCTATTCCTTACTCAATACTGGATCTAACAACAGATGACAGTGAGAAAGTACTAAATAACAACCTATTATCATTGACTCTCCATCACTGGGCAGAACAACTATAAAGTAAATAAAAGTAAAATAACTGGTATTGATTATATGGTTTCTTGCAGAATGTAAACAATCATGCCAAACTTGCATCAGTAGAGGAGATACTAATTTCTGATCAGTGCCTTATCTATTGGGTAATATATCTAAGATAGATACAGAATACAAGAACACAGATTCCAAGCCATAAACACAACAAACCAGATTCATACACTGCTTATAAACATCCTTCTTGACTGAACCAAATGAATTTATGTTTCACTCAGAGACTTTTAACCTGATCCTAGATCAAGGCTGAGAGATAAAACATATACACAAGTGAACCCTGTGCAAAGAGTCAGAAAACTCAAAACACAAGAAGCACAATTGAAGGATAGATCTAAAAATTGAAAACTGCATTAAGTATGAGGACTCAAGTTCCTGTATTACAAACCATTTCAGAATACAACACCTAGACAATATGCAAAAGATTTTGAAGGTTTTTCTCCTTTACTGATACAACTAGAAAAATATACTACAATCTGGACTGAGGATACACACTTAGCTTTTCAGCTTCCTGTGTCAAGAATTTCCAGCCATCCCCTTCTAAATGGTCACAAAAATCCTCTTATAGGAACAAGGATACCACAAGAAAATATCATTTAGGGCACTTTTAGGGAAACTCAGTCAACCCTAAGACTCTCAAAAATATCCTAGACAAATCTGATTTCATTTCATTCCATAAACATCTTTACAAAATATTTGCATCCTTGCCCAAATTTGACCTTGGATTACATAGTCCATTACTGCTCTCACCAACTTTATCAAAACTGAAAACAACCACCACCATTATGTTCCTCGTTCTGAGCCGATTCTGAAAACATATAATATGTCCATATTTGGTCAAAAAATAAGCCCTGGACATCATTTTCCGTGAACAGCCTCCATTATTTAAATTTTTGACCTTTTGATATAGTTGACTTTATCAAATTCAAATTTTAACTTTATGAAGACCTCAAATTTTGAGGTGGGCCCCATGCCACTTGGCATCACTTGATTCATCTGCTGGTCCAACTCATTTGCCATGTCACACCTCTGCGACATGTCGCTCTCTGGTTGGCTAGCTTCACTGACTGTGTATCAACCTGATAGCTCATCTCGGGACACGTGTTAGCTCCTCATGATTTTGCCATTGTTAAACCTTGAGCATCTTCAAACTCACACTTTGGCGATGTCTGCTCTATTGGCATGCATCCCAAGGTGGCCGACCATTTGCTCAATGCTCTGCTTCGTCAGCGCCTCGTCACCATCCTCCACCAAGTGTCACACTTTGACTGGTCATTGAATCCATCTGGACACCAAACCGCTTCATCATTCCATGTCATCAGGTGACAGGTGTCAGCCCGTCGCTATACCGCTATATTAATCTCCGTGCAACTTTATCTTGGCGCTTTGGTGACAGTCGTTGATTTGGTGTGCATCTCGAGGAGTTGGATTTGCATAGTGTGGGTTTCATCAAGATACACTTACCTACGTGGGTGGGGCCCGCAATCCACATCACCATCCACCTCGATCTCCGCACATATGAAAGATCCTAGATCTTCTTTGACCTGTGTCGGCTTGAGACAGCTTGAAGGTGTGTGCTTTGCTTTATAAATATCTCATGTCTCTCCTGCAGGGGCAATGTGGGATAATATCCTACTGCTTTACAATAATACTTTATCCAAAATTACATCCCTAAGTGCGCCAAACTGGCCCATCAAATTTGGGAGTCCCACAACACATGACCTGCTCCTTTCTTCGGTTTACCAATCATTCGGGCCTTCTTGTTTTAAAACACCACTTGATATCCTAACATAATGAATGTGGGATAAACGTTTTTACATATACTAGCTTAAAAGAATATGCCATGTTTCCTCTGTTTCATGTGTGAGCCTCCCCTTAAACACACAGGCGGCGCCTCTCATCCTTAAACCTCACACACCCCAAGTTTCCTCTAGTTCGAGCTTTGCAATGAATGATGGGTTCTGCAACTATTTTGGCATGCCCCATGTCTTACCTTGTGCACCATAATTCGCTGGTATGTGCAGGGCCAACGACAAGTGTGTAGCACTCAAAGCTAAGTGCGCACTATTTCAAACTTGGCACACAACATAGCCTGGGCCAGAGCACACCCTTCTGATGCTTTCCTCTTTGACTACAAATAGTATGAAATGGGGAGTATGTTTGGGTCACAACCCTACTTAAGCTGCCTTGCGCCAACATTCTGGAGGTTCACGCGAGCACCAAAAATGGATACCGCGCTTTAAAAAACTCACGACAGTCTTCATTGGAATCCTGCAAACATCAAACTAGCAAGGAGGATGCGCGGGTGAAGGAGGCCACACTTCATTTGTTTTGGGCCCTGCTGTGTGAGGCACTGGCAATGTATGACCAGTCCATTTCAAACAACTCCACTCCCATTCTATAAAAAACATGATCCAATCTGCTAGGCTGACATTGACTTCTTTGGGTCTGGAAGCAATGACCAACATGAGGAGAGGGGCACATTTCCCTTAGAAATGTATATGCCAGCATGTTATATATGTTGTATTTCATTCTAACTTAGCACACTTGAAACCTGGCACATGATTGTGCCTCAAAAACTCACGCCTCCATCTATACACACACTCAACGTGGAGGCTTACATATTCACAAAAGAAACTCACAAAGGCCATGAAGAAACCTCAAGCATCCAGATTTACCTTCGTAGTCTGATTTCATATGTTCAGCGTTTGATATTTGGTGTGTATCACGCTTATGAGAACTCATGTCTCCCAAAAACATCAACCATGAGATATTCTTTAGAGCGCACCAAAGACATTATTTGAAAGATACATGCTTATCACTTGAGACACTCGCACAACCCACACAAATCTTCCTTATACTAAAAAATGTATATAGCCAATGAATGGTGCGCTCAACCCTCTGTCAAGTGCGTGTCTAGTCTTCATTCTTAAGGCCTTGGAATGTGAGTACACAACCCAATGAATCATACTCATCATTATTATTGCATACATAGTTCCCTTGTTGCAAAGTTTGAAATTGATCACAGACATATAGGAAAGTCACGAATGTAACATAACCTGGTGCAATGCTTTCTTTCAGTGTTATTTTGCTCATGAACACATGCTCCAAATGAGCCAACCATGGTGATTGAGTCAAGCTCAACACTTTTCAAGTGCATTCAAAGAAAAGGCGCCAAGAGTCTAACAACACATTCATCCTGAGAGCAATCGACAGTGTAGAAAAGAGATGGCCAGGCTGGCACAATCAACAAAGTTATTTTTTCTTAAAATAATTAAGAAGGTCGGGCCCCAGGGAGGTTCAGCCTAAAAATTTGTTGAACTCAAATGACTGGCCCCAAAAAAGATCTAGGATGACTGGCATGTATAACGTGATCCAATCCGGGCAACCGGGCATTGTTAAAAAACTTCAATTGTTAATACTTTGCCAGTCGCTAAATCTTAACAAAACACCATCAGTCACGCCATTAAAACATTGATCAAAACATAATATTGAATGCTGAAACTTGGTGGACATGAACCTTGTACTATAGACAACAACCTTCTCAGACAACTTCACCAAATAATGAATGAAGTAGGAGATTTTAAGGTCTGAAAATGCCCGTTCAGAAATGCTAGAAAACCACAAATTGAAAATACTACCGACTACCTCGGAAAGCGATGATCTAAAAATATCAAACGATGAGCTGGAGATGAACGATTGAATCTGGAAGAAAATTCATATGCAAGGATTGAAACAAACCGACCACCAACTGGAGATGATTATCCATTCAAAAGCTACGAATTTCTGAAAATGACTACCTTGCAGAGTTTTCTATCAGCACTTTTTTATCATTCTTTAACACCTTTTCTGTTTGACCTTGCAAACCTGTCAAACGGAACCTTCATAACGTGAAACCTTGGGTGAGTGATCACTATCACATGTAAAAAACAAGGCTTTGATTAGTTTTACCAGATGATCAACTAGCCATTAAGAATTAATCTCCAAAGTTGTGCCCCCAGAACATCCTGAACTAAAAGACAGTGAAACTGTAGAAATCGGGCTTGGAATTGATCGAGCAAAGTGATCAATCGGATTCGTCATAATCTAAAACTTATCATGAAGAATCAATTTCATGTCTGAATTATGAAATAGTCTTCAATTATGCTTGACCTTGATCCAGGCACAAATGGCAGGACACCAAATTGAGCTACTTGGAAAACTGAACAATGCATTGCTGAAGAAACCTAGAAATCTGCAAATGGAAAGGCCCTGACAATCATGTCAAATGGGCACATGGGAGGCTGAAAATCGGCATGATGATTCATTCCCATGCCTACAACATGATGCGACAATCAAAACATCTTGATCAATCACAGGGCACTTGATGCACTTATTCGAACAGGGCCTTCGACTAAACTGTGCAACTGACCTTCATTAAAATGTTAGAAACTGCAAACAGAATGAGATTGGCAAACTGGGAAAATGGATTCATCATGGCCTAAGAATTGAAACACAAAAAGTATTTGACCCCTAGAAAATGGTACAAAAGGAATTTTCTCAATAGGGTCAACTGGGTCAGAGATATGACTAGTCAAACAGGCCCTTCCAGAATTCTGAACAATTGCACAAGTGCATGACAATAACAAACTACCAACTTTGAGGGGTTCGAAACCTAATCAAATGGATTCAAAATGACTTGAAAATTGGAACATAGGTTCTTTGATATGCAAACTAAATATCCTCAACATGGCGGGCCATGAAACTCAACAAGACACAAGATATTCAAATGCAAATAGGGCCTACTACAGTGATTTGACACTTATGCAAAAATGCAGATTTAAGTGAACACCTCAAAATGACTACCTCCTAAACATTTCAGATTCTTCAATTAGGAGCTGGAACCCACTGCATATGTCAAATGAAAAGTGTTGAACCTAATCCCCAAGTTGTATCACATGAAATTCATCAGGCTCATTTCTATATGCTCTTGAACTCAGGTCTTTAAACTGTTGTCTGAAGGTCACAGACCTTGGCCTAAGAAAAATCTCTGAAACTTGACTCTGAAATCAATCTAGACTTTATGGTACCAACAGTGGCTCTAATTGGGGATGCGTGCCCCTTGTGGGCATGCAGAGAATCTATGAATCTTTGGTATAACAGACCACTCAAAAATGAAAACCGACTTCTTTCTTTCTTTTACAAATAGGGAACCTTACTTAATGAAACAAACCACACAACTAAAACAAAGCAATTGTACAATATATACACTATTTGCAAAGGCTCAAAGCCTCAAAACTGGAACCACTTCTTACCTCTATCAAACATATGATTCTCATCCATATATGAGACAAGCAATCTGAAAAAGTTTTGACAAACATGTTGCCTACCTATATGGAAATATTTGGGCTGGAAATAATTTTGAATTTTCCAAAGCCCATATTCTTCTTCAAGTCATAACCATTACTATCATTCTCATATTCCAAGAAATACATATTGTCCTTTGCCTCTTCATGTTGAAGATTGGGAATATAACACTCATCTAATAATGCATCAAAAGATAAAAAGTAATGATCCATATGCATTACTAGGGACTCACCCGGCTGAAAAAGAATTGAATCCTTAGTTTTATCTATATAGAATACTTCATCCATTGAACAACTTGGTTCCTCTAGGATGTACTCACAATATGAACCGTGAACCAAGTGCAAACCCTCTTCATGATCATTGTTACACAAAGACAACTGAACCATACCGTCAATTTTATCAAAGAAGTTACTATCCCTATCATTGTCATAATCATCATCATATTTGTCAAAAGAAGGGAAAGAAATTGAATAAGAAACTTGTTCATCATTGGATTCTTCATGACCGGAGAACACACTGTCATGGTCTTTATTCACTTCATTTGCAAACTTATTATATGAGGAGTATTCATGTAAACATGAATCATTGTCTTTATTATTTTGAACACATGCCTCATTATCAGTGTCAAAACATACATAATCTAGATACTGTAAAGTAAAATCTACATTTGAGGCATACCTCTGAAAATCAGCAGCCAAGAGTGCTGAAACTTCTTCACTACTTAGTGGATATTGGATCTTATGCTCATTCTCTTTGGTTTCTTGTTTGATGCTGCAAACTTCTTTCTTGTTTGGAACAGGGGCTGCAAATTCTTGGATCATCCCATTATCTAATGCAAAGCTATCACTACAATAACTTTCATCTGCATCATAACTATTCTTTTTCTGTTTGCACAAAAATTTCTCATACTGAGACAATAAGACTATTCTCTTATGCTGATAGAATGAAAGATCTACAAACTTATTAGAAACAATATGAACTGTAGACTCTTCCTCAACATCTTGACATCCACTGAACTCACTATCAACATCATAATCAGCATCATCAACATAAGAAGGAACATCATCATTTTTGTTTGCATAGAGTTGCTCACAAGGAAACCTTTCTGTCATATCTTGATAATCTATTTTTGTATTTGTAATCAGCTCATGATCATCACAAGAAGTTATACCCTGATCATTCTCACCAAAAGATTCACACTTATACAAATCCTCTGCAACATTTTCAGTATCAAAACAAAAATCAGCAGGATCTAACATTTGCTGATTAGATGTATGTGTATACTTATTATATTCAGCTGTTAACAAATCAAAGATCTCATCACTACTGAGAAAAGGAGAACCTAACTCATCCATATGCATTACCTCTTTATGAGAAGAAGTACTCACATCATTCATATCAGAATCCTCATTATTTTCATTATTAGAAGAACACACTTCCTCAATCAGTAAAGAATCATAATCAATGTAACTTTTGGAATCATGAGAAATGCTGTCCTGATTTTTTAGCACTGGTTCACACAAGTCTGGAAGCAATTCATCCTTGACATCTTTATCAAAGTCTTCATTCAAATAGTTTTCATTTTCAAATTCAGACCTCTCTGAATCAGTAGAAGACCTTGCATACAATGAATTTGATTCTTTATTATTACTAGAATCTGACTGTTCTTCTAACATATGTTTATCATTCTGAGAAACATTTTCAACATTAAACATGAGCTGTTTTGGAATATTGTTTGTATTCTTTCTTTGCGGATGATTCTTTTCTAACTTATTCCATTCATTATCATCAGAAAATTCTTCTAAGAACAACCACTTGAAATCAGTCAATGAGGAGATGTATTTTGGGGGTAAACTCAAGTACCAATCAGCTGCAACCCCTTTGAGGGATCTCCCAAAAAATATCATTCTAACATCTTCATCATAAATCTGATATTTTACAACAAATCTAAAGAATGCTAGGACATGTCCTAGTGCTGAATCTGACTGATAATCAAAAACTGGGATTAAACTAATGAGCTCACTAGGAAAAGAATTTGGGGATCCATGAATATGATCACAACTTAAAACTCTATCCAACCTACTGAAACATAGCCTTCTCGGCTAGCCTATTTTCTGATTACTCATTTGGTTCGAAACAAGATGAGAACTATTCATCTTACTATGTCTTTACAAGAGGTATACCAAAACATTCAAACTTCTATGACAATAAATTTAAAGCTTCATGACAAGATATTTAACATGGAGACATGAAACTATCTAAGTCACTCTTCCCTTCTTATTAGTGCTAAAACACTTGATAGGGAGAAAAATATTTTACAGTTGATCTTATGGAAAAACACATGAAGATCAAAAACACCTGGAAGTGTTGAAGTTGAAACTCAACTTGCTGAATGGAAAGCCTTTGAATCTGAAGCTTGCTTTTCTTGAAACAATTGTAGAGCTGCCACCTCCTTGAAGAGGACAAACACCTTAACCGTTGAAAACTTCTTTTGTATCTCTTTCCATCAACACAACAAACTTCAACAGGGTATAGAAACTATTTATCAGGACTGAAAATACATCAAATATTTTACTTTAATCACACATTGATCAAACAAAGGATCTCAGAGTTGCCACTCACAACCGGGTGAGATGATTTTAAAAATTTTCAAACTGACTCTTTGCACTTCAATGGAAACCACTGGATAACAAATAAGCCGACCAGGAGTCAAAGCTCTACTCATACCCACATTATTTATAACTGATTTATAACACTAGAGATATCAACTGATTAAAGTAGGCAGGTCAGGAGTCCAGCTCAACTTGGAACCTACACTATTTACTCATGATTACAATCTCTTTCCCTAGTAGAGTCACCATTTTGTCGGTGACTCGGATGGGCTAAATCAATCTGGGTAGTGAAATATTGAAAGTTTGTAATATAACCAGAGATTCTTAACTGATTTATTTCATTGTTATGTTCTCTTCCCCAGCAGAGTTGCCATTTTGTTGGTTCCTGGATAGGATTTTACACTCCATGAGATACCAGTATGCTTATGAATGATGTTAAGGAGTGGTTAATTCCAAATGTGGGAAATCTATAAGCAACTGAACCAATTATAGGGACAATACTATCCTCTTCACTTTTGGCTCTACAAAACCAAGGCAGGTGCACCTGATCCAATAGATATAACTCTATTCCTTACTCAATACTGGATCTAACAACAGATGACAGTGAGAAAGTACTAAATAACAACCTATTATTCATTGACTCTCCATCATTGGGCAGAACAACTATAAAGTAAATAAAAGTAAAATAACTGGTATTGATTATATGGTTCCTTGCAGAATGTAAACAATCATGCCAAACTTGCATCAGTAGAGGAGATACTAATTTCTGATCAGTGCCTTATCCATTGGGCAATATATCTGATATAGATACAAAATACAAGAACGCAGATTCCAAGCCATAAACACAACAAACCAGATTCATACACTGCTTATAAATATCCTTCCTAACTAAACCAAATAAATTTATGTTTCACTCAGAGACTTTTAACCTGATCCTAGATCAAGGTTGAGAGATAAAACATATACACAAGTAAACCCTGTGCAAAGAGTCAGCAAACTCAAAACTCAAGAAACACAACTGAAGGAGAGATCTGAGAACTGAAAACTACATTAAGTATGAGGACTCAAGTTCCTTTATTACAAACCATTTCAGAATACAACACCTAGATAATATACAAAATATTTTGAAGGTTTTTCTCCTTTACTGATACAACTAGCAAAATATACTACAATCTAGACTGAGGATACACACTTAGCTTTTCAGCTTCTTGTGTCAAGAATTTCCAGCCAGCCCTTTCTAAATGGTCACAAAAATCCTCTTATAGGAACAAGGATACCACAAGAAAATATCATTTAGGGCACTTTTAGGGAAACTCAGTCAACCCTAAGACTCTCAAAAATATCCTAGAAAAATCTGATTTCATTTCATTCCAGAAACATCTTTACAAAGTATCTGCATCCTTGCCCAAATTTGACCTCGGATTACAAAGTCCATTACTCCTCTCACCAACTTTGTCAAAACTGAAAACAAATGCCACCATTGCATTCCTCATTCCAAGCCAATTCTGAAAACATATAATGTGTCCATATTTGGTCAAAAAATAAGCCCTGGACATCATTTTCCATGAACAGCCTCCATTATTTAAATTTTTGACCTTTTGATATAGTTGACTTTATCAAATTCAAATTTTAACTTTATGGTGACCTCAAATTTTGAGGTGGGCCACATGCCACTTGGCATCACCTGATTCATCCATTAGTCTAGCTCATTTTCCATGTCACACCTTTGCCACATGTCACTCTCCGGTTGGCTAGCTTCGCTGACTTTGTATCCACCTGATAGCTCACCTTGGGACACGTGTTAGCTCCTTGCCATTTCACCATGGTTAAACTTCGAGCATCTTCAAACTCACGCTTTGGCAATGTCTACTCAATTGACATGCATCCCAAGGTGGCTGAGCATTTGCTCAATGCTCTGCTTCATTAGTGCCTTGACACCGTCCTCTGCCAAGTGTCACACTCTGACTAGTCGTTGAATCCATCTGGACACCAAACCACATCATCATTCCATGTCATCGGTGACAGGTGTCAGCCAGTCACTTTTCTGCTATATTAATCTCCGTGCAACTTTATCTTGGCACTTTGGCAATGGTCGTTGATCTAGCACGCATCTCAAGGAGCTAGATTTGCATAGTGTGGGATTCATCAAAATACACTAACCTAGATGGGTGGGGCCTGTAATCCATGTCACCATCCACCTCGGTCTCCACGCGTATGAGAGAGCCTCTTTGACCTGCGTCCGCTTGAGACAACTTGAATGTGTGTGCTTTGCTTTATAAATATCTCATGTCTCTCCTGCAGGGGCAATGTGGGATAATATCCTACTTCTTTATAATAATACTTTATCCAAAATTACATCCTTAAGTGCGCCAGACTGGCTCATCAAATTTGGGGGTCCCACAACACATGACCTCATTTCTTCGCTTTACCATTCATTTGGGCCTTCTTGTTTTAAAACACCACTTGATATCCTAACATAATGAATGTGGGATAAAGGTTTTTACATATATTGGCTTAAAAGAATATGCCATGTTTCCTCTGTTTTGTGTGTGAGCCTCCACTTAAACCTAGAGGCAGTGCCTCTCATCCTTAAACCTCACACACCCCAAGTTTCCTCTAGTTCAAGCTTTGCAATGAATGATGGGTTCTGCAACTATTTTGGCACGCCCCATGTCTTACCTTGTGCACCATAATTCGCTGGTATGTACAGGTCCAACGACAAGTGCGTAGCACTCAAAGCTAAGTGCGCACTATTTCAAACTTGGCACACACCATATCCTGGACCAGAGCACACCCTTCTGATGCTTTCCTCTTTGACTGCAAATAGTATGAAATGGGGAGTATGTTTGGGTCACAACCCTACTTAAGCTGCCCTGAGCCAGCATTCTGGAGGTTCACGCGAGCACCAAATATGGATGCAACACTTTAAAAAACTCATGGTAGTCTTCATTGGAATCCTGCAAACATCAAACTAGCAAGGAGGATGCATGGGTGAAGAAGGAGGCCACACTCCATTTGTTTTGGGCCTTGCTGTGTGAGGCACTGGCAATGTATGACCAGTCCATTCCAAACAACTCCACTCCCATTCTATAAAAAACATGATCCAATCTGCTAGGCTGACACTGACTTCTTTGGGTCTGCAAGCAATGACCAACGTGAGGAGAGGGACACATTTCCCTTAGAAACGTATTTGCCAGCCTGTTATATATGTTGTATTTCATTCTAACTTAGCACACTTGAAACCTGGCACATGATTGTGCCTCAAAAATTCACGCCTTCATCTGTACATACACTCAACATGGAGGCTTACATATTCACAAAAGAAACACACACAGGCCATGAAGAAACCTCACACAGCCAACTTTACCTTCGTAGTCTGATTTGATATGTTCAAGGTTTGATATTTGGTGTGTATCACGCTTATGAGAACTCATGTCTCCCAAAAACATCAACCATGATATATTCTTTAGAGCGCACCAAAGACATTATTTGAAAGATACATGCTTATCACTTGAGACACTCACACAACCCACACAGATCTTCCTTATACTGAAAAATGTATATAGCCAATGAATGGTGTGCTCAACCCTCTGTCAAGTGCATGTCTAGTCTTCATTCTTAAGGCCTTGGAATGTGAGTACACAACCCAATGAATCATACTCATCATTATTATTGCATACATAGTTCCCTTGTTGCAAAGTTTGAAATTGATCATAGACATATAGGAAAGTCACGAATGTAACATAACCTGGTGCAATGCTTTCTTTCAGTGTTATTTTTCTCATGAACACATGCTCCAAGTGAGCCAACCATGGTGATTGAGTCAAGCTCAACACTTTTCAATTGCATTCGAAGAAAAGGCGCCAAGAGTCTACCAACACATTCATCCTGAGAGCAATCGACAGTGTAGAAAAAAGATGGCTAGGCTGGCGCAATCAACAAAGTTATTTTTTCTTAAAATAATGAAGAAGTCGGGCCCTAGGCAGGTCTGGCCTAAAATTTTTTTGAACTCAAACGACCCGAAAAAGATCTAGGATGACTAGCATGTACAACGGGATCCAATCCAGGCAATCGGGCATCGTTAAAAAACTTCAATTGTTAATACTTCACCAGTCGCTAAATCTTAACAAAACATCATCAGTTGCGCCATTAAAACATTGATCAAAACATAATATTGAACGTAGAAACTTAGCGGACACGAACCTTGTACTATAGACAATAACCTTGTCAGACAGCTTCGCCAAATAATGAACAAAGTAGGAGATTTTAAGGTCTGAAAATGCCCGTTCAGAAATGCCAGAAAACCACAAACTAAAAATATTGCTGACTACCTCGAAAAGGGATGATCTAAAAATATCAAACGATGAGCTGGAGACGAACGAATGAATTTGGAAGAAAATTCATATGCAAGGATCGAAACAAACCAACCGCCAATTGGAGATGATCATCCATTCAAAAGCTACGAATTTTTGAAAATGACTACCTTGCAGAGTTTTCTATCCGCACTTTTTTAATCATTCTTGAACACCTTTTCTGTCTGACCTTGCAAACCTATCAAACGGAACCTTCATAACGTGAAACCTTGGGCGAGTGATCACTATCACATGTAAAAAACAAGGCTTTGATTAGTTTTACTGGATGATCAACTGGCCATGAAGAATTAATCTCCAAAGTTGTGCCCCTAGAACATCTTGAACTAAAAGACAGTGAAACTGTAGAAATCGGGCTTGGAATTGATCGAGCAAAGTGATCAATCGGATTCGTCATAATCTGAAACTTATCATGAAGAATCACTTTCATGTCTGCATTGTGAAACAGTCTTCAATTATGCTTGACCTTGATCCAGGTGCAAATGGCAGGACACCAAAGTGAGCTACTCAGAAAATTGAACAATGTACTACTGAAGAAACCTAGAAATCTGCAAATGGAAAGGCCCTGGCAATCATGTCAAACGGGCAAATGAAAAGGCCCTAGCAATCATGTCAAACGGGCACATGGTAGGCTAAAATCGGCATGATGATTCATTCCCATGCCTACAACATGATGCAACAATCAGGACATCTTGATCAATCATAGGGCACTTGATGCACTTATCCGAATAGGGCCTCCAACTAAACTCTGCAACTGACCTTCATTAAAATGTTAGAAACTGCAAACAAAATCAGATTGGCAAATTGGGCAAACAGATTCATCATGGCCTGAAAATTGAAACACAACAAGTATTTGACTCCTGAAAAATGGTGCAAAAGAAATTTTCTCAATAGGGTCAACTGGGTCAGAGATATGACTGGTCAAACAGGCCCTTCCAGAATTCTGAACAATTGCACAAGTGCATGACAACAACAAACCACCAACTTTGAGGTGTTCGAAACCTAATCAAACAAATTCGAAATGACTTGAAAATTGGAATATAGGTTCTTTGATATGCATACTAAACATCCTCAAAGTGGTGGGCCATGAAACTCAATAGGACACAAGATATTCAAATACAAATAGGGCTGCTACAGTGATTTGGCACTTATGCAAAAATGCAGATTTAAGTGAACACCTCAAAATGACTACATCCTAAACATTTCAGATTCTTCAATTAGGAGATGGAACCCACCGCATATGTCAAATGAAAAGTGTTGAACTCGATCCCCAAGTTGTATCACATGAAATTCATCAGGCTCATTTCTATATGCTCTTGAACTCGGGTCTTTAAACTGTTCTCTTCTGAAGGTCACAAACCTTGGCCTAAGAAAAATCTCTGAAACTTGACTCTGAAATCAATCCAGACTTTAGGGTACCAACACGATGTCTTTGGGTTGCAATTCATAGAAATTTGATATAATTATATGATATGTTGCACTTTAGTTCCTATCGCCTATCTTTCATACCTTTGCATTCATCTCCGCCCACCAAGAAGCTCCTCGTCCATCTAAAATTCCATTACCCTCAACTATTAAGCCAATCACATTCCTGAAATGCAGCCAATAATTTTTGTTGTTTTCACTCCACAAGCTATTATCTGTTGAAGCAATAAGCTTTCCAGTTACCTGCTCAGAACCAGATCACATCAGGAATAGTGTCTACCATTTTCTAACTAAACCAAAACGAAAGAAATTGAGAAGATTTTTGAGTGTTTTTTCAGCCTTAGAGTCAACAGAAATATATGAATTTCTTCAGATTTGGATTCTTCACCTGCATTGTAATCTTGTTATTTTGACATGGCCCCTCAAATATAACTGGATTGATCAAAAAGGTCATCTTTGGGACATATACAACCGGTGAACCAGTTGAAGAACAGGCATCATTCCAAGCTGTTAGAAATGCCTACATTTCACGAGGAAACACAAATTAACCGAAGAAAAGGAGATTTTCATCAATTTTCGACAACTCTATTCATTTGAATCCTTCCACATACCGTACTATCATCTGTTTGTCCGTCAGCTTTCGCACCATAGCTAAGAACATTAAATGTTTGTTGTGTATTAAGGCTGCCCAAGAGCCTGAGAGAGCATACGCCAGGCATACTGGATGAGTACACAACAAGAATAAACACAAACATGAACATATAGAGCGTCATGTTTTTCAATATAATACAAGAAATCCTGAAAGCACTAAACTTTAAATGGCTAATAAGCTGGGAAGAGAGGGATATTGATGATGAATTCAGTAGTTAGTGTAGCTTAAATAGATGTGGGAGATACAACATTTAACAGCAATACACAATCATTAAATTATTGATGTTAAGCTGCTGCTTTTCATGGAGGAAAACTAATTTCGACAAAGTCTGCGGCCACCACAAAGTGAAGGACCAAAAGAATTAGATACATGCATTTGTGGCCGAATTCCAGGATTAGGATTATCTGATAGTTCATCGTTATATACCAAAACATAACTTATGTACACAGTCATAGAAAAATTCAAAGAACAACCATTCTAGTCTTAAATTTGTCATCAAAGCAAGAACAGGTCTGCTTTTTAAAAATTGATAGCTACATTTTCCCCCTTTCTTCAGCAGTAAACTTGGCACTCACTAAAACTTCTTGTTCAAGTTACGAGAAATGGTAATAAAACTTCATTTACGAGGGAAATTAACGCCTATGTTTTAGTCAGAAAATATTATTTTTGGGTGAACACGTGGGCTTTCAAATCTAACTATGAGTTCTCGTGATAAAGCACTCAATTTAGAGCAGAAATATGAATAAGTACATGGAGTTAAAATATGACAACAATAACAGATGTTGCAAACATATTTTCATTAACAGTTGTACCTTAGCCATCAACACATCAAGCATTTTAATATCACTCCACCAAATCTTTGAAAATTATAGAAATTTATATGTGTACGTCTTGTTTCTACTAACGTTCTGTTTTTCTAAACATGCTGCTGCTGAATAATATATGCTAGAATATACATGCATATAAAGGAAACAAATATTCTATTCTATATTTTGGAAAAGTAAACTCTAAATTTAGTTTTTAAATATATTAGAATAAGCAAATTAAAATTCTATATTTTGTTTGTATATGTGTGTATATATTTCTATTAACAATTATATTCAAATATTTTAAAAGTACGAATATTTATTTTTTAGATAGTTCTAATCTATTAAAAAAATTATGAACATTTTTTATGATTAACATAAAATTTGTTGAAATTAGATTTTTTGTATTAATATTAATATTTGCTTCTTCTTTTATAAATTTTGGTAGATGGATTTCATATATATTTATGTTTTGTATATTTTATTTGACATATTTAATTTGACAACTTCTAAAAGGGGGACTTTCATTCAAAACAAGCCACAAAACTTTCAAATAAAATAAGTATATTACCAATATCTTCTGATTTTCCCAATTGATTATACTGAAATTTTTATCTTATTTTCTTAAAATTGTCATTTAAGCTCAGTGTAAATATGTTTACGAAAAAAATTCATCAAAAAAAATTCTCATTTAAGAAAGGGTTTGCAAATATGTTTACAAATCAGCCCAAAAAGCTCTAAATATATTACCCCATTATTCACAAGGTTCTTATAAGTGATATCTTGTGCCAATATGCTTAAACATTTTATGACAAATATTTTTTTTGGTAAGGTTGTTTCTAAGTTGTCACATAAAATAGTTAGTCCCTCTTTCTCTTATTTAAAATCTATTACCATTCATATTTTTTCTTAAAGGAAAATAGGTTTTGAAGCGACCTAAAATTCTTTTCAAGAAAACCAGTGAAGAAAAAGAAACCATCAAAGAACCAGATATTGGACAACAACAAAACAACAAAACATCGACAACAAAAATAAGGGATAAAATGTAGAAACCTTGTGTATTTTTAAACATATTTTCATTCTACGTGGGATGAACTATTAAAGTAGTTACTACATGAGTATTATCTTCTTATACATGTGCTTGTCTAATTATTATTCGTGCAAATCATTACAATACATTTGTTAGATGTAGAGTATAAAATACCATGATTTTTAGTATCATTAACATATCTTTGGATTTCTAGAAGGTGATTAAGGATACTATAGAGAATAGCAAGAACTTGGTCCACAAATATCATAATATTTATCAAAATTTGATTCAAGTGGTTGATGTCGATGTGTCTATTAATGGTAAAAAGGTGTATGTTGAGGACACCAAAGGACCATGAATGAGCACTCATGACAACTTGAAGAAAATAACTATTCATTTTGCTCAAGACCCATAGGACTTGAAGAAATTAGCACTTAATACTTCGCAACTAGAAGCAAAGGCTATCAAGGCCTTAAAGAAACAAAATGAGGTCTGTTATGAAGGTTTCTTCTTTGTTTTCTATCTTCTAGTCTATGCTGAGATCTTGCTAATGGTTGGATGTTGGTTTCATCATCTTGTAGAATTCTGTAAATATGGTACTAGGTACCTTCAAAACCTTTGTGATCCATAGTCAAAAATATATAAGTAGATTATTTTTTGGCTACCAAAATAAGTTTGTAGAGCTCTATGACCTTGATTCTCAACAAAAGTTAAATATATATATCTAGAGGTAATCCCTCTATCTTAGATGTAGAGTATGATATAGAATAAATTTTGTCATTCTAGAAATTCTTTTCCCAACTAGCATGTCAACTTATTTTGGTTTTTGCAAAATTATCTAGATATTACAATAACTCTGTATATAATGTCATGCCTCAAGATTATCAAAAACCCCAAGTTGTCCACTTTTTATTTTGTATTTAATATATGATCTATTTTGGTGTTATTATATGCTTCACTCAATTTCTTACCATGGGAGATCAAAATACATGCAAACAATATCACCATGGGCCTAAATAAGGTTCCAAAATAATGTTTTAAAAATCCATACAACCTCTACAGGCTGCAAATAATCTCTTATATGACATTACGTCCTTTTACAAGTTTTCATAAGAGTCCCATAAAAAATAGGAGATAATCTTGCGTGCATCATATATTATTAATAGCTTATGCCAAGATTATTTTTAACATTTTCCATAAATAATTCTCATGTCCAAAATGTTCTCCACTATTTTTAGTCCTTATTTCATAGAGTTTTTTATTAGTTCCTTAAAAATATGGTTTCCTTGTCGAACCACTTAAAAATAGGGTTTCCATGTCGAAATAGTGAAATTGGTAATTTTGAGCATACTAGTGCTTAGATTGGACACTACCACTTATATGGTACACTAAAACCTAGACAAGACTGGTTCCTAGGTATTGTATTCCTAGTTTGGCACTAGTGTCTTTTGTAGCATTATAGTCACGACAAGGTATGGTAGTTCTTTTAATTTAATAGTATTTGGAAAAATGATAAAACCCTAGCAACTGTACTTTCACAAGGATATCCCTAACACCCTCAAACCACCTAATATGACTTAGAAAAAAAAAATCCAAAAACATAAAAAACAACACAACATCAGATGAAGAATTCTATATCTTGAGTACACAAAAATTCTAACATGAAAAGAAGAAAGTGGAGGGCAATATTAGGACCTTTTTGAAGCTCCTACATAAAAATAGTCAAGGGAAATAATATATGAAATTAAAAAAAATTGCAAGACTTTATAAGAGGCCCAAAGATTGTTTGAAACGACCCAACACTTTAGCAACACGCATCTACATATAAGATGAATGCACGAAAATTTCTCAACCACATCCTTGAAGACTCAACCAAGATCCATTAGCTTTATTTTAAACATGAGGGAAATGTTCCTAAATTCATTTTACCATAGCAACATGTGTAAACATGAGAGTAAACTATAATTCAACTAGGCTTAGATCTCAAACCAAGTCACCTAAATAAGTCTTATTTTGCTATCAACAACCATTTTTTATTTATGTTATCTATTAAAGAGAGTTTATGTATTTCATCTTAAAGTTACATCATATTGGGACTCAAATGTCCCTAAGTTGAACAAGTTTTATTTGAATGGAAATTAACTAAAGTACGTAAGAATTTTTTTGAAGAACATAATCTAGTAATTGACCACAATCCTCGATCCTCTATTTATGATTGATGGTTTTCCTACCATCCAACCATGTGGTACCAAAGGTTATACTCCCTCATGTTACGAGATGTCACAAGAACAAATCATACTTGCACAAGGCACATGTTAAGAATGGTATACATGTACATTATTTATGGAGACATGACATCAAAGAATACAAAAAAGTTAATTTAATAACACGTAATCTTAATAGTATATCATATAATCTAAACACAAAAAGTTCATATCGATACGTTCTTCACGATAGCCTTGTTAGTGCTTAAAGTTGCAGGTGATCAATACCTATAAGAAATACTGTGATACTTAACTCTTGTGGTCCCAACAGATGCACCTCTCAATACTAAATACTAAGGTATTAAGGATTTAAATCCTTCTTTACTTTTAGCTTCAGGCTCAGGCGGGTGTACCTAGTTGATTAATTTCCTCAAAGAATCACAATAAGAATTTGCATACTTGACACAGATTAAAATGTTTGTTTCATTTAACAAAACTTAAAGTAAATTTTTATTAAACTAACAAACCCAATTTTTGTTTTTCATGCACTTGCAATATATGTCGCCTATAACATATTTTGAAATTAGAGGAAAAAGGGTTTATTTACATATAATTTTTTCATGGGATCTAGACCCCTGATTTTTAGCATTTTCAGCAATTAAAAAATCATCTTTAAAAATTAAAATAACATATCAATTCCTATTGAAAAAATAATTAAAAATAATAATCATAAACTTCATATATTTCTACAGATTTCAATAGTTTACTTCATTTCCAAATTCCAAACAAAAATGTCACTTTTCTGTTGTTGAAGTTGAACAATTTTGATTTTGTTAGCCTTTCCCTTTATAAAAGTGTAACACAGGTTTGTGATTTTACCTGAAAGTTTCAAACACTTATTGATAGGAGAGAATTAGCTTTCATAGTAGTGAGCCAAGAAAGGCCAAGTCTCACTTGGAATTGATCAGAAGTTAGAATGACAAAAAATATGATATCTTAGAAGAGTTTCTTACCAGCTTCTATGGGAAGAGTGATGAAACCATGGGTAGAACAAGTAAACCCATTAATATTTTTAATGATCAAATTTAATTTTTGATAAGATTCTTGATGAAATTTTCTTGTCTAAATATGTTACTTGTAAAATTCTATATGCAATTTGAATCAATAAGAACCCCTCAAGTGTACTTATCTTTAGTCTTTGTAGCAATGTATAGGGGACCATCAAGTGCTTTAATAGTGTCCCTAGGATCAAATGTAATACAATTTTCATCTTTTGGCTTAGATTTGGGATTGGATTGATCAATAGGATTGATGAAATTGAGGGCTTCATGACATGTATTTTCATTTTTCATGGTTTTAGGTTCACTAGACTCAACAATATTGGTAAAAGAAAAAGGAAAGGAATAGGTAGGTTCAACTATATTGGTGCAATGGGAAGGCAAGGGATTTGTTTAGATTTATGAATTTTGGTTGGGAGTATAAATGGATTTATTTCGTTGATTGTTAACACACTCAACAGTTATGGTATTGAAATCAAGGAGATCTTGGATGATAGTCTTCAAATGGAAATACCCACAATAAAAACTCAAGCTTATAGCCAAAGGTTCTCAACATTGAAAAATATCTTATAATAAACAAAAAGATACAATCCAAAACTAGAAAATATAGAGGTAGTAGCTCACAAGAATCCATCTATCATGAGAATGAATGGAACACTTAGCACTCATGGATAAGTGTTCCGTTCATTGTCAAGAGAGATGGGTTCTTGTGAGCCACTACTCATGAAACACAGGTCAATGAGTTTGACACATAAACTACAGTATTGAAACCTTATAGAAATATGACAATTTGACTTGTTATGGAAAATATATCCTACTTATAAAATAGAGGTACTAATCCAGTTATAAAATTTGGATCCCCCCCAAAAAATATAAGACGTAAATTTCCATAAACTTTGACTTGTGAAGTTTTAACAATAGCACATAAAATTCTCGCTCTACAACTTCTCAGGAAAACTTTTTAATTCCATGCCTGGCTCTCCTGGGGGGAATCGTCCTCCCTTGCAAGGCCCCAAGCTAGACCCCACGCTGATCCTGAGACTGCTACCTCTGGCACTGTGTAGTCTACGAAAGAGTCAACGGAGGGAACCCAACGGGCGTCCTCTTTTGTCGCAGCCCCTCCATTCCCACGAAAAATTAATTGGAAAGACGCTCTTGTTTGCGAGGCTCAGAACGCTCTAGAATCACTCTTGGTTGACTTCATCCAAACTAAGGAAGGCTCTGAACTCTCTCTTCATGATTCTATGGTGAATAGGAATATGGCTAACTTTCAGTTGGCGCTAGTGGGTTGGTTCTTCAACTTTAGACTCATCATTGAGATGGTCAGAAAATGGGTTGCTTATCAATGGAAGATCAAGCTGTCTTTTTTGGTTTTAGCTATGCCTGGTGGGCTCTTCCTTTTCAAGTTCAACACTCTAAAGGATCCAGCCTCTGTATTGTCAGGCTCTTGGGTCTACAGAAAGCACTTCCTTTCATTGGCGAAGTGGAAACCTAGGTTCTACCCTATGACTGAGTTGAGTAGGATGGAACCAGTTTGGGTGTGCCTCGTAGGACTAGTGCTTGACTACTAGGATGAAAAGCTCTTTAGATGGGTTGGTGACTCCTTTGGCACCTCAATTACGACAAATGAGGTGACCTGCTATAAGTCTAGGTTATTGTTTGCGAGATTCTGTGTTAATGTTACTCTTAACAAAACCCTTGCCAACTTTGTAATTTTGAAATCTAAGCTGGGTAGATGGACCCAAGCTCTGGTTTATGAGAATGCCACTCTCTTCTTCCATAAATGTGAATCTAGTGGCCACACTAGCAAAGCCTGCAAATCCTATGGGCATGGAGAAAGTCTCAAAAATGAGGATAAGGGAACTTTTGGGGACCCCCCCATGTCTTATGCGGGTGAAGAGGAGGAAAAGGCTAGCCACCCCCTAATGATTGAAGTGCTGGAAAACCCAGAGCTAGAAGAAGGGGAGATTGTTCCCCATCTGTGGAACAATGAGGTGCTCTTCAAGCGTAAGGATACAAAATCCCTCCCCGTGGCTATGGGAAAGAAACCTACGGCTCCCCTAGTGATTACCCCAACCTCAAAAGTGGTTGGTCATCATGAGATAAAGTAGCCTACCATTGTCATATTCCTCTCACTAAAGTCCCTAAAGGCTACTACAAAGATCCCCCCTCAGCTGGAGGAGCAGAACTACTCCTCTTAACCTAGCTCCCTAGGTGAAGAGTGCAGTGGGGAGGATGATGGTGAATGGAAAACCCAAAAGAGGAATCCCAAATCCAAGAAATTTGATGTAGGTTTGGAAAAACCCAGAGGTAGTCCTACGAAATGTGTGAAGAGATCGAGAGGGGTTACAAGGGATGTTGCGGCAGGTAGGTAGAAAACCTTAGAAACAAGTTTTAAAACTAAGAAATGATTTTTCTTTAATTGGAATATTAGAGGTCTCAATAGCCTCTTCAAACAAAGCACCATTAAAGAATACATTTTTTCTCACAAGTTGGATATTCTGCTTATCCAAGAGGTTAAGATGTCCTTCAATAATTTTGTCTCTCTTGCTGGCAAACTCTAGCCAGGTGCTGAGTTTCTAGACATTGAGGCCTCTGATGCCTTAGGACGCATTGCCACTCTTTGGAACCCCAACATTGTGAAAGGAGAACCACTTGCCTTCACTCTGAATTTCTTCTTTGTTACCTTTAGAAAATGATAGTTGGTTTGGCACTTGCTCAATATCTATGCTCCCAACACCTGGACTAGCAGGTTGGCTCTCAAGAAGGAAATTATCAGCTGCATGGATTAGGAAAAATCTACTAAGTATATGGTGGTCCAACAATAGGAAAGGCTCCCATCTCATCCAAGTGCGTCTGGACCGAGTTCTGGCCACCTCCTCCTAGGACTTGTGTTTGACCTCCACTCTATCTTCCCTCCCCAAAATGACCTCTGATCATATCCCTCTCCTCCTCTCCTAGTTAGATTCTCCTAGGTTTGGGCTAACTCCCTTCAGATTTGAGATTATGTGGAGCTCCCACCCCTCATTTAGAGACCAATTGAACTTCTGGTGGGCCACCCCTATTGAGGGAATTTCTATGTTCAGGATTGCTCAAAATATGGAAATAATTAGAAGAGAGGTCAAAGGATGGAGAAAAAAGAATTTTGGAGACTTCTTCAAAGAGAAAGAGGAGCTTACAGGGACTTTGGATTCCCTTCAAGCCCAGCTTGGTGCTGGGAATATCAAGCCCTACCTTCAAATGGAGGAGGAAAAGGCAAGACACAAGTGGTAGGAAGCCTTGATAAGGGAAGAAATCTACTAGAAAAAGAGATCCAGGATCTAGTGGCTTACGAAAGGAGACTGAAACATGACCATCTTTCATAGATCTGCTAGCAACCAAAAAAGATGAAATACCATTAACACCATTATGGATGATAGGGTGGATAAAGATACCGAGAAAGATAAAGTAAGTCATGTTATGACTAAGTACTTCATGGGGTGATACTCTAATAATGGACACATGTTCCTGATCAATGATGAGGACCAACGTCTCAAGCACATCCAATGTGTTGTTACTCCTATTGACAATGATCATTTAATGGGGAGGGTCTCTGATGAGAAAGTCAAAGAGGTTGTCTTTTCTATAGGTTCCTACAAAGAGCTAGGACCTAATGGTTTCCCCCCAACCTTCTTTCAAGACTATTGGGATATTGTTGGCATCAAAGTTTCCCTTGCTATCAGAGACTTCTCTAGAATGGGGAGGCTACTGAAGCATCATAATAAGACCTATATTGTGTTGGTCCCTAAGAATGAGAATCCTACCTCTATGCTGGACTTCAGGCCTATCAGTCTATGTAACATGTTTTATGAGATCCTCACTAAGATTCTGGTTAATAGACTGAGGCCCCTTCTGGATAAACTAATTAGCCCTAAGTTCATATGGGTTTTGTGCTGGGAAGGCAAATCCTTGATGCTGCCATATCTAGACATGAAATTATTCAATCCATGGATAGGAGAAAAGCACAAGGTATGGCCTTCAAAATTGATATTTCTATGGATTATGATAAAGTTAATTGGTCCTTTATTCTAAAAATTCTTAATAGATTAGGCTTTAATGATAAGGTTATCCACATTATTCAAGAATGTATACAAACTGTTAGCTTCTCTGTGTTGGTTAATGGCTCCCGAGGGGGGATTCTTTCAACCTAAAAAGGAAATATAAAGGGAGACCCCATCTATCCTTATCTATTCATTATGGTTTTTGAATTTCTTAGCAAGAATCTAATTGTTCTCTCTTCCATGGGAAGAATAAAAGGTGTCAAACCAGCTTCCACTCTGCAGCAAGCTATCCTTGAACAATTTGTGGATGATACTTTCCTCTTTGGGTACTTTTTGGTGATTGAAGCTAGAAAGTGGAAGAACCCACTGGAGACTTATGCTATAACTTTGGGGCAGTGCCTCAACTACCAAAAAAGTAGGCTAGTCTTCTTTAACACCCCTATTGAGACCCAAACCGGATTGCTTCAAATCCTTGGCTGTCAATCAACTTTGCTCCCCTCCACCTACCTAGGCCTCCATCTCACTATCAAAGAGGTGTCTTAGGAATTCTAGAATTCCATCTTGGAGAGAACCTAGAGGAAACTTTCTAGCTGGAAAGGGAAGATCCTAAGAAGTGATGGTAAGCTCCAACTGGTAGCTTCTACCCTTGAGGGGATACCTGTTTAATTTCTCTCCCCTTTCAAGATCAAAAGCTACATGGTTGACAAGCTTGAAAAGATTCAAAGAAATTTTCTGTGGGCTAGCTCTGAAGAGAAAAAGAGGATTTCCTTGGTCAATTGGGAAATGGTTTGTCTTCCTAAAAGACTGGGAGGACTGGGTCTTAGGAAAATTGGCATGTTGAAGAGGGCCCTCACCGCGAAAGTGGCATGGAAGCTTATATAAAGAAAAGATGATTGGTGCAAAATTATGGAGGCTAAGTACCTACAAGGGAACCCTTATGGGATGATGTATTAGGAAAATGACCTTCCTCACATTTCCAAAGTTTGGACAAATATCTGCAAATGCAAAACTATGCTTTCTAAGGGTGCCTTCTAGCAACTCGAAAATGGGCGATCCATCAGATTCTAGCATGTCTCATGGATCCTGAATTGCCCTACCCTTGCTTAGTAGTTTGGTCCACTCATGACCTACCTCATGCCTATTCTTGGGGATAGAATCTACAACTACATGATTGAAGGTCAATGGAAATATGTGTCTTACCTTGTTAGGAACAGACCTGAGTTGGAACACTTGGCTAAGGAACTTATGGAAAATTTGGAAAATATCAGAATTCTTGGAATTAATGGCCAAGAATCTATCATTTGGGCCCCAACCCAAGTGGGAACCTTCATAGTAAAGACTTCTTACAACTTGCTTCAGAAGGAGGAGAATAACCCCGAAGATTGGAAAAATGTGTGGATCCCTCACCTCACTCTGAAAATCAACTTCTTCTCATGGATGTTCATGCATGGAAAAGTGTGAACCCATGACAACCTTATAAAAAGAGGTTTCTCCCTGGCAAGAAGACATGTCCTCTGTAAGGAGGAGGAAACTATGAACCATCTATTCATACAATGTGACTACTTTTCTAGTATTTGGTAGGGAGTTATTGAAAAATTGGGGATCCCTTGGGTTCTTAGGGAGGATATTCACCAATTTAGTGATTGGCAATCTCCTTCCAATCACCCTATCCTTGAGTACCTATGGTGCTTACTCCCCCCGCACATTTGCTGGACTATATTGAAAGAAAGGAACAACAGGATCTTCAGGGAGACTGAATCCCCACCTGAGGCCTCTCTCCATCCGAGCACTAAGCTCCTAAGTGAGAATGTTGCCTCGGCTAAATGGAAATTTCCCTCCACACCACCTTTAGCCTCGGATATTGAAACTGCTGAGAATTGGAACTTGTTGGTCAGCTTCGCTAGGTTTGCATCTCTATGTTGATAGCCCAGAATGCTACCCATTGGGTTTCCCCGCCCTTAGGCTGGATCAAACTAAACATTGATGAGGCAGTGAACAACCTTGCCTAGGGTGGGGGTGGAGTGCTACGGGAACACAATGGTTCTTTCCTTTTGGCTTATGCTGGGCCACCAATATTGTTAACCAAGCTGAAGGCATGACTCTTCTATGGGGTATAAAATTTGCAATCTCTAAGAATATTAGGATGCTGATGATAAAGGGAGACTGTAAAGTAATTATGGAGGCTGTTAACCGAAGGTCAAATGCTAGGTGGCAGGTCAAACACCATCATAGTAGAAATTCTAGAGATTCTCAACAACTTTGATAACACTATCACTTCCAATACCTAAAGGGAAGGTAACTCGGTGGCTAATTCTATGGTAGGTATTGGGCTGAACCAAACTAGGATGGTTAGTTGGGAGGAGATTAATGCACTTCCAAAGGAGACCCAGTGGCTAATCGAGCGGGAAAAAGAAGACATCAGTAATGTTTAAAATGGGATGCATTGGTGATAGAATTGTTGAGGGCCCCACCAAGCTTCTCTGCTGACTTAATGTGATGATAATAATTTATGAGTATGTATGTGCAAAATTTAATAAAGGCCCATAATTGTCCATAAAGGATTACGTGTGGAATGGAAGTTGTTTGCATCAGCATGTCATTTCGACTAACAAAGGTATTAATGAAAAAATGCCTTAAATTCTAATTATTATGCCTGGAGATCCACTAGATTTCACTGTACAGGGCTTGTTTCCCCAAAGACCACCCAACCTGTGCCTTTTATGAGCAAAATTTGCACAAGGCAGTTAATTCAAAAAGTTCTATTTTATGCCCTTGCTTGCAAAGCTCGGCTCTACAATTTTTATAAGGTGACCGTTGTGGAGACCAGTCTGTTCGAGATGGGTAGAAATAAACTATGCATTGAACTTGATAAAATCAAAGAGGAGTTCACTTTTGATCCTCTGGTTATTCACTACTGGCAAGACAGTGGCATTTGGGGTTTCATGGAAAGAATGAAGGGCGGCCATGATGAACAAATTTCTAAGCAATTTGTGTCCTCATGGAACAAAAAAAAGTAGTTTGTTGGGGGCATCCACTTCCAAATCAATGAAGAAGTCATTGGTAAAGTGACGAGGGTCTCAAAGGAGGGAAGGAAATATGGGAAAACCAGCCGAACGCCAGACATGACTAGTCTCAACCTATTCTTCAGGCCTGGAGAAAAGCCTGTGAAAACTTCTAGGGGTTTCAACCATGAACCGCTTCCCGAATTATGGCCTAAGGAAAAGATTGCTAGTTGTAAGCTGGAAGCTAATGCGGACAACAGGGACCTCTTCTCATTTCTGCATCTAGAATGGGCCCTCACCTTGATGTCCAAGAGGCTGGGAGAGAGGACCTAACTATTGTTGGTGCGATGTTAATGCTGTCTTGTACCGGGCCCATGTGTCCCAGTTTTTATTTTGTGTTTTTCTATTATGTGGTTAAGAATTTAAGACTTTGGTTTAGACTTGTGAGGTATTTTATAGTTATTATGTTCAAGGCTTTTTGGTTAAACTATAACCCTTGATCACTATTTTTGATAAGGATCTATAAGTTTGTTTTTGATAGAGGTAGACCATATATTGTTACTTTGCTGATTATCTGTTGTGAAGGTAGTGCTATTAATGTGCTCTTAGTTTTCCCTATACCACAGGCCAACACCCTCTTGCTTCTTTTTTTATAAAAAATAATATCCAATTCTAGGGATTTACTAGTGTTAATTGCATAATACAATGGTTTAATGTCTTTTTAAGCTCCTCAAGAGTTTTTATTCCATTTGTATCATTTTGATGGAGATCACTTCCAACACAATTAAACATAACATTATTTGATCAAGATTGGTCATAAAAGCCCACGTTTCTTGAAATTACTACCTCTACGAAGCTCCTTGTTTGTGGTTAACAACATATTAGAGACAAAACTATGCCAAAAAATTGTATGAAAAGCCATTTTAAAAAAATCTCTTACTTGTGAATATTTGTCCCTATGATGCTTTGTGTTGTTCCTGATTACATTGGAGAAGAAATCTAGTTATTGTAATTACAAGAAGATGACACCACTATGCCTAATGCTTGGGCACAATGATACAAAATTTTGTCAAGCTGTGCAAAGAAATCTATTGGGTTAGGTCTGAATTGAACCTTGAAAATAAATCCACTCCAACATTTGGTCCAAATGGAAAACACCAACACTTTGATGAATTAAAATTTGGAAAGAGCTCTTACTTCCTATTTGAACATCCTTTTTTCCTGAAGTTGCAGGAAAATAATCTTTCAACAAGGCATATTTCCAACCTGATGAAAGACAATCATGTTGTTCTCAACAGCAAGCCATGTATTTAGACAGCCTAAAAAATAAAATAAGAATTAAAAGACTTTAATCATTTCATATAGATGTCCCATGGAACCTGAAAGGAGATGTGACTTGAGCAATACAAAAAGACAATAAATAGACTAGAACATGCGAGACAATCCTGTTGGTGTCCAAAATGATGCTTATGCTCTTTAGGCTGCCAATATACCCTCAAATAGATTTTAGGAATGGTTAACTCCAAAATGTAATGAGGTCTTAGGGTAACTGGACCAACTATAGGGACTTAATATGCCCTCTTTTGCTTCTGGCTTTGCAAAACCAAGGCGGGTGCACCTAACCTAGTATAAAATACACTTCACACACCAAGAACTAGGTTTGAATAATAGATAAAAGGATAGTAAGAAAGTACTAAGCGTTAACCACACACTCATTGACTCTCCATTACTATGGGTAGGAACCTTACACAACCAAATGTTGAAAACTTAAGGAATGGTTCTTAATTTATGCTTTTGGGATCATAACAACAACAATCAGTATTTGTTGTTAAAGAGATAATCTTTTAAGCCAGTGCCTCATCCATTGGGCAAGATCTCCTAGAAGATGAATGCTAACACACCAGATAATAGTTTAGATTCTAAGCCATAAACACACCTACAATCCCCTTTACTACTTATGAGATATCCTTACATAGACAACAAGATAGACCTATGTACCATCTAAAGCATCATTTCATCTAATCCTAGATTAGAACTCAAGAATGGATACATATACATTAAACAATATGCAAAGAACTAGAAAGTTCAGAATCTATCTAAGTTGACACAAATGAGAGATAAGAGTCTTGTACTTGTATTAAGTATGAAAAATCCTTAAGTGTAAACAATCAAACCAAAGGAGTCAAGCTTGCAAATTATAGCTTAGACCTGCAACTTTTTCTCTATCATCAATAGAATACTGAATGCAAAAGTGTTACAATCTCAGATCCAGGACTAGGAACACTTCAGAACTTCGAAGCTGGAACCCTTACAAAGTCAAAATTTTGACAATATACCACCAGCTACCCTGGAAATCTAAAGATAGGATGTGACAAGCTTCAGACAGCTAGGGTATAGGTTACAATAGCTAAACCAATTGGAAATGGTCAAAAATTTATTGCAGGGGCATGAAAGTTAGGCCACCCAAAGAGAAAAGATCTCAGAATGATATTAAGATCAGGCCATAAGACCGGGAGATTGCCATAAAAACTAGTCTAATCAACCACCTGCAAACACTTCTTGAGCCAAGATTGAAATCATTCCTTTATGGTACAAATCCTTGCAAATAATTGTCAAACACTTTGGACCACATCGCAGCAACAAGCACCACCAAATCAGTCAAATCTGGCCAAGACAACATTTAAAACCAGTCTTTCCTGTTGCAAAAACTCTCTGCAAGTTCAAACGGTCACCATGCACTTCGCGGGCTTCAGTTTTTAAACCATCCAAACACCTCAGGTTAACTCTGCAACGGCAATGCCAAACAGTTGTCACATGATCGCATAGCTCGAAAATGGGCTATGCGAACATGCGACACACCGCTTTACCATTGCCTTCTTCACAACTGCCGATGCTGCCACTGCCACAAAAGGGTTTGTCACATGTTGGCAAGCTGAAAAGATGGCTCATGTGAACATGTGACAAGCCACTAACATGCACCCTGTCGGTTGTCATGTCACCACCGAGAATCCTAAGCTGGGCCACCGTTCAAAATCTATCATCCCACTAGCATAACCGCTAGCATAACTGCCACCGCATGAAGTTGACACCAGGGGTTTTGTCACATGATCGCAAGCTATGGAAATGGCCCTTGCGATCATGCAACAAGGCCATTAGACCGCCACATCACCACCCACCGGCCAATGAAAAGTGAACACCTCATCACGCATGACACTTGGACCCACCGCACAAAATGTGCACCTCCGCAACAAAAGACAACGGACCCACCTGACAAGCCTCATCATCACCTGGCACCGAGCTCAAGGGACACATGGCAAGTGGTCGCATGATCACATAGCCAAAAACTAGGCTATGCGATCATGCGACAGCCAACCCCAGGCTACCACATCACCGCCTCGGACCGCACCCTTTTCCACCAATGGGCCCCAAGCGATAGATGTCAACTGGTCGCATGTCAAAAATTCCTAACATGTGATCATGTGACAACCAATAAGAACACGCACCTTTGCTCCCCTTCTGACACTGTGCCCACTTGGAAGAAATGCCAGAAATAAACAAGATCAACGGCAGGTGCATGATCGCATGGGGAAAGAATATTCCATGTGATCACACACCGACCGTTGATCTCCTCCCTTTGTCGATTGAAGAATCTGGCCCCACCAACCATCGCACTTGTGCACTTAAGACTAATGAACAAGGAGTGCCGACAGAGAAGAAGAAATGCACGGTCAAAAAGATAGGGTTTTCGGTGAAAGATCAAAAACATCCAAAGTTTTCACAATGGCGAATGATAAAAAACACACAAGATTATCGACAGACCAAAAGATAAGTGTACAAAATCTGGAAGGCATAGATTGAAAACAATGAGGGTTTTCACATAGACTGAAAACATCATAGATTTTCAAAAATATTGTGGTTTTTCGACACTGTGGTAGATTTTAAAAACATTTCCTGTAGACCTTGAAACTCGAATAACTTTCTGGATTTTACCATTCAGCACGTGCAATTTGGACTGGAGCAAGGTGACAACATGAAGCACAGGGCAAGACACTTTTACAAAAACTTTTGCAGGGAGGAGGCCATTTTAAAAGGATTTTTGCTATGACAGAAAAATGGCCTAACAAATCCCTAGATGGAAAAAGTACACATCTCAAGCACCTAGGAAGGGGAAGCAATAGATAAGAGCACAACTCAGAGTAGAAGAGGGATAAAACACACGGGCCTCAACTCCGCCTCCACCCCGCCACTCCATCCCCCTTTCCTTCTCCCCTAAAGAAGAATCCACCATGTACCAAGGTTGAAACCCTGAGATGGTTCAAGAACACCATTTTTCATATGATAACAATTTTTAGATACCACTGATAACAAAATTATCTGTTAAATCAATGGCTTCTCAAAAATGATTGATTTCAAATTGGGCAACGTGTGTCATCCAATACTTTGCTTGACTTAGCTAGTTGAAGAAAATAATTCAACTACCAATTAGGTGTGTAGGAATAAGAAAGAGATCTAATTATTTTCTTGCAATATTCTTCCTCCAACCTCCTTACAATTGAGAAAAATGAATCCTTATATATTGTCCAGAATTCCCTTAAAGTCTACCTTAATACAAACTTACTTTTTTTCAATTATCAACCTTCTAAACTAATTACATGAAACTAGAGAACATCTCAATAAATTACTAATAACTCAAAAAAAACTTTCTAATCTATAATGAAAACATCTAAAGAAATCACTAAATTGTCAAAAAATTAGCAAAATCTCAAAAAAAATCACCAAAATCTCAAAACTTGCTAATTTATTTTCAGAACATCTAAATAAATTATTAAAATCTCCAAATTTTTTATTATAAAAAAGCCACTAAAAGCTCCTACATCACTTGGATATATTAAATATTATGAATCTCCTCAGTACACCTCTCGTTGAACTAGTCTATTAGGATCATTTTGATGAAGGGTGCTCCCCTTAGTACCACAAACACATAACATAAATAGAGAAACAACAACAATAATATGCAAGAACATAAAATTGGCTTCTTATTATCTCCACAAATGTGGAATAAAAAACTTTCAAAATTATAATATGCAAAGCCACATGGGCATTCCCTTACAATATTCTATAGGAAAAATCCTCGAATCAATACCCAGAACTGCCCTAAACAACACTACGGGCCTTCTTTATATAGGCAATTTCCACCGCCCGAGAAGGTTCCAAAAATTTAGCCCTAAGGGTTGACCAAACTTAGAATTATTTATTTTTCAATTTATTACATCAAAGTCGGCTCAAAATAACTTTTGAAACCCGAACAAAAATTTTGAAGGAAAATTATTTTGCACCAATTCAGGTGGCCCGACTTCTGGAGACCATAAGTCATCACCAGTTGACCCGATTCACTATTATAGCACCATTTTGAAAATGCCACGAAGTGCTCTATAGGCTTACTTACGCAAAACATTCATCACCCAATTTTTTGACCTCATCTGGAGCCTCAAAAGCCTTCAAAATTGAGTTCAAAGTTTTTGTACCCTGCTGCCAATACCGAAAATCTTCAATATCTTCAAAACTAGACCTGATCTAGCCATGAAACTTTGCTGGTAGGCTGATATGACTCAGATGAACCTCCACATGTAAAATTAGAACATTCTGAGATCATAAGACCAACTTATTAAAAATAGAAAGTTTCCATAAATAGGGGCTCTCCACAAGATAGCCCTTATTGAATACAAAAATAGAAATATTTTTGGGTGATGCAAGATTGCTCTTACACCTAGGATGTGCCTGCATCAGACACCTGGGGTAATTTGAGAAGTGAACCTGTCATGACTCAGGTGTGTAGAGGAAAACCAAGACAGTTAACCTCCTCCTTTGTTAGCCATGATGAATCTTCAACAGGTTATCCTTTCGATTTGACCAAATACTCTTCATATGTCCTGTTCCTTGTGCTTTTGCCAACATGACTGTCCAGTATGTCTTCAATCTCCTTGATATCTGAATTGGTTGCTGGAATACTCTACTGTGCTGCTGCAACCTCATCTTCAACACCTCCTTCATGATACTCTGTCAAATCTAAAATGTTAAACACTGGTGAAATATTCAGCTCAGTAGGCAATTCTACCTCATAAGCATTTCCTGAATCATGCTTCTTCAGTATCTTACATGGCCCAAACTTCTTCATTTTCAACTTGTTATATGTACCAACCAAAAATTGGTCCTTCCGCAAATGAACCATGACTTCATCTCCAACCTGAAATTCTTTATGCTTCCGTTTCTCATCTGCCTTAGCCCTATACTGCGCATTCATCTTGGTAATATGCTTCCTCACCTCCTCATGGATGTTCTTCAAGTATTCTACAAAATCCTCAACTTCAGCACTACTTATTTCTCCTTTATCTATCATTCTCAATTCAGATGCATTTCTTGGACTACTTCCATATACAATCTAGAATGGTGATTTACCAGTGCTCCTGTTGACAGAATTATTGTATGCAAATTCTACCTGTGGTAAAATCAAATCCCATCCTGTTGGCTTATCTCCAACCAAACATCAAAGCAAATTTCTCAAACTTCTATTCACCACCTCTGTCTGTCCATCAGTCTGTGGATGATGTGATGAACTAAACTTCAAATCTATCTTCAGCTTCTTCCACAATGTACGCCAGAAATATCCAACAAACTTAGTGTCTCTATCTGAAATTATGGTCTTTGGCAAACCATGTAGTCTCACTACTTCTCTCAAAAATAATTCTGCTACATGAACAACATCATTAGTCTTCTTGTAGGGAATGAAATGTGTCATCTTAAAAAATCTGTCAACTACTACAAAAATTAAATCGTGTCCCCGCTGAGTCCTCGATAAACCAAGAACTAAGTCCATACTGATATCCTCCAAAGGCTTCTTTGGTACAGGTAATAGCTAATATAACCTTATATTCTACTTCACTCCGTTGGCCATCTAACATACTCTGCAACTCTGTACAAACTTCTTCACATCTTGCTGCAACTGTGGCCAATAATAATTCTCACCAACCAAAGCAAGGGTTTTATCATGATCAAAATATCTAGCCAATCCTCCACTATGCTTCTCTTTGATGAGATTGTCCCTCATAGAACTTTGCAGAATGCACAACTGGCTCCCTCTGAATAGTATATCATCTTGGATGATAAAATTCAGCCATTTCATCCTATCTAGAGTAACAGGTTCTTTACAAGCTTTCCAAGCTCTACCAAAATTAGGATCCTCTGGATACAAATTCTTGAGTTCCTTGAACCCAACCACCTCAATTTGCATCTTTGTCAGCAATAGTTACCTTCTGCTAAGAGCATCTACAACCCTATTAGACTTTCCACTTCTGTGTTTCAAAATAAATGTATAACTCTACAAAAACTCAACCCATTTCAAATGCCTCTGATTCAACTTTCCTTAACTATTCAAATATTGCAAAGCTTTATGATCAGTATACAAAACAAACTCCTTAGGAAGTAGATAGTGTCTCCACTTCTTCAATACCTGAACTATAGCATAAAATTTCTGATCATAAATAGAATACTTCCTCTTGGCATCATTTAACTTCTCATTGAAATAAGCAACCAGTTTACCTTCTTGGCTCATAACAGCGCCTATTGCGGTACCACTAGCATCACAATCTACTTGAAACACCTTATTAAAATCTAGAAGTGCTAAAATAGGTTGTTCTATAACTTTTTGTTTCAATAATTAAAAACTCTTTTTTGCCCCATTAGTCCACTTAAACTCTTTTCTATCCCCTCTCATTGTTTCAGTCAAGGGTTCACAAATACTGCTAAAATTTCTGATAAACTTTCTGTAAAAGCTAGCCAAACCATGAAAAGATCTTACCTCAGTAGCACTCCTTAGAGTAGGTCATTCAAGGATAGCTTGTACCTTCTCTGGGTCTATTTTTAGACCTTCTACTAAAACTACAAATCTCAAATACACTAACTCTTTCTTCACAAAACTGCACTTGTTCAAATTAATCAAAAATTTCTCATCTCTTAGCTTCTCAAACACCATACAAATATGCATCATATGTTCCTTCAATGTCTTGCTAAAGATCAAAATATCATCTAAGTAAACAATGACAAAGTTTTTTAAAAATTCTTTCAGAACCTCGTTCATGAGCCGCATGAAGGTGCTCAGTGCATTGGTTAGCCCAAAAGACATAACTAACCATTCAAACATTTTTTCCTTTGTCTTGAAGGTGGTCTTCCATTCATCTCCTTCTCTTATCTGAATCTGGTGATATCCAGTCTTCAGATCTATCTTTGAGAAATACACAACTCCACTCAAACAGTCCATAATATCATCCATTCGTGGCAATGAAAACTTATACTTCATTATGATCTTGTTTATTGCTCTGAAATCTATACACATCCTCCATTCTCCATTCTTCTTTGGTGCTAATACTGCTGGTACAACACATGGACTCAAGCTCTCTAGAATCAATCCCTTCTGTAATAACTCATGTACTTGTCTGTTCAACTCTTCACTTTTTGCTGGTGTCATTCTATGTGTTACCTTGTTGGCAAACTGGCTCTTAGAATCAAATCCATCTGATGACTGATCTTTCTTATGGGTGGTAATCCATCAGGTACATTATCAGATACAATATCCTGAAACTCATTCAACAAATCTGCAACCTCTATAGGTACATCCTCTACTTCTTCTTTACTAGCTTTTAGAATTAAAGTAAAACACACATGCTCATGCCTCATACCATCTAGGAATTTTCTTCCATCAATAGAAGTTATTCTTGCATTACCACATACCTTTTCTTCAGTCTCCTTCAATGGCTTTAGCTTATGTAACACTCCATCCTTTGTTAAAGAATAGGTATTCGCACAACTATCATGTACAACACATTTGTCAAACTGCCACGGTCTACCCAACAACATATGACATGCATCCATAGATATTATATCACATAGTGCCTCATCTTGGTACCCGCTGATTTTGAACTTTACCAGGCACTGTTCACTGACCATGACCTTGTGGTCATCTTGCACCCAGGCAATCCAATATGGATGTGGGTGTTTCTATCTCTTGAGCTTCAACTTTATCACCATCTCTTCTGACACCAAATTGTCAGTGCTTCCACTATCGATAATCACATCATAGTATTTACCCTCACACTTGCATCTAGTGAGAAATAGGCTCCTCTTTTGTTCAGGTTCATTCTCACCACTCAGCAGGACTCTTCTGTTAATTAGCATTTCTCCTCTTTTAGCATCTTCTAAATTTGATGATCTGACATCTTCATCTACATGTGCAACTCTAGCCTGGCCTTCATTCCTGCTATCTATCATTCCTTGGTGTTGAGGACATTCAAATGCCCTATGACCTTCTTCTCCACAGTGAAAACATGTTCCTCTTCCTCTTCCTCTCTGATCTCTATTATTCTGATCTTGGAAACAATTGGAATGGTTTCCTCTCTGATTCTGGCTGTTACTGGCCTCATCCTTCTTTTTTGGATCTTAATTTCGGCCACCATATGACCATCCACCAGATCTTCCACCACTTCCATTTTGTCTGCTCTCAAACTTCTTGTTCAACTTTTCCTCTACTTTTAGGGTAAACTAGTATGCCTCCTCAATACTGTCCATTCAAACTAGATTCAACTCCTCCCAAATGCTTGGCCTTAACCCACTAAGGTATCGGGCAACTTTCTCCTTATCAGCTTCTACATGGCCTGTTCTGATGAGGAGTTGATAGAACTCTTCTGTATACTCCTGAATAGATCTTCCTGCTTGCTTCAAACTTTGCATTTTCTTTAGTAGGTAAAGCTCATAATCAACAGGAGTGAACTGTTGCTTCAATTTATCCACCATCCGATCCCATCTTGTGATTTTATCTTTCCCTCTTCTATTTCACTCCAATTGAATTTCTTTCCACCAGATCTTCGCATGACCTTTTAGTCTAGCCTTCACAAATTTGACCCTGTCAGGATCCTCAACATCTTCATACTCAAAATATTCCTCACATTCATTGATCCAATCGATCAATTCCTCCGGGTTAAGATTTCAAGAAAATGTAGGAACCTCAATCTTAGGTCTTTTTCCAATGTTGGAAATCACCCAAAAAAGTCTTTCCTCCTCCTGGTTCAGAATTTCAGCTTCTCCTTCTTGATATTCTTCTTCGACTTCATCCTCGCTTTCATCTCTGACATTAAGATTCATTCCTTTGCGAATCTCTTCTTGCAATGCTCGGACTTGTCTATGCAGCTCTCTAACCTCAGGTGTCACAACACTAGCTCTTCTGCCACATTCTCTTCGTGGAGACATTTTCACGATGCATGCTGAAACCCTAACCATGGTCCTGATGCAAACTGCCTCATAGTCAGTGATCTGTTTACAAACTCAAGAACTCCTGCTCTGATACCACTTGATGAAGGGTGCTCCCCTTAGTGCCACAAACACATAATAGAAATAGAGAAATAACAACAATAATATGCAAGAACAAAAAATTGGCTTCTTATTATCTCCACAAATGTGGAATTACAAACTTTCAGAATTACAATATGCAAAGCCACATGGGCATTCCTTTACAATATTCTGTGGGAAAAATCCTCAAATCAATACTCAGATCTACTACTCAGAACTACCCTAAACAACTCTACGGGCCTTCTTTATATAGGCAATTTCCACCGCCCGAGAAGGTTCCAAAAATTTAGCCTTAAGGCCCGACCAAATTTAGAATTATTTTATTTTTCAATTTATTACATCAAAGTCGGCTCAAAATAACTTTTGAAACTCGAACAAAATTTTTGAAGGAAATTATTTTCTGCCAATTTAGGTGGCCTGACTTTCGGAGACCATAAGTCATCACTAGTTGACCTGATTCACTATTATAACCTCATTTCAGAAATGCCATGAAGCGCTCTAAAGGCTTGACTGGCGCAAAGTGCCCGTCACCCAATTTTTCAACCTCATCCGGAGCCTCTAAAGCTTTAAAAAATGACTTCAAAGTTTTTGTACCCTGCTGCCAATACCAAAAATCTTTAATATCTTCAAAACTAGACCTGATCTAGCCATGAAACTTTGCTGGTAGGCTGATATGACTTAGATGAACCTCCACATGTTAAATTAGAACATTCCAAGATCGTAAGACCAACTTACTAAAACTAGCAAGTTTCTATAAATAGCGGCTCTACACAAGATAGCCCTTATTGAATATAAAAATAGAAATATTTTTGGGTGATGCAAGATTGCTCTTACACCCAGGATGCTCCTGCATCAGACACCTAGGGTAATTTGAGAAGTGACCCTGTCACGACTCAGGTGTGCAGAGAAAAACCAAGATGGTTAACCTCCTCCTTTGTTAGCCATGATGAATCTTCAATAGGTCATCCTTTCCATTTGACCAAATACTCTTCATATGTCCTACTCTTTGTGCTTCTACCAACACGACTATCCGGTATGTCTTCAGTCTCTTTAATATCTGAATTGGTTGCTGGAATACTCCACTGTGCTGCTACAACCTCATCTTCAACACCTCCTTCATGATACTCTGTGAAATCTGAAATGTTAAACACTGGTGAAATATTCAGCTCAATAGGCAATTTTACCTCATATGCATTTCCTAAATCATGCTTCTTCAGTATCTTACATGGCCCAAACTTCTTCATTTTCAACTTGTTATATGTACTAACCAGAAATCACTCCTTCTGCAAATGAACTATGACTTCATCTCCAACAAGAAATTCCTTATGCCTCCTTTTCTCATTTGCCTTAGCCTTATACTGCGCAGTCATCTTGGTAATATGCTTCCTCACCTCCTCATGGATGTTCTTCAAGTGTTCTACAAAATTCTCAACTTTAACACTACTTATTTCTCCTTTATCTATCATTCTGAATTTAAATGCATTTCTTGGACTACTTCCATATACAATCTGGAATGGTGATTTACCAATGCTCTTGTTGACAGAATTATTGTATGCAAATTTTACTTTTGGTAAAATCAAATCCCATCTTGTTGGCTTATCTCCAACCAAATATCTCAGCAAATTTTCTAAACTTCTATTCACCACCGCTATTTGTCCATCAGTCTGTGGATGATGTGATGAACTGAACTTCAAATCTATCTTCAACTTCTTCCACAATGTATGTCAGAAATATCCAACAAACTTAGTGTCTTTATCTGAAATTATAGTTTTTGGCAAACCATGTAGTCTCACTACTTCTCTGAAAAAAAATTCTGCTACATGAACAACATCATTAGTCTTCTTGTAGAGAATGAAATGTGTCATCTTTGAAAATCTGTCAACTACTACAAAAATTGAATCGTGTCCCCGCTGAGTCCTCGGTAAACCAAGAATAAAGTTCATACTGATATCCTCCCAAAGCTTCTCTGGTACAGGTAATGGCTCATAGAATCCTATATTCAGCTTCACTCCCTTCGCCATTTGATCTACTCTGTAACTCTGTACAAATTTTTTCACATCTTGCTGCAACTGTGGCCAATAATAATTCTCACCAACCAAAGAAAGGGTTTTATCATGATCAAAATATCTAGCCAATCCTCCATTATGCTTCTCTTTGATGAGATTCTCCCTCATAGAACTTCGTAAAATGCACAACTGACTCCCTCTGAATAGCATATTATCTTGGATGATAAAATCTAGCCATTTCATCGTATCTAGAGTAACAGGTTCTTTACAAGCTTTCCAAGCTCCACCAAAATTAGGATCCTCTGGATATAAATTCTTGAGTTCCTTAAACCCAACCACCTCAATCTGCATCTCTGTCAACAATAGTTGCCTTCTGCTAACAGCATCTACAACCCTATTAGACTTTCCACTTCTGTGTTTCAAAATAAATGTATAACTCTGCAAAAACTCAACCCATTTGAAATGTCTCTAATTCAACTTTCCTTGACTATTCGAATATTGCAAAGCTTGATGATCAGTATACAAAACAAACTCCTTAGGAAGCAGATAGTGTCTCCACTTATTCAATGCCTGAACTATAGCATAAAATTTCTGATTATAAATAGAATACTTCCTCTTGGCATCATTTAACTTCTCACTGAAATAAGCAACCGGTTTACCTTCTTGGCTCATAACAGCTCCTATTGCGGTACCACTAGCATCACAATCTACTTGAAACACTTTATTAAAATCTAGAAGTGCTAAAATAGGATGTTCTCTAACTTTTTATTTCAACAATTAAAATTTTTTTTCTGCCCCATTAGTCTAGTTAAACTCTTTTCTATGCCCTCTCATTGTTTCAGTCAAGGTTCCATAAATACTACTAAATTTTTTGATAAAATTTATGTAAAAGCTAGCCAAACCATGAAAAGATCTTACCTCAGTAACACTCCTTGGAGTAGGCCATTCAAAGATATCTTGTACCTTCTCTGGGTCCATTTTTAGACCTTCTGCTGAAACTACAAATCTCAAATACACTAACTCTTTCTTCACAAAATTGCACTTCTTCAAATTAATCAACAATTTCTCATCTCTTAGCTTCTCAAACACCATACGAATATGCATCATATGTTCCTCCAATGTCTTGCTAAAGATCAAAATATCATCTAAGTAAACAATGACAAAGTTTCCCAAATTTTTTTTCAGAACCTCGTTCATGAGCCGCATGAAAGTGCTCGTGCATTGGTTAGCTCAAAATGCATGACTAACCATTCATACAGTCCTTCCTTTGTCTTGAAGGTGGTCTTCCATTCATCTCCTTCTCTGATCCAAATCTGGTGATATCCACTCTTCAGATCTATCTTTGAGAAATACAAAGCTCCACTCAAACAGTCCATAATATCATCCATTTGTGGCAATGGAAACCTATACTTGATTGTGATCTTATTTATTATTCTGGAATCTATACACATCCTCCATTCTCCATTCTTATTTGGTGCTAATACTACTGGTACAACACATGGACTCAGGCTCTCTGAAATCAATCCTTTCTGTAACAACTCATGTACTTGTCTATTCAACTCTTCACTTTCTACTGGTGTCATTCTATGTGCTGCCTTGTTTGGCAAACTGCCTCCTAGAATCAAATCCATCTAATGAATGATCTTCCTTATAGGTGGTAATCCATTAGGTACATTATCAGATTCAATATCCTGAAACTCATTTAACAAATATGCAACTTCTATAGGTACATCCTCTACTTCTTCTTTACTAGCTTTTGGAATTAAAGCAAAACACACATGCTCATGCCTCATACCATCTAGGAGTTTTCTTCCATCAACAAAAGTTATTCTTGCATTACCACATACCTTTTCTTTGGTCTCCTTCAATGGCTTTAGCTTATGTCACACTCCATCCTTTGTTAGGGAATAGGTATTCGCATGACCATCATGTATAGGATATTTGTCAAACTGTCACGGTCTACCCAACAACATATGACATGCATCCATAGATATTATATCGCATAGTACCTCATCTTGATACTTGCCGATCTTAAACTTTACCAGGCACTGTTCACTGACTATGACCTTGTGGTCATCCTGCACCCAGGCAATCTGATATGGATGTGGGTGTTTTTGTCTCTTGAGCTTCAACTTTGTCACCATCTCTTCTGACACTAAATTGTCAGTACTTCTACTATCGATAATCACATCACAACATTTACCCTCACACTTGCATCTAGTGTGAAATAGACTCCTCCTTTGTTCAGTTTCATTCTCACCACTCAGCAGGACTCTTCTATTAATTATCATTTCTCCTTTTTCAGCATCTTAAGAATTTGATGATCTGACATCTTCATCTACATGTGCAACTCTAGCCTGGCCTTCATTCCTCCTATCTGTCCTTCCTTGACATTGAGGACATTCAAATTCCCTATGACCTTCTTCTCCATAGTGAAAACATGTTCCACAGAAGCCTCCTCTTCCTGAACCTTGTCCTCTTCCTCTTCCTCTCTGATCTCTATTATTCTGATCTTGGAAATGATTGGAATTATTTTCTCTCTGATTCTCACTGCGAGTGGCCTCATCCTTCTTTTTTAGATCTTCATTTCGGTCACCATATGACCGTCCACCAGATCTTCCACCATAAACTCTTCCATTTTGTCTGCTCTCAAACTTCTTGTTCAGCTTTTCCTTTACTTTTAGGGCAAACTGGTATGCCTCCTCAATACTGTTCATTCAAACTAGATTCAACTCCTCCTGAATGCTTGGCCTTAACCCATTAAGGTATCGAGCAACTTTCTCCTTATCAGCTTCTGCATGGCCTATTCTAATGAGGAGTGGATAGAACTCTTCTATATACTCTTAAACAGATCTTCCTGCTTGCTTCAAACTTTGTATTTTCTTTAGTAGGTCAAGCTCATAATCAACAGGAATGAACTATCACTTCAATTTATCCACCATCCGATCCCATCTTGTGATTTTATCTTTCCCTCTTGTATTTCGCTCCAATTGAATTTCTTGCCATCAGATCTTCGCATGACCTTTCAGTCTGGCCTTCACAAATTTGACCTTGTCAGGATCCTCAACATCTTCATACTCAAAATATTCCTCACATTCATTGATCTAGTCGATCAATTCCTCTGAGTTTTCCAGAAAATGTAGGAACCTCAATCTTAGGTCTTTTCCCAATCTTGTAAAATCACCCAAAAAAGTCTTTCTTCCCCTGGTTCACAATTTCTGCTTCTGTTTTTTGATATTCTTCTTCGGCTTCATCCTCGCTTTCATCTCTGACATTAAGATTTATTTCTCTATGAATCTCTTTTTGCAATGCTTGCACTTGTCTCTACAGTTCTCTAACCTCAGGTGTCATAGCTCCAGCTCTTCTGCCACATTCTCTTCATGGAGGCATTTTCATGATGCACGCTGAAACATTAACCACGCTCCTGATGCAAATTGCCTCACAGTCGGCGATCTATTTACACACTAAAGAACTCCTGCTCTGATACCACTTGATGAAGGGTGCTCCCCTTAGTACCACAAACACATAACAGAAATAGAGAAACAACAACAATAATATGCAAGAACAAAAAATTGGCTTCTTATTATCTCCACAAATGTGGAATTACAAACTTTCAGAATTACAATATGCAAAGCCACATGGGCAGTCCCTTACAATATTCTGTAGGAAAAATCTTTGAATCAATACCCATATCTACTACCCAGAACTGCCCTAAACAACACTACGGGCCTTCTTTATATAGGCAATTTCCACCACCCGAGAAGGTTCTAGAAATTTAGCCCTAAGGGCCGACCAAACTTAGAATTATTTTATTTTTCAATTTATTACATCAAAGTCGGCTCAAAATAACTTTTGAAACCTGAACAGAAATTTTGAAGGAAAATTATTTTCTGCCAATTCAGGTGGCCCGACTTCCGGAGATCATAAATCATCACCAGTTGACCCGATTGACTATTATAACACCATTTTAGAAATGCCACGAAGTGCTCTACAGGCTTGACCCTCGCAAAGCGCCTGTCACCTAATTTTTTGACCTCATTCGGGGCATCTAAAGCCTTCAAAACTGAGTTCAATGTTTTTATACCCTGCTGCCAATACCGAAAATCTTCAATATCTTCAAAACTAGACCTGATCTAGCCATGAAACTTTGCTGTCAGGCTTATATGACTCCGTTGAACCTCCACATGTAAAATTAGAATATTCTGAGATTGTAAGACCAACTTACTAAAAATAGCAAGTTTCCATAAATAGCGGCTCTACACAAGATAGCCCTTATTGAATACAAAAACATAATTATTTTTGGGTGATGCAAGATTGCTTTTACACCCAAGATGCTCCTGCATCAGACACCCGGGATAATTTGAGAAGTGACCCTATCAAAACTCAGGTGTGTAGAGGAAAATCAAGATGGTTAATCTCCTCCTTTGTTAGCCATAAGGAATCTTCAACAGGTCATCCTTTTCATTTGACCAAATACTCTTCATATGTCCTGTTCCTTGTGCTTCTGCCAACACGAATGTCTAGTATGTCTTCAATCTCCTTGATATCTAAACTAGTTGCTACAATACTCCACTGTGCTGCTGCAACCTCATCTTCAACACCTCCTTCATGATATTCTGTCAAATCTAAAATGTTAAACATTGGTAAAATATTCAGCTCAGTAGGCAATTCTACCTCATATGCATTTCCTGAATCATGCTTCTTCAGTATCTTACATGGCCCAAACTTCTTCATTTTCAACTTGTTATATGTACCAACTGGAAATCGCTCCTTCCGCAAATGAACCATGACTTCATCTCCAACAAGAAATTCTTTATGCCTCCTTTTCTCATCTGCCTTAGCCTTATACTGTGCATTTATCTTGGTAATATGCTTCCTCACCTCCTCATGGATGTTCTTCAAGTGTTCTGCAAAATCCTCAGCTTCAGCACTACTTATTTCTCCTTTATCTATCGTTCTCAATTTAGATGCATTTCTTGGACTACTTCCATATACAATATGAAATGGTGATTTACCAGTGCTCCTGTTGACAGAATTATTGTATGCAAATTCTACCTATGGTAAAATATAATCCCATCCTATTGGCTTATCTCCAACCAAACATCTCAGCAAAATTTTCAAACTTCTATTCACCACCTCTATCTATCCATCAGTCTGTGGATGATGTGATGAACTGAACTTCAAATTTATCTTCAACTTCTTCCACAATGTATGCTAAAAATATCCAACAAACTTAGTGTCTCTATCTAAAATTATGGTCTTTGGCAAACTATGTAGTCTCACTACTTCTCTGAAAAACAATTCTGCTATATGAACAACATCATTAGTCTTTTTGCAAGGAATGAAATGTGTCATCTTCAAAAATCTGTCAACTACTACAAAAATTGAATCGTGTCCCCGCTGAGTCCTCGGTAAACCAAGAACAAAGTCCATACTGATATCCTCCCAAGGCTTCTCTGGTACAGGTAATGGCTGATATAACCTTGTATTCTACTTCACTCCCTTCGCCATCTGACATACTCTGCAACTCTGTACAAACTTCTTACAATCTTGCTGCAACTGTGGCCAATAATAATTCTCACCAACCAACGCAAGGGTTTTATCATGACCAAAATATCCAGCCAATCCTCCATTATGCTTCTTTTTGATGAGATTATCCCTCATAGAACTTTATGGAATGCACAACTGACTCCCTCTGAATAGCATATCATCTTGGATGATAAAATCAAGCTATTTCATCCTATCTAGAGTAACAGGTTTTTTACAAGCTTTCCAAGCTCCACCAAAATTAGAATCTTCTGGATATAAATTCTTGAGTTCCTTGAACCCAACCACCTTAATCTGCATCTCTATCAACAATAGTTGCCTTCTGCTAAGAGCATCTGTAACCCTCTTAGACTTTCCACTTCTATGTTTCAAAACAAATGTATAACTCTACAAAAACTCAACCCATTTCAAATGCCTCTGATTCAACTTTCCTTGACTATTCAAATATTGCAAAGCTTGATGATTAGTATACAAAACAAACTCTTTTAGAAGCAGATAGTGTCTCCACTTATTCAATGCCTGAACTATAGCATAAAATTCTTGATCATAAACAGAATACTTCCTCTTGGCATCATTTAACTTCTCACTGAAATAAGAAACCGGTTTACCTTCTTGGCTCATAATAGCTCCTATTGTGGTACCACTAGCATCACAATATACTTGAAACACCTTATTAAAATTTAGAAGTACTAAAATAGGTTGTTCTATAACTTTTTATTTTAACAATTGAAAACTTTTTTCTGCCCCATTGGTCCACTTAAACTCTTTTCTATCCCCTCTCATTGTTTCAGTCAAGGGTCCACAAATACTGCTAAAATTTTTGATAAACTTTCTGTAAAAGCTAGCCAAACTATGAAAAGATCTTACCTCAGTAGCACTCCTTGGAGTAGGCCATTCAAGGATAGCTTGTACCTTCTTTGGGTCCATTTTTAGACCTTCTGCTGAAACTACAAATCTCAAATACACTAACTCTTTCTTCACAAAACTGCACTTCTTCAAATTAATCAACAATTTCTCATCTCTTAGCTTCTCAAACACCATACGAATATGCATCATATGTTCCTTCAATGTCTTGCTAAAGATCAAAATATCATCTAAGTAAACAATGACAAACTTTCTCAAAAATTCTTTCAGAACCTCGTTCATGAGCCGCATGAAAGTGCTTGATGCATTGGTTAGCCCAAAATGCATGACTAACCATTCATACAGTCCTTCCTTTGTTTTGAATGTGGTCTTCTATTCATCTCCTTCTCTGATCTGTATCTGGTGATATCTACTCTTCAGATCTATCTTTGAGAAATACACAGCTCCACTCAAACAGTCCATAATATCATCCATTTGTGGCAATAGAAACCTATACTTGATTGTGATCTTGTTTATTGCTCTAGAATCTATACACATGCTCCATTCTTCATTCTTCTTTGGTGCTAATACTGTTGGTACAACACATGGACTCAGGCTCTCCCGAATCAATCCCTTCTGTAACAACTCATGTACTTGTTTGTTCAACTCTTCACTTTCTGTTGGTGTCATTCTATGTGCTACCTTATTTGGCAAACTAGATCTTGGAATCAAATCCATCTGATGAGTGATCTTCCTTATGGGTAGTAATCTATCAGGTACATTATCAGATACAATATTCTGAAACTCATTCAACAAATATGCAACCTCTATAGGTACATCCTCTACTTCTTCTTTACTAGCTTTTAGAATTAAAATAAAACACACAAGCTCATGCCCATTACCATCTAGGAATTTTTTTCCATCAACAAAAGTTATTCTTGCATTACCACATACCTTTTCTTCGATCTTATTCAATGGCTTTAGCTTATGTCGCACTCCATCCTTTGTTAGGGAATAGGTATTCGCATGACCATCGTGTACATCACATCTGTCAAACTGCCACGGTCTACCCAACAACATATGACATGCATCCATAGATATTATATCACATAGTACCTCATCTTGGTACCTGCCGATCTTGAACTTTACTAGGCACTGTTCACTGACCATGACCTTGTGGTCATCCTGCACTTAGGCAATCCGATATGGATGTGGGTGTTTTTGTCTCTTGAGCTTCAACTTTATCACCATCTCTTCTAACACCAAATTGTTAGTGCTTCCACTATCGATAATCACATCACAGCATTTACCCTCACACTTGCATCTAGTGCGAAACAGGCTCCTCCTTTGTTCAGGTTCATTCTCACCACTCAGTAGGACTCTTTTGTTAATTAGCATTTCTCCTCTTTCAGCATCTTTAGAATTTGGTGATCTGCCATCTTCATCTACATGTGCAACTCTATCCTGGCCTTCATTCCTCCTATCTGTCCTTCCTTGGCGTTGAGGACATTAAAATGCCCTATGACCTTCTTCTCCACAGTGAAAACATGTTCCACGGAAGCCTCCTCTTCTTGAACCTTGTCCTCTTCCTCTTCCTCTCTGATCTCTATTATTCTAATCTTGGAAATGATTGAAATTGTTTCCTCTCTGATTCTCACTGCGAGTGGCCTCATCCTTCTTTTTCAGATCTTCATTTCGGTCACCATATGACCATCCACCAGATCTTCCACCATAAACTCTTCCATTTTGTCTGCTCTCAAACTTCTTGTTCAGCTTTTCCTCTACTTTTAGGGCAAACTGGTATGCCTCCTTAATACTGTTCATTTAAACCAGATTCAACTCCTCCCAAATGCTTGGCCTTAACCCATTAAGGTATCGGGCAACTTTCTCCTTATCAGCTTCTGCATGGCCTATTCTGATGAGGAGTCGATAGAACTCCTCTGTATACTCCTAAACAGATCTTCCCGCTTGCTTCAAACTTTGCATTTTCTTTAGTAGGTCAAGCTCATAATCAACAGGAATGAACTATCGCTTCAATTTATCCACCATCTGATCCCATCTTGTGATTTTATCTTTCCCTCTTCTATTTCACTCCAATTGAATTTCTTGCCACCAGATCTTCGCATGACCTTTCAGTTTGGCCTTCGCAAATTTGACCCTGTCAAGATCCTCAACATCTTCATACTCAAAATATTTCTCACATTTATTGATCCAGTCGATCAATTCCTCCAGGTTAAGATTTTCAGAAAATGTAGGAACCTCAATCTTAGGTCTTTTCCCAATCTTGAAAATCACCCGAAAAAGTCTTTCTTCCTCCTGGTTCATAATTTTAGCTTCTCCTTCTTGATATTCTTCTTCGGCTTCATCCTCACTTTTGTCTCTGACATTAAGATTCATTCTTCTGCGAATCTCTTCTTGCAATGCTCACACTTGTCTCTACAGCTCTCTAACCTCCGGTGTCACAGCACCAACTCTTCCACCACGTTCTCTTCGTGAAGGCATTTTCGCGATGCACGCTGAAACCATAAGCACGGTCCTGGTGCAAACTACCTCACAGTCGGCGATCTATTTACACACTGAAGAACTCCTGCTCTGATAACACTTGATGAAGGGTGCTCACCTTAGTACCACAAACACATAACAGAAATAGAGAAACAACAATAATAATATGCAAGAATAGAAAATTGGCTTCTTATTAGCTCCACAAATGTGAAATTACAAACTTTTAGAATTACAATATGTAAAGCCACATGGGCATTCCCTTACAATATTCTGTAGGAAAAATTCTCGAATCAATACCCAGATCTACTACCCAGAACTACCATAAATAACACTACGGGCCTTCTTTATATAGGCAATTTTCACCGCCCGAGAAGGTTCCAAAAATTTAGCCCTAAGGTCCGACCAAATTTAGAATTATTTTATTTTTCAATTTATTACATCAAAGTCAGCTCAAAATAACTTTTGAAACCGGAACAGAAATTTTGAAGGAAAGTTATTTTCTGCCAATTCAGGTGGCCCGACTTCTGGAGACCATAAATCATCACCAGTTGACCCGATTGACTATTATAACCCCATTTCAGAAACACCACAAAGCGCTCTATAGGCTTGACCCACGCAAAGCACCCATCAGCCAATTTTTTGACCTCATCTGAGGCTTCTAAAGCTTTCAAAACTGAGTTCAAATTTTTTGTACCCTACTGCCAATACCGAAAATCTTCAATATCTTCAAAACTAGACCTAATCTAGCCATGAAACTTTGCTGATAGGCTGATATGACTTAGATGAACCTCCACATTTAAAATTAGAACATTCCAAGATCGTAAGACCAACTTACTAAAAATAGCAAGTTTCCATAAATAGCGGCTCTGCAAAAGATAGCCCTTATTGAATAGAAAAATAAAAATATTTTTGGGTGATGCAAGATTGCTCTTACACCCAGGATGCTCCTGCATCACATTTTGTAATCAAAAATATTTTGTGTGCACATATTGGGATCTCCATCCCCAACTAGCTCCCAATGTGCAACATCAAGAGTAGCTCGAGTTTGCTAGTAAATTAATTTAGGTAGGTGATTTTAAATTTGATTTTTTAAAGTGAGAAATTGAATGGACAACTCAAGATAAAAGGAAGGAATGTTCCTCCAATTAATTAAGTCTCTGCAAGAGAATGTTTTAGGTTTTGAACAACAGTTCTTGGTGAAAGTATATTGTAGCAACAACTATGTTTGTGATTTTCTGTAGGGAGCAGCAATTGCACTAGACATTTTGCAGCTATGAGTGAGCAACAGTTAGAGAGAGCTCTAAGAAGATCCAGATCAAGTGAACTAGGTAGAACTCTAGATTTTTGTAAGTAGTAACGTATCAGTACGTTGTATTTTCAAAATTTGTTATTTTTTAATTTTGTAATAGTTTCAGATTTAATAGAATGTAACAAAGAAAGTTGCATGTCTCCAGTTTTGTTTTGTCCCCATTTACATTTTGTTTTATGACGTGCCTTGCTACTGATTTAAAAATAGAGCTGCAATCTCTATATTTGTATTCTTTGTTTGATATCAGAGCTTTGTCTCTACCATATTTTGGAGATTTTAGATTCCTTATAGTTTTAGTACCACATCATAAAATATGTTGTTCCATCATCATGTTTTTTTGGCCAACGTGTCGAAAATGCCCCCCTCCTCCCCAAATAAATAAATAAAAAAATAAATAAAATTGAGATCCATACTTGTGCTCTAAGTCATTAAAACATGGATAGTTATCAACAACACTACTAACTTTGAAGTGATAACTATTGGTACACTAAAGTTAAAAATATTAGTCATTAAATCAACAAGTGCTATAACAATTATTGGCATGCACTCAATTACTGGCTCATTTCCTCTGTTTCATAAGAATCTTATTGTGTTTTTTGACATTAAGAATGTATTTCATATTAATGAAGTAAAAAAAAATAAATTATTTTTATTTATGTGACTAAATAGATTATTTTAATTAAATATCATCTAATTTAATGATTATACCATCAATAATAATATTAGTTCTAAATGTGGATATCAAAAATTGTAAGTATTCGTCCTATTTCAAATAACAAAATAACCCACATATGAAAATTAATTCCTTTGAAAATAAATATTTATTAATGTAAAATATGAAAGAATTATGTACAATAATGTAACTGGTGCTATTACCTAAATCCTATTCCATTACATTAGAGGCAGGGGGTTGGGTTTACAGCCCCAGCATCAACTGCAGTAACTTGTGCATTCTTACACAAAAATTGAGCATTTTCTTTTCCACCGCTATAGCTCAAGTCTATAGAGTCTACTTTGATTTCTTGACAAGGCATACTTTGGCTGCATTGAAAAGCAATTGCAGCATTTGTAGCCGATGTTCCAGTTATGTTCTTGTATAGCACATTACTGATCTTCACACCAGAATTTCCCTGCAAATTTATAATAACATACATATAATTACTCCCATCATTAACTACAACTGTTGAAGCTTATGTTTATAGTAACATCAGATAATATATACCTTACCAGAAATTCCATTTGGAGAATAATATTGGTCAATTATAATAGGATTTTGTACATTGTCCATTTTCGCATTTTGGAATGTTATACCAGTCGCAAAACCATTCCCTCCCTGCCAGGTTTTGATCCTTACTCCATTTTCTGTGTTGTGAAAAGAAACTCCACTTACTGTTATGTTCTTTACAGCAGCCAGGGAGTTATCTTCACCAAGACTTCCAACACTTTATTACCAACAACACAAATCCAAAATTATGTTCAGTACCCAGCTTTTTTTTCCAACATATCAATTTATGAAAAACAAACATAAAGTTATAAATGCTACTTATTATCACCTGATTCCATGCCCTGGCCCACATGTAACTCCTTCAATGGCAACATTGAAAGATCCCGATCCAATAGAAATACAGTCATCTCCTGAAAATAAAGATTGAAGCTACTTTATGAGGAATTCCTTGAAATAATAAATACTTGATCAAATTCAATCTATCAGCAAAAAATCATTTCTCGTATGAGTTAACAAAAGTTACCTGTTCCTACGACGACGTTTCGAATTTTAACATTGGAAGACTGTCCCATATGAATTCCATCAGTATTGGGACTGTCACCCGGAGCCTGAATAGTCACACCTTCAACCTCAACATTATTGCAGGTATCGAAGTTTACATGAAACTGCTTGCTGTTGATTGAAGTGATCATTCTTACTATGGTATTCGTGGTGCCTGTAAATCTCAATGTCTGATCACCAACACCAAAAGAAACGGATTCATTAGATGCTACGAATTCTTATAATCTAATCCGGTCCAAATGAGCTGGCCTATAGATTTTTTCAAGAATCAGCAGTAAAAGAGAGGTAGGAGGAGTACCGTGGGCCCATTCTGATTTGTCTTCTGCTCATGCAAAACATATAAAATCATAATCAGCTATAGGAAATAACATATTGAATATCAATTTTAAAGCTACGGAACGCAAGAATCCAAAGTAAAAAAATGTAATACCGTTGTTGATTTTATTATTAATCTATTATTGCTTTGTCAATTAGGCGATGTATTTGGGTTGCAATTCACAGACATTTGATATCATATGATATGTTGCACTTTAGTTCCTATCGCCTATCTTTCATACCTTTGCATTCATCTCCGCCCACCAAGAAGCTCCTCGTCCATCTAAAATTCCATTACCCTCAACTGTTAAGCCAATCACATTCCTGTTCAAGTTACGAGAAATGGTAATAAAACTTCATTTACGAGGGAAATTAACGCCTATGTTTTAGTCAGAAAATATTATTTTTGGGTGAACACGTGGGCTTTCAAATCTAACTATGAGTTCTCGTGATAAAGCACTCAATTTAGAGCAGAAATATGAATAAGTACATGGAGTTAAAATATGACAACAATAACAGATGTTGCAAACATATTTTCATTAACAGTTGTACCTTAGCCGTCAACACATCAAGCATTTTAATATCACTCCACCAAATCTTTGAAAATTATAGAAATTTATATGTGTACGTCTTGTTTCTACTAACGTTCTGTTTTCTAAACATGCTGCTGCTGAATAATATATGCTAGAATATACATGCATATAAAGAAAACAAATATTCTATTCTATATTTTGGAAAATTAAACTCTAAATTTAGTTTTTAAATATATCAGAATAAGCAAATTAAAATTCTATATTTCATTTGTATATGTGTATATATTTTTATTAACAATTATATTCAAATATTTTAAAAGTATGAATATTTATTTTTTAGATAGTTCTAATCTATTAAAAATATTATGAACATTTTTTATGATTAACATAAAATTTGTTGAAATTAGATTTTTTGTATTAATATTAATATTTGCTTCTTCTTTTCTAAATTTTGGTAGATGGATTTCATATATATTTTTATGTTTTGTATATTTTATTTGACATATTTAATTTGACAACTTCTAAAAGGGGGACTTTCATTCAAAACAAGCCACAAAACGTTCAAATAAAATAAGTATATTACCAATATCTTCTGATTTTCCGAATTGATTATACTGAAATTTTTATCTTATTTTCTTAAAATTGTCATTTAAGCTCAGTGTAAATATGTTTACGAAAAAAATTCATCAAAAAAAATTCTCATTTAAGAAAGGGTTTGCAAATATGTTTACAAATCAGCCCAAAAAGCTCTAAATATATTACCCCATTATTCACAAGGTTCTTATAAGTGATATCTTGTGCCAATATGCTTAAACATTTTATGACAAATATTTTTTTTGGTAAGGTTGTTTCTAAGTTGTCACATAAAATAGTTAGTCCCTCTTTCTCTTATTTAAAATCTATTACCATTCATATTTTTTCTTAAAGGAAAATAGGTTTTGAAGCGACCTAAAACCCTTTTCAAGAAAACCAGTGAAGAAAAAGAAACCATCAAAGAACCAGATAGTGGACAACAACAAAACAACAAAACAACAAAACATTGACAACAAAAAAAGGGGATAAAACGTAGAAACCTTGTGTATTTTTAAACATATTTTCATTCTACGTGGGATGAACTATTAAAGTAGTTACTACATGAGTATTATCTTCTTATACATGTGCTTGTCTAATTATTATTCGTGCAAATCATTACAATACATTTGTTAGATGTAGAGTATAAAATACCATGATTTTTAGTATCATTAACATATCTTTGGATTTCTAGAAGGTGATTAAGGATACTATAGAGAATAGCAAGAACTTGGTCCACAAATATCATAATATTTATCAAAATTAGGTTCAAGTGGTTGATGTCGATGTGTCTATCAATGGTAAAAAGGTGTATGTTGAGGACACCAAAGGACTATGAATGAGCACTCATGACAACTTGAAGAAAATAACTATTCATTTTGCTCAAGACCCATAGGACTTGAAGAAATTAGCACTTAATACTTCACAACTAGAAGCAAAGGCTATCAAGGCCTTAAAGAAACAAAATGAGGTCTGTTATGAAGGTTTCTTCTTTGTTTTCTATCTTCTAGTCTATGCCGAGATCTTGCTAATGGTTGGATGTTTGTTTCATCATCTTGTAGAATTCTGTAAATATGGTACTAGGTCCCTTTAAAACCTTTGTGATCCATAGTCAAAAATATATAAACTTAGATTATTTTTTGTCTAGCAAAATGAGTTTGTAGAGCTCTATGACCTTGATTCTCAACAAAAGTTAAATATATATATCTAGAGGTAATCCCTCTATCTTAGATGTAGATTATGATATAGAATAAATTTTGTCATTCTAAAAATTCTTTTCCCAACTAGCATGTCAACTTATTTTGGTTTTTGCAAAATTATCTAGATATTACAATAACTCCGTATATAATGTCATGCCTCAATATTATCAAAAACCCCAAGTTGTCCACTTTTTATTTTGCATAATATATGATCTATTTTGGTGTTATTATATTCTTCACTCAATTTCTTACCATGGGAGATCAAAATACATGCAAACAATATCACCATGGGCCTAAATAAGGTTCCAAAATAATGTTGTAAAAATCCATACAACCTCTATAGGCTGCAAACAATCTCTTATATGACATTATGTCCTTTTACAAGTTTTCATAAGAGTCCCATAAAAAATAGGAGATAATCTTGCGTGCATCATATATTATTAATAGCTTATGCCAAGATTATTTTTAACATTTTCCATAAATAATTCTCATGTCCAAAATGTTCTCCACTATTTTTAGTCCTTATTTCATAGAGTTTTTTATTAGTTCCTTAAAAATAGGGTTTCCATGTCGAACCACTTAAAAATAGGGTTTCTATGTCGAAATAGTTGAATTAGTAATTTTGAGCATACTAGTGCTTAGATTGGACACTACCACTCAAATGGTACACTAAAACCTAGACAAGATTTGTTCCTAGGTATTGTATTCCTAGTTTGGAACCAATGTCTTTTGTAGCATTATAGTCATGACAAGGTATGGTAGTTCTTTTAATTTAATAGTATTTGGAAAAATGATAAAACCCTAGCAACTGTACTTTCACAAGGATATCCCTAACACCCTTAAACCACCTAATATGACTCATAAAAAAAAATCCAAAAACATAAAAAACAACACAACATCAGATGAAGAATTCTATATCTTGAGTACATAGAAATACTAACATGAAAATAAGAAAGTGGAGGGCAATATTAGGACCTTTTTGAAGCTCTTACATAAAAACTGTGAAGGGAAAGAATATATGAAATTAAAAAAAATTGCAAGACTTTATAAGAGGCCGAAAGATTGTTTGAAATGACCCAACACTTTAGCAACAAGCATCTACATATAAGATGAATGCACGAAAATTTCTCAACCACATCCTTGAAGACTCAACCAAGATCCATTAGCTTTATTTTAAACATGAGGGAAATGTTCCTAAATTCATTTTACCATAGCAACATGTGTAAACATGAGAGTAATCTATAATTCAACTAGGCTTAGATCTCAAACCAGGTCACCTAAATAAGTCTTATTTTGCTATCAACAACCATTTTTTATTTATGTTATATATTAAAGAGGGTTTATGTATTTCATCTTAAAGTTACATCATATTGGGACTCAAATGTCCCTAAGTTGAACAAGTTTTATTTGAATGGAAATTAAGTAAAGTACGCAAGAATTTTTTTGAAGAACATAATCTAGTAATTGACCACAATCCTCTATCCTCTATTTATGATTGATGGTTTTCCTGCCATCCAACCATGTGGTACCAAAGGTTATACTCCCTCATGTTACGAGATGTCACAAGAACAAATCATACTTGCACAAGGCACATGTTAAGAATGGTATACATGTACATTATTTATGGAGACATGACATCAAAGAATACAAAAAAGTCAATTTAATAACATGTAATCTTAATAGTATATCATATAATCTAAACACAAAAAGTTCATATCGATACGTTCTTCATGATAGCCTTGTTAGTGCTTAAAGTTGCAAGTGATCAATACCTATAAGAAATACAGTGATACTTAACTCTTGTGGTCCCAACAGATGCACCTATCAATACTAAACACTAAGGTATTAAGGATTTAAATCCTTCTTTACTTTTAGCTTCAAGCTCAGGTGGGTGTACCTAGATGATTAATTTCCTCAAAGAATCACAATAAGAATCTACATACTTGACACAGATTAAAATGTTTGTTTCATTTGAAAAAACTTAAAGTAAATTTTTATTGAACTAACAAACCCAATTTTTGTTTTTCATGCACTTGCAATATATGTCACCTATAACATATTTTGAAATTAGAGGAAAAGGGGTTTATTTACATATAATTTTTTCATGGGATCTAGACCCCTGATTTTTAGCATTTTCAGCAATTAAAAAATCATCTTTAAAAATTAAAATAACATATCAATTCCTATTGAAAAAATAATTAAAAATAATAATCATAAACTTCATACATTTCTACAGATTTCACTAGTTTACTTCATTTCCAAATTCCAAACAAAAATGTCACTTTTCTGTTGTTGAAGTTGAACAATTTTGATTTTGTTAGCCTTTCCCTTTATAAAAGTGTGACACAGGTTTTTGATTTTACATGAAAGTTTCAAACACTTATTGATAGGAGAGAATTATCTTTCATAGTAGTGAGCCAAGAAAGGCCAAGTCTCACATGGAATTGATCAGAAGTTAGAATGATAAAATATATGATATCTTAGAAGAGTTTCTTACCAGCTTCTATGGGAAGAGTGATGAAACCATGGGTAGAACAAGTAAACCCATTAATATTTTTAATCATCAAATTTAATTTTTGATAAGATTCTTGATGAAATTTTCTTGTCTAAATATGTTACTCATAAAATTCTATATGCAATTTGAATCAATAAGAACCCCTCAAGTGTACTTATCTTTAATCTTTGTAGCAATGTATAGGGGACCATCAAGTGCTTTAATAGTGTCCCTAGGATCAAATGTAATACAATTTTCATCTTTTGGCTTAGATTTGGGATTGGATTGATCAATAGGATTGACGAAATTGAGGGCCTCATGACATGTATTTTCATTTTTCATGGTTTTAGGTTCACTAGACTCAACAATATTGGTAAAAGAAAGAGGAAAGGAATAGGTAGGTTCAACTATATTGGTGCAATGGGAAGGCAAGGGATTTGTTTAGATTTATGAATTTTGGTTGGGAGAATAAATGGATTTATTTCCTTGATTGTTAACACACTCAAGAGTTATGGTATTGAAATCAAAGAGATCTTGGATGATAGTCTTCAAATGGAAATACCCACAATAAAAACTCAAGCTTATAGCCAAAGGCTCTCAACATTGAAAAATATCTTATAATAAACCAAAAGATACAATCCAAAACTAGAAAATATAGAGGTAGTAGCTCACAAGAACCCATCTCTCATGAGAATGAATGGAACACTTAGCACTCATGGATAAGTCTTCCGTTCATTGTCAAGAGAGATGGGTTCTTGTGAGGCACTACTCATGAAACACAGGTCAACGAGTTTGACACATAAACTACCGCATTGAAACCTTATAGAAATATGACAATTTGACTTGTTATGGAAAATATATCCTACTTATAAAATAGAGGTACTAATCCAGTTATAAAATTTGGATCCCCCCCAAAAAATATAAGACATAAATTTCCATAAACTTTGACTTGTGATGTTTTAACAATAGCCCATAAAATTCCCACTCTACAACTTCTCACTAAAAGTTTTGAATTCCATGCCTTGCTCTCCTATGGGGAATCTTCCTCCCTTGCAGGGCCCCAAGCTAGACCCCATGTTGATCCTGAGACTGCTATCTCTGGCACTATGTAGTCTACGAAAGAGTTACTGGAGGGAACCCAACATGCGTCCTCTTCTATCGCTGCCCCTCCATCCCTGCCAAAAATTAATTGGAAAGGCACTCTTGTTAGAGAGGCTCAGGACACTCTGGAATCACTCTTGGTCAACTTCATCCAAACTAAGGAAGGCTCTGATCTCTCTCTTCATGTTTCTGTGGTGAATAGGAATATGGATAACTTTCAGTTGGCACTGGTGGGTCAGTTCTTCAACTTTAGACTCATCATTGAGATGGTCAGAAAATGGGTTGCTAATCAATGGAAGATCAAGCTGTCTTTCTTGGTTTTAGCTATGCCTGGTGGGTTCTTCCTTTTCAAGTTCAACACTCTAGAGGATCTAGCCTCTGTACTGTTAGGCTCTTGGGTCTACAGAAAGCACTGCCTTTCATTGGCGAAGTGGAAACCTGGGTTCTACCATGCGACTGAGTTGAGTAGGATGGAACTAGTTTGGGTGTGCCTCGCAGGACTAGCACTTGAATACTAGGATGAAAAGCTCTTTAGATGGTTTGGTGACTCCTTTGGCACCTTAATTATGGTAGATGAGGTGACCCACTGTAAGTCTAGGTTGTTGTTTGCGAGATTTTGTGTTAATGTTACTCTTAAGAAAACCCTTCCCAACTTTGTAATTTTGAAATCCAAGCTGGGTAGATGGACCCAAGCTCTGGTTTATGAGAATGCCACTCTCTTCTTCCATAAATGTGAATCTAGCGACCACACTAGCGAAGCATGCAAATCCTATGGGCATGGAGAAAGTCTCAAAATAAGGATAAGGGAACTTTTGGGGACCGCCCCATGTCTTATGCGGGTGAAGAGGAGGAAAAGGCCAGCCACCCCCCGATGACTGAAGTGCTAGAAAAACCAGAGCTAGAAGAAGGGGAGATTGTTCCCCATTTATGGAACAATGAGGTGCTCTCCAAGTGTAAGGATACAAAATCCCTCCCTGTGGCTATGGGAAAGGAACCTACGGCTCCCCTGGTGATTACCCCAACCTCAAAAGTGGTTGGTCCTCATGAGATGGAGTAGCCTACCATTATCATATTCCTCTCACTAAAGTCCCTAAAGGCTACTACAAAGAGCCCCCCTCAGCTGGAGGAGCAGAACTACTCCTCTTAACCTAGCTCCCTCGGTGAAGAGTGCAATGGGGAGGATGATGGTGAATGGAAAACCCAAAGGAGGAATCCCAAATCCAAGAAATTTGATGTACATTCAGAAAAACCCAGAGGTAGTCCTACGAAATGTGCCAGGAGATCGAGAGGGGTTACAAGGGATGTTGCGGCAGGTAGGTAGAAAACCTTAGAAACAAGTTTTAAAACTAAGAAATGATTTTTCTTTCTTGGAATGTTAGAGGTCTCAACAGACCCTTCAGACAAAGCACCATTAAAGAATACTTTTTTTTCACAATTTGGATATTCTGCTTATCCAAGAGGTTAAGATGTCCTTCAATAATTTTGCCTCTCTTGCTGGCAAATTCCAGCCAGGTGCTGAGTTTCTATACATTGAGGCCTCTGGTGCCTCAGGTCGCATTGCCACTCTCTGGAACCTTAACATTGTGAAAGGAGAACCGCTTGCCTTCACTTTGAATTTCCTCTTTGTTACCTTTAGAAAATGACAGTTGGTTTGGCACTTTCTCAATATCTATGCTCCCAACACCTGGACTAGAAGGTTGGCTCTCAAGAAGGAAATTATTAGCTACATGGATTAGGACAAATCTACTAAGTATATGGTGGTCCAACAATAGGAAAGGCTCCCATCTCATCCAAGTGCTTCTGGACCAAGTTCTGGCCACCTCCTCCTAGGACTTGTGTTTGACCTCCACTCTGTCTTCCCTCCCCAAAATGACCTCTGATCATATCCCTCTACTCCTCTCCTAGTTAGATTCTCCTAGGTTTGGGCTGACTCCCTTCAGATTTGAGATTATGTGGAGCTCCCACCCCTCGTTTAGAGACCAAGTGAACTTCTGGTGGGCCACCCTTATTAAGGGAATTGCTATGTTCAGGATTGCTCAAAATATGGAAATAATTAGAAGAGAGGTCAAAGGATGGAGGAAAAAGAATTTTGGAGACTTCTTCAAGGAGAAAGAAGAGCTTATAGGGACCTTGGATTCCCTTCAAGCCCAGCTTGGTGCTAGGAATATCAAGCCCTACCTTCAAATGGAGGAGGAAAAGGCAAGACACAAGTGGTAGGAAGCCTTGATAAGGGAAGAAATATACTGGAAAAAAAGATCTAGTATCTAGTGGCTTACGGAAGGAGACTGAAACATGACCATCTTTCATAGATCTGCTAGCAACCACAAAATACAAAATACCATTAATAGCATTATGGATGATAGGGTGGATGAAGATACCAAGAAAGATAAAGTAAGTCATGTTACGACTAATTACTTCATGGGGTTATACTCTAAAAATGGACACATGTGCCTGATCAATGATGAGGACCAACATCTCGAGCACATCCAATGTGTTGTTACTCCTATTGACAATGATCGTTTAACAGGGAGGGTCTCTGATGAGAAAGTCAATGAGGTTGTCTTTTCTATAGGTTCCTACAAAGAGACGGGACCTAATGGTTTCCCGCCAACCTTCTTTCAAGACTATTGGGATATTGTTGGCATCGAAGTTTCCCGTGCTGTCAGAGACTTCTTTAGAATGGGGAGGCTGATGAAGCATCATAATAAGACCTATATTGTGTTGGTCCCTAAGAATGAGAATCCTACCTCTATGCTGGACTTCAGGCCTATCAGTCTATGTAACACATTCTATGAGATCCTCACTAAGGTTCTGGTTAATAGACTGAGGCCCCTTCTGGATAAACTGATTAGCCCTAAGTTCATATGGGTTTTGTGCTGGGAAGGCAAATCCTTGATGCTGCCATATCCAGACATGAAATTATTCAATCCATGGATAGGAGAAAAGCACAAGGTATGGCCTTCAAAATTGATATTTCTATGGATTATGATAAAGTTAATTGGTCCTTTATTCTAAAAATTCTTAATAGATTGGGCTTTAATGATAAGGTTATCCACATTATTCAAGAATGTATACAAACTATTAGCTTCTCTGTGTTGGTTAATGGCTCCCGGAGGAGATTCTTTCAACCTGAAAAAGGAAATATAAAGGGAGACCCCCTCTATCCTTATCTATTCATTATGGTTTCTGAAGTTCTTAGCAAGAATCTAATTGTTCTCTCTTCCATGGGAAGAATAAAAGGTGTCAAACCAGCTTCCACTCTGCAGCAAGCTATCCTTGAACAATTTGTGGATGATATTTTCCTCTTTGGGTACTTTTTGGTGATTGAAGCTAGAAAGTGGAAGAACCCACTGGAGACTTATGCTATAACTTCAGGGCAGTGCATCAACTACTAGAAAAATAGGCTATTCTTCTTTAACACCCCTATTGAGACCCAAACTGGATTGCTTCAAATCCTTGGCTATCAATCAACTTCACTCCCCTCCACCTACCTAGGCCTCCATCTCACTATCAAAGAGGTGTCTCAGGAATTCTGGAATTCCATCTTGGAGAGAACCTAGAGGAAACTTTCTAGCTGGAAAGGGAAGATCCTAAGAAGTGATGGTAAGCTCCAACTGGTAGCTTCTACCCTCCAGGGGATACCTATTTAATTTCTCTCCCCTTTCAAGATCAAAACCTACATGGTTGATAGGCTTGAAAAGATTCAAAGAACATTTCTGTGGGCTAGCTCTGAAGAGAAAAAGAGGATGTCCTTGGTCAATTGGGAAATGGTTTGTCTTCCTAAAAGACTGGGAGGACTGGGTCTTAGGAAAATTGGCATGTTGAATAGGGCCCTCACCGCGAAAGTGGCATGGAAGCTTATATAAAGAAAAGATGGTTGGTGCAAAATTATGGAGGGTAAGTACCTACAAGGGAACCCTTATGGGATGATGTATCAGGACAATGACCTTCCTCACATTTCCAAAGTTTGGACAAATATTTGCAAATGCAAAACTATGTTTTCTAAGGGTGCCTTCTGGCAACTCAAAAATGGGCGATCAATCAGATTCTAGCATGTCTCATGGATCCTGAATTGCCCTACCCTTGCTTAGTAGTTTGGTCCACTCATGACCTACCTCATGCCTGTTCTTGGGGATGGAATCTACAACTACATGATTGAAGGTCGATGGAAATATGTCTCTCACCTTGTTAAAAATAGACCTAAGTTGGAACACTTGGCTAAGGAACTTATGGAAAATTTGGAAAATATTAGAATTCTTGGAATTAATGGCCAAGAATCTATCATTTGGGCCCCAACCCAAGCGGGAACCTTCATAGTAAAGACTTCTTACAACCTACTTCTGAAGGAGGAGAATAACCCCGAAGATTGGAAAAATGTGTGGATCCCTCACCTCACTCTGAAAATCAACTTCTTCTCATGGATGTTCATGCATGGAAAAGTGTGAACCCATGACAACCTTATAAAAAGAGGTTTCTCCCTGGCAAGAAGACATGTCCTCTGCAAGAAGGAGGAGGAAACAGTGAACCATCTATTCATTCAATGTGACCACTTTTCTATATTTTTTAGGGAGTTATTAAAAAATTGGGGATCCCTTGGGTTCTTAGGGAGGATATTCACCAAGTTAGTGATTGGAAATCTCCTTCCAATCACCCTATCCTCAAGTACCTATGGCGCTTACTCCCCTCGCACATTTGCTGGACTATATTGAAAGAAAGGAACAACAAGATCTTCAGGGAGACTAAATCCCCACCTGAGGCCTCTCTCCATCCAAGCACTAAGCTCCTAAGTGAGAATGTTGCCTCGGCTAAATGGAAATTTCCCTCCACACCACCTTCAGCCTTGGATATCAGAACTGCTGGCAATTGGAACTTGTTGGTCAGCTTCACTAGGTTTGCATCTCTAAGTTGATAGCCTAGAATGCTACCCATTGGGTTTCCCCTCCCTTAGGCTGGATCAAACTAAACATTGATGAGGTGGTGAAAAACCTTGCCTAGGGTGGGGGTGGAGTGCTACGGGAGCACAATGGTTCTTTCCTTTTGGCTTATGCTGGGCCACAAATATTGTTAACCAAGCTGAAGGCACGACTCTTCTATGGGGTATAAAATTTGCAATCTCTAAGAATATTAGGATGTTGATAATAAAGGGAGACTGTAAAGTAATTATGGAGGCTGTTAACCGAAGGTTGAATGCTGGGTAGCGGGTCAAACACCATCATAGCAAAAATTCTAGAGCTTCTCAACAACTTTGAGAACACTATCACTTCCCATACCTAAAGGGAAGGTAACTCGGTGGCTGATTCTATGGTAGGTATTGGGCTGAGCTGAACCAAGATGCTTAGTTGGGAGGAGATTAATGCACTTCCAAAGGAGACCCAGTGGCTAATCAAGCAGGAAAAAGAAGACATCAGTAATGTTTAAAATGGGATGCATTGGTGATAGAATTGTTGAGGACCCCACGAAGCTTCTCTACTGACTTAATGTGATGATAATAATTTTTATGAGTATGTATGTGCAAAATTTAATAAAGGCCCATAATTGTCCATAAAGGATTACGTGTGGAATGGAAGTTGTTTGCATCAACATGTCATTTTGACTAACAAGGGTATTAATGAAAAAATGCCTTAAATTCTAATTATTACGCCTGGAGATCTGCTAGATTTCACTGTACGAGGCTCGTTTCCCCAAAGACCACCTAGCCCATGCCTTTTATGAGAAAAAATTACACAAGGCAGGTAATTCAAAAAGTTCTATTTTATGCCCTTGCCTGCAAAGCTCGGCTCTGCAATTTTTATAAGGTGACCATTGTGGAGACCAGTCTGTTCAAGATGGGTGGAAATAAACTATGCATTGAACTTGATAAAATCAAAGAGGAGTTCACTTTTGATCCTCTAGTTATTCACTACTGGCAAGATAGTGGCATTTGGGGTTTCATGGAAAGAATGAACGGCGGCCATGATGAACAAATTTATAAGCAATTTGTGTCCTCATTGAACAACAAAAAGTAGTTTTTTGGGGGTATCCACTTCCAAATCAATGAAGAAGTCATTGGTAAAGTGACGAGGCTCTCAAAGGAGGGAAGGAAATATAGGAAAACTAGCCGAACACTGGACATGACCAGTGTCAACCAATTCTTCAGGCCTGGAGAAAAGCCAATGAAAAATTCTAGGGGTTTCAACCATGAACCACTTCCTGAATTATGGCCTAAGGAAAAGATTGCTGGTTGTAAGTTGGAAGCTGATGCGGACAATAGGGACCTCTTCTCATTTCTGCAGGAAGACTGGGCCCTCACCTTTATGTCCAAAAGGCTAGGAGAGAGGACCTAACTATTGTTGGTGCCATGTTGATGCTGTCTTGTACCGGGCCCATGCGTCCTAGTTTTTATTTTGTGTTTTTCTGTTATGTGGTTAAGAATTTAAGACTTTGGTTTAGACTTGTGAGGTATTTTATAGTTATTATGTTCAAGGCTTTTTGGTTAAACTATAACCCTTGATTGCTATTTTTGATAAGGATCTATAAGTTTGTTTTTGATAGAGGCAGACCATATATTGTTACTCTGCTGATTATTTGTTGCGAAGCTAGTGCTATTAATGTGCTCTTAATTTTCCCTATACCACAGGCCAGCACCCTCTTGCTTCTTTTTTTATAAAAAATAATATCCAATTCGAGGGATTTACTAGTGTTAACTGCATAATACAATGGTTTAATGTCTTTTTAAGCTCTTGAAGAGTTTTTATTCCATTTGTATCATTTTGATGGAGATTACTTCCAACATAATTAAACATAACATTATTTGATCAATATTGGTCATAAAAGCCCACATTTCTTGAAATTACTACCTCTACGAAGCTCCTTGTTTGTGGTTAACAACATATTAGAGACAAAACTATGCCAAAAAATTGTATGAAAAGCCATTTTAAAAAAATCTCTCTTACTTGTGAATATTTGTCCCTATGATGCTCTGTGTTGTTCCTGATTGCATTGGAGAAGAAATCCAATTATTGTAATTACAAGAAGATGACACCACTATGCCTAATGCTTGGGCACAGTGATACAAAATTTTGTCAAGCTGTGCAAAGAAATCTATTGGGTTAGGTCTAAATTGAACCTTGAAAATAAATCCACTCCAACATTTGGTCCAAATGGAAAACACCAACACTTTGATGAATTAAAATTTGGAAAGAGCTCTTACTTCCTGTTTAAACATCATTTTTTCCTAAAGTTGCAGGAAAATAATCTTTCAACAAGGCATATTTCCAACCTGATGAAAGGCAATCATGTTGTTCTCAATAGCAAGCCATGTATTTAGATAGACTAAAAAATAAAATAAGAATTAAAAGACTTTAATCATTTCATATAGATGTCCCATGGAACCTGAAAGGAGATGTGACTTGAGCAATACAAAAAGACAATAAATAGACTAGAACATGTGAGACAATCCTGTTGGTGTCCAAAATGATGCTTATGCTCTTTAGGCTGCCAATATACCCTCAAATTGATTTTAGGAATGGTTAACTCCAAAATGTAATGAGGTCTTAGGGTAACTGGACCAACTATAGGGACTTAATATGCCCTCTTCTGCTTCTGGCTCTGGAAAACCAAGGTGGGTGCACTTAACCTAGTATAAAATACACTTCATACACCAAGAACTAGGTTTGAATAATAGATAAAAGGATAGTAAGAAAGTACTAAGCGTTAACCACACACTCATTGACTCTCCATTACTATGGGTAGGAACCTTACACAACCAAATGCTGAAAACTTAAGGAATGGTTCTTAATTTATGCTTTTGGGATCATAACAACAACAATCAGTATTTGTTGATAAAGAGATAATCATTTAGGCCAGTGCCTCATCCATTGGGCAAGATCTCCTAGAACACGAATGCTACACACACTAGACAATAGCTGAGATTCCAAGCCATAAACACACCTACAATCCCCTTTACTAATTATGAGATATCCTTACATAGACAACAAGATAGAACTATGTCCCATCTAAAGCATCATTTCATCTAATCCTGGATTAGAACTCAAGAATGGATACATATACATAAAACAATATGCAGAGAACTAGAAAGTTCAGAATCTATCTAAGTTGACACAAAGGAGAGATAAGAGTCTTGTACTTGTATTAAGTATGAAGAATCCTTAAGTGTAAACAATCAAACCAGAGGAGTCAAGCTTGCAAATTATAGCTTAGACCTGCAACTTTTTCTCTATCATCAACAAAATATAGAATGCAAAAGTGTTACAATCTCGGATCCAGGACTAGGAACACTTCAGAACTTCGAAGCTGGAACCCTTACAAAGTCAAAATTTTGACAATATACCACTAGCTGCCCTGGAAATCGAAAGATAGGATGCGACAAGCTTCAGATAACTAGGGTATAGGTTACAACAGCTAAACCAATTGGAAACAGTAAAAAATTTATTGCAAGGGCATGAAAGTTAGGCCACCCAAAGAGAAAAGATCTCAGACGGATATTAAGATTAGGCCATAAGACCAGGAGATTGACATAAAAACTAGTCTAATCAACCACCTGCAAACACTTCTCGAGCCACCTGCAAACACTTCTCTTCCATGAATTGGCAAAAGTCCTTTGTCGCCAGTTTGCCAGATGACTTAGTGGGCTATTTTAACACGTGCAGTCATGTGTTCACGGAGTTCAACTAGAGTTAAGTATTTCATTCCACGACTGGGATTTTGCCTTGTCGCCAGTTCGTGGAATGAAACCTGAGGTGCTTGATGGGTTAAGATGTGAAGCCTTGGAAGATGAGATCTAATGGTCGGGACTTATTGTCGATCTCCAGTCGAATCAGGACCGCCGATGTGTTGCTGGTGCCAAGAGTTAGCCATTGGCTTTCAAATTGAAATCTCAGAGACATTTCCAGTGACCAAGAAGGACTTGAATTGATGACAGAAGGGGGCCAGAGTTTGTGAAATTGATCTATTCCTCCTTGCCAGTGTGGTCTAGGGTACCATGAGTGATTGCAGGGATTTGTGCCGTGTGCAGGAGGAAATTTTTTCTTGGCTTGAGGCATGATTTTAGGGTTGTTGTTTTTGCAAGGAAACTCAGGTGTGGAAACAGCTTCCTACGCTAATCTCTATAGGAGAATATTATGCAAATTCTTTTAAATCCTTACAATTTCAGATTCGTTAACTACTTTAACAAAGATATTGCAACCACATACCATACATATAGAAAAATAGAGAATGACACAATGATATACCCTAGGGAAACCTTTCACTAAAAACCCCAGCACTCCAAAACCTGCACAATGTATTGATCAAAACTATTACAGCTTACAATACACTTGCAATGCAAGTTCTTTCAGAAGATTTCTAAACCCTTGAAGACAAATCACGGTAGCATAAAACATTCCAACAATACACACGCATCATCTCTCTTTGCAACCCTAAAAAATCTTATATCATGCGCTTCACTTTTTAGGGCTACTCCCAAAGATAACCGTATTAGGGTTTTACCATTCTCCAAGAAAATAGGAACCCCAACAATTAGGGAAGAGTGTACAGTACTCAAATTTATCAATTGCCACATGTCTTCACCTATCATTGAATCTTCCTGACATAGCTCTTACGTGTCATAGGAATCCGTCATAACTATTTTAGTCATGATCTCCTTACACACAATTCAAGATGCTGACACATCAACATTATTTGCAAGAAATACATTTTACAAAACAAATAATAAGAATAGGAATTATCCAAGGTTGAGACACGTTATTCCTAACATTCTCCAACTTTTCGAACACCTTGTAAGAGCAACAGGAACATAATAGGAACTAACTGCTATAGGCCAAAAGGCCCATAGACTCTGAACACCATCTGAACTTCTTAGTGCCCACTAGTTTCATTAATGCATCTGCAACATTCTTCACAGTATCTACCTTCTCCAAATTTACCTTTCCATCTTCCACCATATCTCTCACAAAGTGAAACTGCACATCAATGTGCTTCGTTCTGGCATGGAAAGTTGGATTCTTTGCAAGGAAAATAGCGCTCTGACTGTCACACCAAATAGTAATCTATTCTGCATCAAAACCAACATCAGAACACAATCTTCTAAGTGAAATGGCTTCTTTACAAGCATGAGTAGCAGCCATGTACTCAGCTTCTATAGTGGACAAAGCAACCACAGGTTGTCACTTACTCATCCAACTAATGGCACCACCAAACATAGTGAACACATAAGCACTGGTGGATCTCTTACTGTCAATATCACCTACCCAATCTGAATCCACAAACCTACAAATACAAATTGAATGTGGAGATCCAAAAGAGTTACCATGATAACATATGGAGTAATCTGATGTACCCCTCAAATATCTGAATACTTGCTTAACTGCATCCCAATGTACCCATCTAGGGTTAGCCATAAACTGACTCAGGACTCCCACTGCTTGGGCAATGTCTGGTCTAGTACAGACCATAGCATACATAAGACTACCAACTGCACTAGCATAAGGTACTCTACTCATTTCCTCCACCTCACTAGGAGATTTTGGAAAATCATCTACAAATAACTTTGTTCCCACAGAAATAGGAACACATAGTGGTCTACAATTTGCCATGCTGAACCTGTCCAACACAGACTTCACATACTTACTCTGACAAAAGAAAAGTTTTCTGTTAGACCTGTCTCTACTGATTTTCATACCCAAGATGTACCTAGCTGCCCCAAGATCTTTCATCTCAAACTGTGCTGACAACTGAGATTTAAAATCAGAAATCATACCCTTACCCTTCCCAAACAACAACATATTATCAACATATAATGCAACAATAAGAAGGCGATCATTTTCAACTCTGAAATAAACACAATGATCTAATTTTGATCTTACAAATCCAATTGACAACACAAAGGCATCAAACTTAAGGTACCACATCCTAGGAGATTGCTTCAAACCATATAGAGATTTCTTTAATCTACAAACTAAGGATTCTTTACCTTTAACAATGTAGTGCTCAGGCTGTGACATATAAATCTCTTCCTCCAAATCACCATGAAGGAAAGCTGTCTTCACATCCATCAATTCTATCTCTAAATCGTATGATGCAGCAAGAGATAACAAAAATCTAATGGATGTCAACTTTGCAATAGGAGAGAATATTTCACCATAATCTATTCCCTCTACCTATGAATACCCCTTTGCAACCAATCTAGCTTTGTACCTTTCAACACTGCCATCTGCACAGAATTTCTTCTTGAACACCCATTTACAGCTAATAGATTTTCTCCCTTTAGGCAAAGGTACAAGGTCCCAAGTTTTTTTTTTCTCCAATGAAGCCATCTCATCATCCATAGCCTCAATCCAGGAACCTGCATCTTCCATGCCCAAAGCCTCTTTCATAGATCTAGGCTCATCAGTGTTAGTAATCAAAGCAAAGGCACAACTGGAATCTAACATAGAATAACCAAACCTTTTTGGTTGCTTTCTTTCTCTCGTGGATCTCCTCAAGGGCTGCGGTTGAGGTTTTTCTTCCTCTTCTTCCAAACTATCAGAGTTGCTAGAGCTCTCCTCATCATTAGACCCAACATGGTCTCTCTATTCAGTCTTCTCAGGGGTAGGAGGCAATTGAACAACATCTTTTTCCTTTTCTTTTTCATCTGGTTGTAGCACAATAGGAGAAAATGTTAGCTCTCTGAAAATAACATTTCTACTATACAACACCTTACTAGTCACAGGATCCCAAAGCTTGTATCCTTTCACACCAGCACTGTATCCGATGAAAATACATTTAACAACTTTGTTTTCCAACTTAGATCTTTTCTCCTTTGGAACATGTGCATAAGCTTCACAACCAAAAACATTAAGATGTCTAATTGAGGGCTTTTTACCAGACCACACCTCCATGGGTGTCTTACCAACAAGGGCTGATGTAGGAGATCTGTTAACCAGATAGCAAGCAGTGGCCACAGCTTCGGCCCAAAACCTTTGTTCTAAACCAGCTCCACTAAGCATACTCCTAGCCTTCTCCATCAGTGTCCTGTTCATTCTCTCTGCAACTCCATTTTGCTGTGGGGTATAAGGAGTTGTCTTATGCCTCTCGATACCTTGTTCTTTACAGAACTATTCAAACTCTGCTGAGCAAAACTCACCACCATTGTCAGTTCTCACACACTTAATCTTCTTACTAGTCTGATTCTCTACAAGAGCTTTAAATTCCTTGAACCAACTAAAGACTTGTGTCTTACTTTTAAGGAAATAAATCTACATCCTTCTACTATAATCATCTATGAAAGATACAAAAAATACAGACTTGGAGATTGAAGGAACTTTTACAGGACCAAATACATCAGAATGAATAAGATCCAAAACATCAGAAGATTTGTGAGAACTAGAGTAAAACTGAACATGATTTTATTTACCCTAGACACAGTGTTCACAGAAGTCGAACTTGAGATTGCAATCATTTAACCCCTGAATGAGATTTTTATTTTTCAGGGTTCTGAGACCCTTTTCGCCAATGTGGCCAAATCTCATATGCCACAACATTGTCTTTTCTGCAGGAAGCTTACCTTCCAAAGTGTTTGCACTACCATCAAAACCAATAGCCACAAACTTCTTCACTGCTTGTTCATATGGTGAGGATGAAGAACTATTACATAGAGGAATACATGCATCTAGCTGAAATAAGGTACCTCTCCTAGTACCCCTTACAAGCACTATCGATCCTCTCATCATCTTGCATCCTTCTTTCGAAAAAACAACTTGCACACCTACATCATTCAACATACTTACAAATAATAGGTTTCGTGCCAAAATTGGAATGTGCATAACTCTATTGATTCCCTTTACTCATCCATCAAGAAATTTGATAGTGACCCTTCCGCATCGAACTATCTTTAGGTGAGAATCATCACCCAAGTACACCTTTCCACCATTGAACTCTTCATATTTTGAGAACCAATTTCAATGAGAGGTCATGTGAAAAGATGCACCCAAGTCAACCAACCACACATCATTGGATGCATGGGCTGCCAAAGCTGTGATGAATGCATCGCCATCTTCTTGAGATCTTTCTGAAGCTGAATCTAAACCTTTCTTCTTCTTCTTCAGCTCTTTGCAGTCTTTACAGAAGTGCCCAGATTTATCATAGTTCCAACATTTTGCCTGGGACTTATTGGAAGTCTTTGACTTCCCATGGGATTTGGATCTACCCTTATTATCAGACTTATTGTCATTTTTCTTCCCTCTTTTAGTGGATCTCCCACGAACAGCAAGGGCTTCTTTTTCTGAAATGGAAGCCTTTCTCTGCATCTCCTCTGATAGCAGTGAAGACACCATATCATCCATTTTGAAGGTGACTAACATGCTTCCAAGAGCCATCACAAGATGGTCCCATGAATTCGGTAAAGAACATAAAAGTGTGTAGCAATGATCCTCCTCCTCTAACATGACACCAGCTGATGTCAACTATGCAGCCAGTAGATTAAATGCATTTAAATGATCCATTAAGGATCCACCTTCCTCCATTTATAGAGAGTACAACTTCTTCCTTAGGAACAACTTGTTCACCAGAGATTTGGCCTGATACATGGCTGCAAGTCTTTCCCACAAACTATTTGCGGTTTTCTCATCTAGAACATTAAGAAGAACTGCATCGGTTAAATAGAGTCTTATGAGACCCTTAGCTTTATGGTCTTTGATATCCCAATCTGCTTGAGCTATAGTTGCTGGTCTTGTAGCATTTGAAGTCACTTCCCATAGGTCACGATCTTCCAACATGTATTCCATCTTGAGTTTCTATAACTCAAAATTAGTGCCATTAAATTTCTCCACCTCCATTCTTCCATATGATGAACTTGCCATCTCAATCTGCAAATAAGATTCAGAATGCTCTAGAAAAAAACTCCCACTCAAACTTGAGATCAGCTCAAAAAACCCTACCCAACAACTAGGATCAAAAGTTGATCAAGCTCTGATACCACTTGCAAGGAAACTCAGGTGCGAAAACAACTTCCTACGCTAATCTCTATAGGAGAGTATTGTGCAAATTCTTTTAAATCCTTACAATTTCAAATTCGTTAACTAATTTAACAAAGATATTGCAACCACATACCATACATATAGAAAAATAGAGAATGACACAATGATATACCCTGGGGAAACCTTTCGGTAAAAACCCCAGCACTCCAAAACCTGCACAATGTATTGATCAAAACTATTACAGCTTACAATACACTTGCAATGCAAGTTCTTTCAGAAGATTTCTAAACCCTTGAAGACAAATCATGGCAGCATAAAATGTTCCAACAATACACATGCATCATCTCTCTTCGCAACCCTAAAAAAGCTTATATCATGCGCTTCACTTTTTAGGGCGACTCCCAAAGATAACCGTATTAAGGTTTTACCATTCTATGAGAAAATAGAAAACCCAATGATTGGGGAAGAGTGTACAGTACTCAAATTTATCAGTTGCCACATGTCTTCACTGATTATTGAATCTTCCTGACATAGCTCTTACGTGTCATAGGAATCCATCATAACCATTTTAGTCATGATCTCCTTACACACAATTCAAGATGCTGACATATCAACATTATTTGCAAGAAATATATTTTAAAAAACAAATAATAAGAATAGGAATTATCCAAGGTTGAGACACCTTATTCCTAATAGTTTTGACTTGCTCTCTTGGTGGATCTATGATCTTCTATGCTCTGTTCTGAGAATTATCATAATTGGAGATCTTCTTCGATCTATTTCTCTGAGATTACTTGGTTTCTTGCACCTGTAATCAATTCTGATGTATTCTTTTGGTTGGTTGGGTAGTTGAAATCCTAGCCCTAGCTGTCCGTAGCTTGTTGCATTCTCTCTGAGAATTCCAAGGTAGCTAGTGGTATAAATAGTTAATTTTTTGACTGTGTAATGGTTCTAAATTTTGTCAGTTCTAGTGAAGGGTTCAGTTCTGTAGATTTCTCCTTCTCTTTGCATATAGGGTGTTTTGTTTCCATTGTTGGTTCAGAGAATACAATGCATGCTACAGTAGATTTATCTTATGTATGAGGACTCTATTTATTCTTACTGTCACCAAGCTATCTCCATTTGAATTCTGAATGCATTAATCATACATCAAGGGTGTTTGATTTGTCTATTTGCATTGCCTACGTGTTTGCAAGTGGAGTTATCTTCACAGAGGTAATTGGTTCAGGGTTAGTGTTTATGCATGTATGAGCTGAGATATCAAGGATAGATCATGCTTGTCTTCCACTAGATGCCGGTTAATGTATTGTCTAATTTATAGGTCTCTTCTAAGGGGAGGGTTAAAATCCTTTGAATGGATAATAACATGCTTGAATGCACAGGTGGGTGTTAAGTTGAGGTTTGGTCATGGTGTGTGATTGATGTCAGGCATCAACACATTGAGCATATTGTGTTCTTGTTTCATAATTGTCTCTTGCAGTAGGGTATTTGACTCTATGGCCCATTGGATCAGGCACTGGTCTATCAGAGACTTAGGGCATCTCAAGGGTCCTTTCAATATTTTAAAATCTTTTCCATTCAATCCCACCCTTTCCCTTTCCTATTGCTAGGATAGGTTTCTAGCTTTCAATCTCATTCCATGAAAGTAGGGCTATTGCATGAGACTTTCTATCATTGGGGTACAGGATACCTATAGGAGATTGACTGCTATTCCACACTAATCTATCTGTAGGCCTTTGGTTTGTCATGAGGTGTCTTAAATGTGGAGATAAGGAAATACACGCCTGAGTGAATGTGGAGCTCAAAGAAGAAGGAGGATTTCTCTCTATCCTCATCAATTGGTGTGTTTTTCTTGTCAAGCTTGAGTGCCTAATCTGTGAGTCTAAGCCCAACTATTTGATTCAAGCTTGGTCCTGCAAGGAAAAGAGCCAAGAGAACCTAAAAGGGGATGTGACTTGAGCAATAAAAAAAGACAATAAATAGACTAGAACATGTGAGACAATCCCTAGATGGAAAAAGTACACATCTCAAGCACCTAGGAAGGGGAAGCAATAGATAAGAGCACAACTCAGAGTAGAAGAGGGATAAAACACACGGCCCTCAACTCCGCCTCCACCCCGCCACTCCATCCCCCTTTCCTTCTCCCCTAAAGAAGAATCCACCATGTACCAAGGTTGAAACCCCGAGATGGTTCAAAAACACCATTTTTCATATGATAACAATTTTTAGATACCACTAATAATGGAATTATCTGTTAAATCAATGGCTTCTAAAAAATGATTGATTTCAAATTGGGCAACGTGTGTCATCCAATACTTAGCTTGACTTAGCTAGTTGAAGAAAATAATTCAACTACCAATTAGGTGTGTAGGAGTAAGAAAGAGATCTAATTATTTTCTTTCAATATTCTTCCTCCAACCTCCTTACAATTGAGAAAAATGAATCCTCATATCTTGTCCAGAATTCCCTTAAAAGTCTACCTTAATACAAACTTACTTTTTTTCAATTATCAATCTTCTAAACTAATTACACGAAACTAGAGAACATGTCAATAGATTACTAATAACTCAAATTTTTTTTTCTAATCTATAATGAAAAAATATAAATAAATCACTAAATTGTAAAAAAATTAGCAAAATTTCAAAAAAAATCACCAAAATCTCAAAACATGCTAATTTATTTTGAGAAAATCTAAATAAATTATTAAAATCTCCAGATTTTTTATTATAAAAAAGCCACTAAAAGCTCCTACATCAAGTGGATATATTAAATATTATGAATCTCCTCAGTACACCTCTCGTTGAACTAGTCTATTAGGATCATTTTGTAATCAAAAATATTTTGTGTGCACATATTGGGATCTCCATCCCCAACTAGCTCCCAATGTGCAACATCAAGAGTAGCTCGAGTTTGCTAGTAAATTAATTTAGGTAGGTGATTTTAAATTTGATTTTTTTAAGTGAGAAATTAAATGCACAACTCAAGATAAAAGGAAGGAATGTTCCTCCAATTAATTAAGTCTCTGCAAGAGAATGTTTTGTGTTTTGAACAACAGTTCTTGGTGAAAGTATATTGTAGCAACAACTATGTTTGTGATTTTTTGTGGAGAGCAGCAATTGCACTAGACATTTTGCAGCTATGAGTAAGCAACAGTTAGAGAGAGCTCTAAGAAGCTCCAGATCAAGTGAACTAAGTACAACTCTAGATTTTTGTAAGTAGTAACATATCAGTAGGTTGTATTTTCAAAATTTGTTATTTTTTTATTTTGTAATAGTTTCAGATTTAATAGAAAGTAACAAAGAAAGTTGCACGTCTCCAGTTTTGTTTTGTCCCCATTTACATTTTGTTTTATGACATGCCTTGCTAGTGATTGAAAAATAGAGTTGCAATCTCTATATTTGTATTCTTAGTTTGATATCAGAGATTTGTCTCTACCATATTTTGGGGATTTTAGATTCCTTATAGTTTTAGTACCACATCATAAAATATGTTGTTGCATCATCATGTTTTTTTGGCCAATGTGTCCAAAACGCCCCCCTCCTCCCCAAATAAATAAATTAAAAAATAAATAAAATTGAGATCCATACTTGTGCACTAAGTCATTAAAACATGGATAGTTATCAGCAACACTACTAACTTTGAAGTGATAACTATTGGTACACTAAAGTTAAAAATATTAGTCATTAAATCAACAAGTGCTATAACAATTATTGGCATGCACTCAATTACTGGCTCATTTCCTCTATTTCATAGGAATCTTATTGTGATTTTTGACATTAAGAATGTATTTCATATTAATGAAGTAAAAACAAATAAATTATTTTTATTTACGTGACTAAATAGATTATTTTAATTAAATATCATCTAATTTAATGATTATACCATCAATAATAATATTAGTTCTAAATGTCGATATCAAAAATTGTAAGTATTCGTCCTATTTCAAATGACAAAATAACCCACATATGAAAATTAATTCCTTTGAAAATAAATATTTATTAATGTAAAATATGAAAAAATTATGTACAATAATGTAACTGGTGCTATTACCTAAATCCTATTCCATTACATTAGAGGCAGGGGGTTGGGTTTACAGCCCCAGCATCAACTGCAGTAACTTGTGCATTCTTACACAAAAATTGAGCATTTTCTTTTCCACCGCTATAGCTCAAGTCTATAGAGTCTACTTTGATTTCTTGACAAGGCATACTTTGGCTGCATTGAAAAGCAATTGCAGCATTTGTAGCCGATGTTCCAGTTATGTTCTTGTATAGCACATTACTGATCTTCACACCAGAATTTCCCTGCAAATTTATAATAACATACATATAATTACTCCCATCATTAACTACAACTGTTGAAGCTTATGTTTATAGTAACATCAGATAATATATACCTTTCCAGAAATTCCATTTGGAGAATAATATTGGTCAATTATAATAGGATTTTGTACATTGTCCATTTTCGCATTTTGGAATGTTATACCAGTCGCAAAACCATTCCCTCCCTGCCAGGTTTTGATCCTTACTCCATTTTCTGTGTTGTGAAAAGAAACTCCACTTACTGTTATGTTCTTTACAGCAGCCAGGGAGTTATCTTCACCAAGACTTCCAACACTTTATTACCAACAACACAAATCCAAAATTATGTTCAGTACCCAGCTTTTTTTTCCAACATATCAATTTATGAAAAACAAACATAAAGTTATAAATGCTACTTATTATCACCTGATTCCATGCCCTGGCCCACATGTAACTCCTTCAATGGCAACATTGAAAGATCCCGATCCAATAGAAATACAGTCATCTCCTGAAAATAAAGATTGAAGCTACTTTATGAGGAATTCCTTGAAATAATAAATACTTGATCAAATTCAATCTATCAGCAAAAAATCATTTCTCGTATGAGTTAACAAAAGTTACCTGTTCCTACGACGACGTTTCGAATTTTAACATTGGAAGACTGTCCCATATGAATTCCATCAGTATTGGGACTGTCACCCGGAGCCTGAATAGTCACACCTTCAACCTCAACATTATTGCAGGTATCGAAGTTTACATGAAACTGCTTGCTGTTGATTGAAGTGATCATTCTTACTATGGTATTCGTGGTGCCTGTAAATCTCAATGTCTGATCACCAACACCAAAAGAAACGGATTCATTAGATGCTACGAATTCTTATAATCTAATCCGGTCCAAATGAGCTGGCCTATAGATTTTTTCAAGAATCAGCAGTAAAAGAGAGGTAGGAGGAGTACCGTGGGCCCATTCTGATTTGTCTTCTGCTCATGCAAAACATATAAAATCATAATCAGCTATAGGAAATAACATATTGAATATCAATTTTAAGGCTACGGCAACGCAAGAATCCAAAGTAAAAAAATGTAATACCGGTGTTGATTTTATTATTAATCTATTATTGCTTTGTCAATTAGGCGATGTATTTGGGTTGCAATTCACAGACATTTGATATCATATGATATGTTGCACTTTAGTTCCTATCGCCTATCTTTCATACCTTTGCATTCATCTCCGCCCACCAAGAAGCTCCTCGTCCATCTAAAATTCCATTACCCTCAACTGTTAAGCCAATCACATTCCTGAAATGCAGCCAATAATTTTTGTTGTTTTCACTCCACAAGCTATTATCTGTTGAAGCAATAAGCTTTCCATTTACCTGCTCAGAACCAGATCACATCAGGAATAGTGTCTACCATTTTCTAACTAAACCAAAACGAAAGAAATTGAGAAGATTTTTGAGTGTTTTTTCAGCCTTTAGAGTCAACAGAAATATATGAATTTCTTCAGATTTGGATTCTTCACCTGCATTGTAATCTTGTTATTTTGACATGGCCCCTCAAATGTAACTGGATTGATCAGAAACGTCATCTTTGGGACATATACAACCGGTGAACCAGTTGAAGAACAGGCAGCATTCCAAGCTGTTAGAAATGCCTACATTTCACGAGGAAACACAAATTAACCGAAGAAAAGGAGATTTTCATCAATTTTCGACAACTCTATTCATTTGAAACCTTCCACATACCGTACTATCATCTGTTTGTCCGTCAGCTTTCGCACCATAGCTAAGAACATTAAATGTTTGTTGTGTATTAAGGCTGCCCAAGAGCCTGAGAGAGCATACGCCAGGCATACTGGATGAGTACACAAGAAGAATAAACACAAACATGAACATATAGAGCGTCATGTTTTTCAATATAATACAAGAAATCCTGAAAGCACTAAACTTTAAATGGCTAATAAGCTGGGAAGAGAGGGATATTGATGATGAATTCAGTAGTTAGTGTAGCTTAAATAGATGTGGGAGATACAACACTTAACAGCAATAAACAATCATTAAATTATTGATGTTAAGCTGCTGCTTTTCATGGAGGAAAACTAATTTCCACAAAGTCTGCGGCCACCACAAAGTGAAGGACCAAAAGAATTAGATACATGCATTTGTGGCCGAATTCCAGGATTAGGATTATCTGATAGTTCATCGTTATATACCAAAACATAACTTATGTACACAGTCATAGAAAAATTCAAAGAACAACCATTCTAGTCTTAAATTTGTCATCAAAGCAAGAACAGGTCTGCTTTCTAAAAATTGATAGCTACATTTTCCCCATTTCTTCAGCAGTAAACTTGGCACAGACTAAAACTTCTTGTTCAAGTTACGAGAAATGGTAATAAAACTTCATTGACGAGGGAAATTAACGCCTATGTTTTAGTCAGAAAAGATTATTTTTGGGTGAACACGTGGGCTTTCAAATCTAACTATGAGTACTCGTGATAAAGGACTCAATTTAGAGCAGAAATATGTATAAGTACATGGAGTTAAAATATGACAACAATAACAGATGTTGCAAACATATTTTTATTAACAGTTGTACCTTAGCCGTCAACACATCAAGCATTTTAATATCACTCCACCAAATCTTTGAAAATTATAGAAATTTATATGTGTACGTCTTGTTTCTACAAACGTTCTGTTTTTCTAAACATGCTGCTGCTGAATAATATATGCTAGAATATACATGCATATAAAGGAAACAAATATTCTTTTCTATATTTTGGAAAAGTAAACTCTAAATTTAGTTTTTAAATATATTAGAATAAGCAAATTAAAATTCTATATTTTGTTTGTATATGTGAGTATATATTTCTATTAACAATTATATTCAAATATTTTAAAAGTATGAATATTTATTTTTTAGATAGTTCTAATCCATTAAAGAAATTATGAACATTTTTTATAATTAACATAAAATTTGTTGAAATTAGATTTTTTGTATGAATATTAATATTTGCTTCTTCTTTTCTAAATTTTGGTAGATGGATTTCATATATATTTATGTTTTGTATATTTTATTTGACATATTTAATTTGACAACTTCTAAAAGGGGGAGTTTCATTCAGAACAAGCCACAAAACTTTCAAATAAAATAAGTATATTACCGATATCTTCTGATTTTCCCAATTGATTATACTGAAATTTTTATCTTATTTTCTTAAAATTGTCATTTAAGCTCAGTGTAAATATGTTTACGAAAAAAATTCATCAAAAAAAATTCTCATTTAAGAAAGGGTTTGCAAATATGTTTACAAATCAGCCCAAAAAGCTCTAAATATATTACCCCATTATTCACAAGGTTCTTATAAGTGATATCTTGTACCAATATGCTTAAACATTTTATGACAAATATTTTTTTTGGTAAGGTTGTTTCTAAGTTGTCACATAAAATAGTTAGTCCCTCTTTCTCTTATTTAAAATCTATTACCATTCATATTTTTTGTTAAAGGAAAATAGGTTTTGGAGCGACCTAAAACCCTTTTCAAGAAAACCAGTGAAGAAAAAGAAACCATCAAAGAACCAGATATTCGACAACAACAAAACAACAAAACAACAAAACATCGACAACAAAAATAAGGGCTAAAACGTAGAAACCTTGCGTATTTTTAAACATATTTTCATTCTACGTGGGATGAACTATTAAAGTAGTTACTACATGAGTATTATCTTCTTATACATGTGCATGTCTAATTATTATTCATGCAAATCATTACAATACATTTGTTAGATGTAGAGTATAAAATACCATGATTTTTAGTATCATTAACATATCTTTGGATTTCTAGAAGGTGATTAAGGATACTATAGAGAATAGCAAGAGCTTGGTCGACAAATATCATAATATTTATCAAAATTTGATTCAAGTGGTTGACGTCGATGTGTCTATCAATGGTAAAAAGGTGTATGTTGAGGACACCAAAGCACTATGAATGAACACTCATGACAACTTGAAGAAAATAACTATTCAATTTGCTGAAGACCCATAGGACTTGAAGAAATTAGCACTTAATACTTCACAACTAGAAGCAAAGGCTATCAAGGCCTTAAAGAAACAAAATGAGGTTTGTTATGAAGGTTTCTTCTTTGTTTTCTATCTTCTAGTCTATGCCGAGATCTTGCTAATGGTTGGATGTTGGTTTCATCATCTTGTAGAATTCTGTAAATATGGTACTAGGTCCCTTCAAAACCTTTGTGATCCATAGTCAAAAATATATAAGTAGATTATTTTTTGGCTACCAAAATGAGTTTGTAGAGCTCTATGATCTTGATTCTCAACAAAAGTTAAATATACATATCTAGAGGTAATCCGTCTATGTTAGATGTAGAGTATGATATAGAATAAATTTTTTCATTCTAAAAATTCTTTTCCCAACTAGCATGTCAACTTATTTTGGTTTTTGCAAAAGTATCTAGATATTACAATAACTCCATATATAATTTCATGCCTCAAGATTATCAAAAACCCCAAGTTGTCCACTTTTTATTTTGTATAATATATGATCTATTTTGGTGTTATTATATTCTTCACTCAATTTCTTACCTATGGCTATGAGTATAGATATTTCCTTTAATTTCGACACCTAAACTTCTTCAAAATATTATTGAATATTTTTATTTGACAGATATAAATTTAAATATTTATTTGAGTGATATCAACATCTTGAGTATATCTCAAATATATTCTTAAAAGTTATTTTTTTTGTTTTTTTCGAGTTATTAGTTGTCAAATTCTCTAGAAATATAAATCCATCAACATATAAACATCTGGTCAAATATCACATTGATTGTTCATCTTGATACAAAGAGTAAATCCATTATTGGATTTTCTAAAGTAATTCTTGATGAACTATGAATCAATGTGGTTTTTCTATAATGAGCTTGTTAGAGAAATAAAATGATTTCATTATATTCACAACATCACTCGAGGGAAAAATATCCAAACATAGCGTGAAATCCAATTACACATTATCCAAGATGCTTTCAATATGATATTTTTCTATATTGTATCTAGACATTAATCGAAGGAAACTATTACCATCTCAATCTTTTGAAATAAATATCTTATTCCAACAATTAGTGAGATAAATTACACTTTATATCCAACAATTAGTGAGATAACTTACTCATCATGTGGATTCCCTTGTTAGTGCTATTTATATGTGCAAATTACAAATTATATTGACTAAAAATATGATTTTCTAAATGAATCCATAAAAAAGTACCATAGTCTAGAAACCAAAAAAAGAAACCTTGAGATAAGAAAAACCTCCTAAAATTGAATCAAACCATCACCAAACAATCACAAACCCAAACATTTCACATGCCAACAATATATATGACACTATATTGAACACCAACATTGTACATGCAACCAAATCTCACCAAAATGATACTCCAAGTCTTCAAAAATGTCAATCTATGTCCTTCAACAAGAAGACTATTAGAAATGGAGGAAACCACTACACTATAAAAATATGACAAAATATGCAAATCTAAAATATAAATTAAAGGATATTAATATAAAAATGATGAAAATTTTAAATAGATCAGACTACTAAAAATCCATACACATAAAAATATATGGAGTTCAACATATGGATAAATTACTTTTGGGTAAAGAATTCCACCAAGAAATTGTGTCCCTTCAAAACCTTCTTGTACTGTAATAAAAAACAATTTCACCAAGAAAAGAGGGAAAATCTATATTATTCTTCACAAAGTTTATAATACATAAAATTTTATCAATCTTTCATCAGATCTAGTAGTATTTGTCTCAAGCTTGACCCCTCAATATATATAGACTCATGGGAGCTTAAAATACATGCAAACAATATCACCATGGGCCTAATTAAGGTTCCAAAATAATGTTGTAAAAATCCCTACAACCTCTACATGCTGCAAACAATCTCTTATATGACATTACCTTCTTTTACAATTTTTCTTAAGAGTCCCATAAAAAAATAGAAGATAATCTTGCGTGCATCATATATTATTAATAGCTTATGCCAAGATTATTTTTAACACTTTCCATAAATAATTCTCATGTCCAAAACGTTCTCCACTATTTTTAGTCCTTATTTCATAGAGTTTTTTATTAGTTCCTTAAAAATAGGGTTTCCATGTCAAACCACATAAAAATAGGGTTTCCATGTCGAAATAGTGAAATTGGTAATTTTGAGCATACTAGTGCTTAGATTGGACACTACCATTCAAATGGTACACTAAAACCTAGACAAGACTGGTTCCTAGGTATTGTAATCCTAGTTTGGCATCAGTGTCTTTTGTAGAATTATAGTCATGACAAGGTATGGTAGTTCTTTTAATTTAATAGTATTTGGAAAAATGATAAAACCCTAGCAACTGTACTTTCGCAAGGATATCCCTAGCACCCTCAAACCACCTAATATGACTCAGAAAAAAAAATCCAAAAACATAAAAAACAACACAACATCAGATGAAGAATTCTATATCTTGAGTACACAAAAATACTAACATGAAAAGAAGAAACTGGAGGGAAATATTAGGACCTTTTTGAACTTCTTACATAAAAATAGTCAAGGGAAAGAATATATGACATTTAAAAAAATTTCAAGACTTTATAAGAGGCCCAAAGATTGTTTGAAATGACCCAACACTTTAGCAACAAGCATCTACATATAAGATGAATGCACAAAATTTTCTCAACCACATCCTTGAAGACTCAACCAAGATCCATTAGCTTTATTTTAAACATGAGGGAAATGTTCCTAAATTCATTTTACCATAGCAACATGTGTAAACATGAGAGTAAGCTATAATTCAACCAGGCTTAGATCTCAAACCAAGTCACCTAAATAAGTCTTATTTTGCTATCAACAACCATTTTTTATTTATGTTATATATTAAAGAGAGTTTATGTATTTCATCTTAAAGTTACATCATATTGGGACTCAAATGTCCCTAAGTTGAACAAGTTTTATTTGAATGGAAATTAAATAAAGTACGGAAGAATTTTTTTGAAGAACATAATCTAGTAATTGAACACAATCCTCGATCCTCTATTTATGATTGATGGTTTTCCTGCCATCCAACCATGTGGTACCAAAGGTTATACTCCCTCATGTTACGAGATGTCACAAGAAAAAATCATACTTGCACAAGGCACATGTTAAGAATGGTATACATGTACATTTTTTATGGAGACATGACATCAAAGAATACAAAAAAGTCAATTTAATAACACCTAATATTAATAGTATATCATATAATCTAAACACAAAAAGTTCATACCAATACGTTCTTCACGATAGCCCTGTTAGTGCTTAAAGTTGTAGGTGATCAATACCTAGAAGAAATACTGTGATACTTAACTCTTGTGGTCCCAACAGATGCACCTATCAATACTAAACACTAAGGTATTAAGGATTTAAATCCTTCTTTACTTTTAGCTTCAGGCTCAGGCGGGTGTACCTAGTTGATTAATTTCCTCAAAGAATCACAATAAGAATCTGCATACTTGACACAAATTAAGATGTGTGTTTCATTTAAGAAAACTTAAAGTAAATTTTTATTTTTAACAAACCCAATTTTTTTTTTTCATGCACTTGCAATATATGTCACGTATAACATATTTTGAAATTAGAGGAAAAAGGGTTTATTTACATATAATATTTTCATGGGATCTAGACCCCTGATTTTTAGCATTTTCAGCAATGAAAAAATGATCTTTAAAAATTAAAATAACATATCAATTCCTATTGAAGAAAATAATTAAAAATAATAATCATAAACTTCATACATTTCTATAGATTTCACTAGTTTACTTCATTTCCAAATTCCAAACAAAAATGTCACTTTTCTGTTGTTGAAGTTGAACAATTTTGATTTTGTTAGCCTTTTCCTTTATAAAAGTGTGACACAGGTTTGTGATTTTACCTGAAAGTTTCAAACACTTATTGATAGGAGAGAATTAGCTTTCATAGTAGTGTGCCAAGAAAGGCCAAGTCACACTTGGAATTGATCAGAAGTTAGAATGATAAAAAATATGATATCCTAGAAGAGTTTCTTACCAGCTTCTATGGGAAGAGTGATGAAACCATGGGTAGAACAAGTAAACCCATTAATATTTTTAATCATCAAATTTAATTTTTCATAAGATTCTTGATGAAATTTTCTTGTCTAAATATGTTACTCATAAAATTCTATATGCAATTTGAATCAATAAGAACCCCTCAAGTGTACTTATCTTTAATCTTTGTAGCAATGTATAGGGGACCATGAAGTGATTTAATAGTGTCCCTAGGATCAAATGTAATACAATTTTCATCTTTTGGCTTAGATTTGGGATTGGATTGATCAATAGGATTGATGAAATTGAGGGCCTCATGACATGTATTTTTATTTTTCATGGTTTTAGGTTCACTAGACTCAACAATATTGGTAAAAGAAAGAGGAAAGGAATAGGTAGGTTCAACTATATTGGTGCAATGGGAAGGCAAGGGATTTTTTTAGATTTATGAATTTTGGTTGGAAGGATAAATGGATTTATTTCCTTGATTGTTAACACACTCAACAATTATGGTATTGAAATCAAAGAGATCTTGGATGATAGTCTTCAAATGGAAATACCCACAATAAAAACTCAAGCTTATAGCCAAAGGCTCTCAACATTGAAAAATATCTTATAATAAACCAAAAGATACAATCCAAAACTAGAAAATATAGAGGTAGTGGCTCACAAGAACCCATCTATCATGAGAATGAATGGAATACTTAGCACTCATGGATAAGTGTTCCATTCATTGTCAAGAGAGATGGGTTCTTGTGAGGCACTACTCATGAAACACAGGTGAATGAGTTTGACACATAAACTACAGTATTGAAACCTTATAGAATTATGACAATTTGACTTGTTGTGGAAAATAAATCCTACTGATAAAATAGAGGTACTAATCCAGTTATAAAATTTGCATCCTCCCCAAAAAATATAAGACGTAAATTTCCATAAACTTTGACTTGTGAAGTTTTAACAATAGCCCATAAAATTCCCGCTCTACAACTTCTCGCTAAAACTTTTGAATTCCATGCTTGGCTCTCCTGGGGGGAATCTTCCTCCCTTGTAGGGCCCCAAGCTAGACCCCACACTGATCCTGATATTGCTACCTTTGGCATGGTGTAGTCTATGAAAGAGTCAATGGAGAGAACCCGACGGGCATCCTCTTCTATAGCTGCCTCTCCATCCCCGCCAAAAATTAATTGGAAAGGCGCTTGTTGGCAAGGCTCAGAATGCTCTGGAATCACTCCTAGTTGACTTTGTCCAAACTAAGGAAGGCTCTGAACTCTCTCTTCATGATTCTATGGTGAATAGGACTATGGCTGACTTTCAGTTGGCATTGGTGGGTCAGTTCTTCAACTTTAGACTCATCATTGAGATGGTCAGAAAATGGGTTGCTAATCAATGGAAGATCAAGTTGTCTTTCTTGGTTTCACTTATGCCTGGCGGGCTCTTCCTTTTCAAGCTCAACACTCTAGAGGATCCAGCCTCTGTACTATTGGGCTCTTGGGTCTACAGAAAGTACTTCCTTTCATTGGTGAAGTGGAAACCTGGGTTCTACCCTGTGACTGAGTTGAGTAGGATGGAACCAGTTTGGGTGGGCCTCCCAGGACTAGTGCTCAAATAATGGGATGAAAAGGTCTTTATATGGATTGGTGACTCCTTTGGCACCTTAATTATGATAGATGAGGTGACCTACTGTAAGTCCAGGTTGTTGTTTGTGAGATTCTATGTTAATGTTACTCCTAACAAAACCCTTCCCAACTTTGTAATTTTGAAATCTAAGCTGGGTAGATGGACCCAAGCTCTGGTTTATGAGAATGCCACTCTCTTCTTCCATAAATGTGAATCTAGCAGCATCACTAGTGAAGCATACAAATCCTATGGGCATGGAGAAAGTCTCAAAAATAAGGATAAGGGAACTTTTGGGGACCCCCCTATGTCTTATATAGGTGAAGAGGAGGAAAAGGCCAGCCGCCCCCCGATGACTAAAGTGCTGGAAAAACTAGAGGTGGAAGAAGGGGAGATTGTTCACCATCTGTGGAACAATGAGGTGCTCTCCAAGCCTAAGGATACAAAATACCTCCCCGTGGCTATGGCAAAGGAACCTATGACTCCTATGGTGATTAACCCAACCTCAAAAGTGGTTGGTCCTAGTGAGATGGAACAGCCTGCCATTGTGATATTCCTCTCACTAAATTCCTTGAAGGCTACTACAAAGATCCCCCCTTAGTTGGAGGAGCAGAACTAGTCCTCTTAACCTAGCTCCCTGGGTGAAGAGCGCAGTGGGGAGGATGATGGTGAATGGAAAACCCAAAAGAATAATCCCAAATCCAAGAAATTTGATGTCGGTTCAAAAAAACCCAGAGCTAGTCCTACAAAATGTGCCGAGAGATCAAGAGGGGTTACAATGGATGTTGCAGCAGGTAGGTAGAAAACCTTAGAAACAAGTTTTAAAACTAAGAAATGATTTGTCTTTCTTGGAATGTTAGAGGTCTCAACAGCCCCTTCAAACAAAGTGCCATTAAACAATACATTTTTTCTCACAAGCTGGATATTCTGCTTATCCAAGAGGTTAAGATGTCCTTCAATAATTTTGCCTCTCTTTCTGGCAAACTCTGGCCAGGTGCTGATTTTCTATATGTTGAGGCCTCTAGTGCCTCAGGTCGCATTGCCACTCTCTGGAACCCCAACATTGTGGAAGGAGAACCACTTGCCTTTGCTTTGAATTTCCTCTTTGTTACCTTTAGAAAATGACCGTTGGTTTGGCACTTTCTTAATATCTATGCTCCCAACACCCAGACTGGCAAGTTGGATCTCAAGAAGGAAATTATCAACTGCATGGATCAGGACAAATCTACTAAGTATATGGTGGTCCAACAATAGGAAAGTCTCCCATCTCATCCAAGTGTGTTTGGACTGAGTTTTGGCCACCTCCTCCTAGGACTTGTGTTTGACCTCCACTCTGTCTTCCCTCCCCAAAATGACCTTTGATCATATCCCTCTCCTCCTTTCCTAGTTAGATTCTCCTAGGTTTGGGCCGACTCCCTTCAGATTTGAGATTATGTGGAGCTCCCACCCCTCATTTAGAGACCAAGTGAAATTCTAGTGGGCCACCCCTATTAATGGAATTTCTATGTTTAGGATTGCTCAAAATATGGAAATAATTAGAAGAGAGGTCAAAGGATGGAGAAAAAATAATTTTGGAGACTTCTTCAAGGAGAAAAAAGAGCTTATAGGGACTTTGGATTCCCTTCAAGGCCAACTTGCTGCTGGGAAAAGGCAAGACACAAGTGGAGGAGGAAAAGGCAAGACACAAGTGGCAGGAAGCCTTGATAAGGGAAGAAATCTACTAGAAACAGAGATCCAGGATCTAGTGGCTTACGGAAGGAGACCGAAACATGACCATCTTTCATAGATCTGCTAGCAACCATAAAAGATGAAATACCATTAACACCATTATGGATGATAGGGTGAATGAAGATATCGAGAAAGATAAAGTAAGTCATGTTACAACTAATTACTTCATGGGGTTATACTCTAATACTAGACACATGTGCCTGATCAATAATGAGGACCAACATCTTGAGCAGATCCAATGTGTTGTTACTCCTATTGACAATGATCATTTGATGGGGAGGGTCTTTGATGAGAAAGTCAAAGAGGTTGTCTTTGTTATAGGTTTCTACAAAGAGCTAGGACCTAATGGTTTCCCCCCAACCTTCTTTCAAGACTATTGGGATATTGTTGGTATCAGAGTTTCCCGTGCTGCTAGAGACTTCTTTAGAACGGGGAGGCCGCTGAAGCATCATAATAAGACCTATATTGTTTTGGTCCCTAAGAATGAGAATCCTACCTATATCCTGGACTTCAGGCCTATCAGTCTATGTAACATGTTCTATGAGATCCTCACTAAGATTCTAGTTAACAGACTGAGGCCCCTTCTGGATAAACTGATTAGCCCTAAGTTCATATGGGTTTTGGGTTGGGAAGGCAAATCCTTAATGCTACCATATCCACACATGAAATTATTCAATCCATGGATAGGAGAAAAGCACCAGGTATGGCCTTCAAAATTGATATTTCTATGGTTTATGATACAGTTAATTGGTCCTTTATTCTAAAAATTCTTAATAGATTGGGCTTTAATGATAAGGTTATCCACATTATTCAAGAATTTATACAAACTAATAGCTTCTTTGTGTTGGTCAATGGCTCCTCGAGGGGATTCTTTCAACTTGAAAAAGGAAATATAAAGGGAGACCCCCTCTCTCCTTATCTATTCATTATGTTTTTTGAAGTTCTTAGCAAGAATCTAATTGTTCTCTCTTCCATGGGAAGAATAAAAGGTGTCAAACCAGCTTCCACTTTGCAGCAAGCTATCCTTGAATAATTTATGGATGATACTTCCCTCTTTGGGTACTCTTTGGTAATTGAAGCTAGAAAGTGGAAGAACCCACTGGAGACTTATGCTATAACTTCAGGGAAGTGCATCAACTACCAGAAAAGTAGGCTATTCTTCTTTAACACCCCTATCGAAATCCAAACCAGAGTGCTTCAAATCCTTGGCTGTTAGTTAACTTCACTGCCCTCTACCTACCTAGGCCTCCATCTCACTATCAAAGAGGTCTCTCAGGAATTCTAGAATTCCACCTTGGAGAGAACCTAGAGGAAACTTTCTAGCTTGAAAGGGAAGATCCTAAGAAGTGATGGTAAGCTCCAACTGGTGGCTTCAACCCTCCAGGGGATACCTATTTAATTTCTCTCCCCTTTCGAGATCAAAAGCTACATGGCTGATAGGCTTGAAAAGATTCAAAGAACATTTCTGTGGGCTAGCTCTGAAGAGAAAAAGAGGATTTCCTTGGTCAATTGGGAAATGATTTTTCTTCCTAAAAGACTCAGAGGAATGGGTCTTAGGAAAATTATCATGTTGAACAGGGCCCTCACTGCAAAAGTGGAATGGAAGCTTATATAAAGAAAAGATGATTGGTGCAAAATTATGGAGGGTAAGTACCTACAAGGGAACCCTTATGGGATGATGTATCAGGACAATGACCTTCCTCACATTTCCAAAGTTTGGACAAATATCTACAAATGCAAAACTATGCTTTCTAAGGGTGCCTTCTGGCAGCTCGAAAATGGGTGATCCATCAGATTCTAGCATGTCTCATGGATCCTAAATTGCCCTACCCTTGCTTAGCAGTTTGGTCCACTCATGACCTACCTCATGCCTATTCTTGGGGATAGAATCTACAACTACATGATTGAAGGTCGATGGAAATATGTCTCTTACCTTGTTAGGAATAGACCTGAGTTGGAAAACTTGGCTAAGGAACTTATGGAAAATTTGGAAAATATCATAATTCCTAGAATTAATGGCAGGAATCTATCATTTGGGCCCGAACCCAAGTGGGAACCTTCATAGTAAAGACTTCTTACAGCCTGCTAATGAAGGAGGAGAATAACCTCGAAGATTGGAAAAATGTGTGGAGGCAGTTAACCAAAGGTTGAATGCTGGGTGGTGGGTCAAACACCATCATAGTAGAAATTCTAGAGCTTCTCAACAACTTTGAGAACACTATCACTTCCCATACCTAAAGGGAAGGTAACTCGGTGGCTGATTCTATGGTAGGTATTCGGCTCAACTGAACCAGGATGGTTAGTTGGGAGGAGATTAATGCATTTCCAAAGATGACCCAGCAGTTAATTGGGTGAGAAAAACAAGACATCAGTAATGTTTAAAATGGGATGCATTGGTGATAGAATTGTTGAGGGCCCCACCAAGCCTTTGTGCTGACTTAATGTGATGATAATAATTTTTATGAGTATGTATGTCCAAAATTTAATAAAGGCCCATAATTATACGTAAAGAGATTACGTGTGGAATTGAAGTTGTCTACATCAGCATGTCATTTCAACTAACAAGGGTATTAATGAAAAAATGCCTTAAATTCTAATTATTACACCTGGAGATCCATTAGATTTCACTGTATAAGGCTTGTTTCCCGAAAGACCACCCAGCCTGTGCCTTTTATGAGCAAAATTCGCACAAGGTAGTTAATTCAAAAAGATTTATTTTATGCCCTTGCCTGCAAAGCTCGGTTCTGCAATTTTTATAAGGTGACCGTTGTGGAGACTAGTCTGTTCGAGATGGGTGGAAATAAACTATGCATTGAACTTGATAAAATCAAAGAGGAGTTCACTTTTGATCCTCTGGTTATTCATTACTGGCAAGACAGTGGCATTTGGGGTTTCATTGAAAGAATGAAGGGCGGCCATGATGAACAAATTTCTAAGCAATTTGTGTCATCATGGAACAACAGAAAGTAGTCTGTTGGGGGCATCCACTTCCAAATCAATGATGAAGTCTCTCAAAGGAGGGAAGGAAATACAGGAAAACTAGCCGAACGCTGGACATGACTAGTCTCAACCAATTCTTCAGGCTTGGAGAAAAGCTTGTGAAAAAATCTAGGGGTTTCAACCATGAGCTGCTTCCCAAATTTTGGCCTAAGGAAAAGATTACTGGTTGTAAGTTGGAAGTTGATGAGGACAACAGGGACCTCTTCTTGTTTCTGCAGGAAGAATGGGCTGACATCTTGATGTCCAAGAGGCTGGGAGAGAGGACCTAACTATTGTTGGTTGCATGTTGATGCTGTCTTGTATCGGGCCCATGGGTCCCAGTTTTTATTTTGTGTTTTTCTGTTATGTGGTTAAGAATTTAAGACTTTGGTTTAGACTTACGAGGCATTTTATAGTTATTATGTTCAAGGCTTTTTGGTTAAACTATAACCCTCGATCGCTATTTTTGATAAGGATCTATAAGTTTGTTTTTGATAGAGGCAGACCATATATTGTTACTATGCTGATTATCTATTGCGAAGCTAGTGCTATTAATGTGCTTTTAATGTGCTCTTAGTCTCCCCTATACCACAGGCCAGCACCCTCTTGCTTCTTTTTCTATAAAAAACAATAGCCAATTTGAGGGATTTACTAGTGTTAACTGCATAATACAATGGTTTAATGTCTTTTTAAGCTCCTGAAGAATTTTTATTCCATTTGTATCATTTTGACAGAGATCACTTCCATCACAATTAAACATAACATTATTTGATCAAGATTGGTCATATGTTTTCCTCCTCTTCTTACCTTCTTGTAGGTCTAAAAGCCCACGTTTCTTGAAATTACTACCTCTATGAAGCTCCTTCTTGTTTGTGGTTAACAACATATTAGCGACAAAACTATGCGAAAAAATTGTATGAAAACCCATTTTAAAAAAATCTCTCTTACTTGTGAATATTTGTCCCTATGATGCTCTGTGTTGTTCCTGATTACATTGTAGAAGAAATCCAGTTATTGTAATAACAAGAAGATGACACCACTATGCCTAATGCTTGGGCACAATGATACAAAATTTTGTCAAGCTGTGCAAAGAAATCTATTGGGTTAGGTCTGAATTGAACCTTGAAAAGAAATCCACTCCAACATTTGGTCCAAATGGAAAACACTAACACTTTGATGAATTCAAATTTGCAAAGAGCTCTTACTTCCTGTTTGAACATCCTTTTTTCCTGAAGTTGCAGGAAAATAATCTTTCAACAAGGCATATTTCCAACCTAATGAAAGGCAATCGTGTTGTTCTCAGCAGCAAGCCATGTATTTAGACAGACTAAAAAATAAAATAAGAATTAAAAGACTTTAATCATTTCATATAGATGTCCCATGGAACTTGAAAGGAGATGTGACTTGAGCAATACAAAAAGACAATAAATAGACTAGAACATGTGAGACAATCTCTAGATGGAAAAAGTACACATCTCAAGCACCTAGGAAGGGGAAGCCATAGATAAGAGCACAACTCAGAGTAGAAGAGGGATAAAACACATAGGCCTCAACTCCACCTCCACCCTGCCGTTCCATCCCCCTTTCCTTCTCCCCTAAAGAAGAATCCACCATGTACCAAGGTTGAAACCCTGAGATGGTTCAAGAACACCATTTTACATATGATAAATTTTTTTAGATACCACTGATAATGGAATTATATGTGAAATCAACAGCTTCTAAAAAATGATTGATTTCAAATTGGGCAACGTGTGTCATCCAATACTTAGCTTGACTTAGCTAGTTGAAGAAAATAATTCAACTACCAATTAGGTGTGTAGGAATAAGAAAGAGATCTAATTAATTTCTTTCAATATTCTTCCTCCAACCTCCTTACAATTGAAAAAAATGAATCCTTATATCTTGTCCAGAATTCCCTTAAAAGTCTACCTTAATACAAACTTAGTATTTTTCAATTATCAACTTTCTAAACTAATTACATGAAACTAGAGAAAATCTCAATGAATTACTAATAACTCAAAAAAAAATTTCTAATCTATAATGAAAACATCTAAATAAATCACTAAATTGTCAAAAAATTAGCAAAATCTAAAAAAAAATCACCAAAATCTCAAAACTTGCTAATTTATTTTGAGAACATCTAAATAAATTATTAAAATCTCTAGATTTTTTATTATAAAAAAGCCACTAAAAGCTCCTACATCAGTTGGATATATTAAATATTATGAATCTCCTCAATACACCTCTCGTTGAACTAGTCTATTAGGATCATTTTGTAATCAAAAATATTTTGTGTGCACTTATTGGGATCTCCATCCCCAACTAGCTCCCAACGTGCAACATCAAGAGTAGCTCGAGTTTGCTTGTGAATTAATTTAGGTAGGTGATTTTAAACAGGGATAACTTTAAGGAACCCCCCCCCCCTCCTGAAAAGTATAAAATTGTGGCGAATCACATGTGATTTGGGTGAAAAAAATTTAATAGTGTTGGTGAATTATGCGTCAATCTATGGATATTTGGTGGTGAATTTTTTAATAGTTTACACAATTTTTATAAAAAAATGGTGATTAAATTTTTTTTAAAAAATAAATTTATTAATATTGATGGCGAATTATGTTTTGAAATATGGGTATTGGTTGGCGAATATTTTAATAACCGATACCATTTTTATAAAAAAAATGGCGAAATTATTTTCCAAATAGTTGAATTAATTTATTTGTTATTGGAAATTTGAATACTGATACGTTGCATCGGGTCCCATAGTCCCAGTCCCATCACCCATGACTATGATAATGACGTCAGACTCAAATGACAAATGTCCATTGGATTTAATACGTATCAATGGCCAAAGGTGAATTTCGGGCATATTGTTGGTCCTTATAATATTTACTGAAAACTATCGGCGGAAACATGATACGTGTCATGTTTTCACCGATAGTTTTTAGTAAATGTTATAAGGACCAGCAATATGCCCAAAAAGTATCATTCTTAATTTGGCATTTATTAGATAGAAATAAAGTAAAGTTTTAAGTAGTGTACTGAGTATATTACCATTTACCATAGGTGATGTGTAGAATTAAAACAATGTACTAAGTATATTTATTATCATATCAATTTGAAATTTGCATTAATTGTAGAATTAAAGCAATGTACTGACAGATACGTGTAATCTATTCATTACCTCGATAGAATAATTGGTTAGAGTTAAGGCTTGAATGAAAAGTAAAACATCATCTCATCTTAGAGTTAAGGCTTGAACAATTGTCGCATGATCGCATACCTTGGAAATGGGCTATGCAAACATGTGACATACCTCCACATCACCCTTCTACCTTGCCGTATGACTGCCACCGCCAAAACACAGGGTTTGTCACATGATTGCAAAGCATGAAATTGGTTCATGCGAACATGTGAAAAACTATCACGCCAGCCGTAAATCTTGAAACACGCTAGCCAACTTGCAAGCCCCTCTGACCACGACCCCATTGATAATTTCCATGTCTTTGCCACATCAACCAATCAAAAAATGCCGCATCACCATCTACCATCGGGCTAAGGAACAGGTGTCAACCAGTCGCATGATCGCATGTCAAAAAACTCTAACATGCGATCATGCGACAGCCACCCATAGGATGCCACAGAACCGCCAGCAGGACCACTGCCCTCCCCTCCAATGGACCTAGCACAAGAAGTAACCAGTCGCTTGGTCACATGTCAAAATTTTTTGACATGCGATCATGTGACAACTGAACATTTTACCAGCTCAGCCAATCACAACCTAACACCTTGATGATGAATCATCACATGGTCCCATTGCAGACAAACCAATGGCATCTAATCGGATGGTGGGCACATGATCGCATGGGGAGAGAATATTCCATGCAATCACACACCAACCGTCAAACAAAATCTCTAGCCCAAGCCCCACTGACCACACTCCATCTCTTTATTTCCTTCAACCAATAGGGGAGTACCATTTGTGCATACATGTCACCATGGCCCACAGTTTGAAACCCTACATTGTAAAGAAGAATCAACGGCTGGCATGATTTTGCATATCTCTGGCAACTCCCTTGCACTTTAGCGACCACTGTTGATGCTCTGACATGACAAGACTATCTGACTCATCTGGAAACTAGGCCCCACCATTGAGATTTAGCAATAAAGGCAAACTCCCATTCACTGGAGACTTTCTCCATTCCCTGACCTAGCGATGACTAACATGATGAAGAATTGGACCCCTCACAATCACAGCAGCACACATAATCAATGATGAATCATCACGTGGTCCCACTACATACAAACCAATGGCATCTAATCAGATGGTGGGCACATGATCGCACGGGGAGTGAATATTCCATGTGATCACACGCTGCCCGTCAATCAAAATCTCTAGCCCAAGCCCCGCTGACAACACTCCACCTCTTTATTTCCTTCAGCCAATAGGAGAGTGCCATTTGTGCATACATGTCACCATGGACCCACAGTTTGAAACCCTACACCGTAAAGAAGAATCAACGGCCGACATGATTTCACATATCTCTGGCAACTCCCTTGCACTTTAGCGGCCACCGTTGATGCTCTGACATGTCAAGACCTTCTGACTCATCCAGACACTAGGACCCACCATTGTGTTTTAGCAATAAAGGCAAGCCCCCATTCACTGATTAGACTTTCTCCATTCCCTGACCTAGCGATGACTAACATGATAAAGAATTGGGTCCCACACAATCGCAGCAGCGCACATAGGAGATGCTGGTATCAGAGGTTTAACTGCGCAAAGGCGAACAACTGAAAACAACCAAGGTTTTCGACGCTAGAAGATAACTCATGTCCAGATGCCATCACTCTTCAATGTACAATAGGTATCTTCTCCTCTTGTCCTAATCCAACTCCTCATTTAATGTTCTCAACTCCTACATGCGTTATGCGCTATGAGAGAAGACGCCTGACTTATCACCACAAGGAGCCGTTCTGTCAACTTCTGAGGCAAAAATATATCAGTACCTGATTTGACCATTTTGATTTAGTGGTTAGATTCAATGAGCTTCATTGAAACTCTACTGACATTAGATAGAATTTTCAAATTTATTCCTCTAGCTGCCAGGTCAGCCAGCTCATCCGCTTCATTAATATTCATTAGTGCATGTTAAATTATTAATATTTTAAAATCATGACAATCATTAGATTATGACAGATGAATGGCTGAAGTTGTATTTCAGAAGTTCTATGGGTTTCAAAAATCTTTTCTGAAAACTCCCTCCATAAACATGATATGTTGAAAGTTGACGTGTAATGTTTTAGAAAGATTACGAATGTTTACGTTACACGTGTATGATGTAGAAAGATTACTTTACCATTTAATGAAAGGTTTTTAACATTTATTTTTTTAAAACCTATCGACTCATACTCATAGCAACAGAGTTAAAAAGAACTGTTGAACAGGAACCGTCACCAGAGATTTGGAAATCGAGACTGTAATTTGTGAGAGCCTTAGCCGTTCAAACTTATATCTATCCTGATTTCAAAATTTAAAGTTTAATTTCAGGTAAGTACTAAGTTTAACTTGATTTTGAAATTTTAATTCTTGCATGTTCTATTGGGGTTTTCTTAAATTGGGGTTTTCTTCAATTGGGGTTTTCTTAATTAGTTAGTTAATATTTGTGATATTAATACTATTAGTAAATATCTATGAATCTTTATTTTTTAATTTTTTCGAAGAACAATGGGGAAAGTGAAAACTCAAGGCCTAGGGCAAGCAGAAGGGAAAACTGTAATGGACTTTAGAAAGCTAGTACAAATCCCTGGTCTCACCGATGAGTATCACGATGTTTATGATCTTGTTATCGAAGGTGAAAAGAGAGTTATAGCAATTAAACATACATTGTGCAGTAAGGCAACTGGGCCAAGGAGGTCTGAATTTATAAAATTTAACGCAGCGGTAGGTGCAATAACCAATAAAGTTGCTTCCTAGGATGTTGGTCTAGGTAACATGCTGTTACCCGAAGTTTTTCCTTGCCCAGAAATTGTCAAGATTTGAGCAAAAAATTATGATGAAGAAAAAAAATCAATTGTGAATAAACAAACTCAGGAAGACATTTTAACAATAACCCAGGAAGAATTTGTTAGTTTGCTAGACCTAGGGTTTGACCCACAAAACTGTAATGCCAAAATCGACCTGGGAGTGCTAGCAGAGCAATATGAGGCAGTCTCGCAAGACGGAAAAAATTCATTTGTAAAGGGTCTAATAGTTGCAGAGGCAAAGGCTTCATTGGGTGAGAACCATAAGCCTCCTTATGATTTTAAGGTTTTTGTGACATGGGTTCAGGATACTATATCCTCGCTATCATTTTGCCTGGGACTGGAAAACAATAGGGAAGTGAGTGCCAGCATTCTTCAATTCATTTGGGATATCCATTGTCTGAATGAACCAATAAGATATAATTTTGTTGGACACGTGGTTGAATTGATGCAAGAGCAATTGACATTGATTAAAAGAGGCAATTCTAAGACATTTAGGCTCACGACCTACTTGTGCTATCTTCTACTAGCCAAGAATACTGCAATATTAATGAGCAACGACAACAAGCTTGAAATTCAGAGGGGGACAGGTACTCCAAATCCAATATATAACTGGACACCTCGGATAAGATTGTATGATAACAGAAGGAATTACAGTAATTTTGTAGACTTCTTTTTGGCCCCATTGTACAAAGAAATAACAAGCACTCCAATGCCCAGATTGTCTGCTTCATGTAGGGATTGCATCCAACTTGGAAGCACAACTCAATTGGTTGACTCGTACTTAATGGAAGATTACACTATGCTAAGGTTTTACGGATTAGAACTGCAACCCCACAAACTTCCAATGCATGTGACAGACAGGGTGTTTGCAGTAGAATATGTAGTACAACTAGAGAGCACAGATAGACTCTTCTCTAGCCAATCGAAGAAGAGCATATTCCCTTCCTTACCTTTCTCAATTGGAGGGTTAACATTTGAGAGAAAGGCTTTCCAAGTGGCACAATTTTTTTAAGATATTTTTCAATTTGATTTAGAGTGGTATTGGAAGTATGATCCACTCAATGTCATTCAAGAAAGGCTTGTTGCTAATAAGAACTCTGCAAACTTATTTCAACATGAAAGTAAACCATTGCTAGAGAAGTTCAAAAACAAGGATAGCTGGGATGACGTTAGAAAAGAGATGGAGAAAGTTTCCGTTCAGAAAAACATTTCAGTTGAACAGTTGTCATCACAAGTTATGACAACAATAAATCAGGGCATTGTACAGCCTAGGATGTACTTCAATTTCTATGACAAAGCTACTCAGCCATCAAACATAAAAATAACAAAGAGAATAGCAGAAGCTTGTAAGGATAGAAAATGGACTAGAATGAAAATGGATGATTTTTGGAGTATGAGAAAGGCTCTTGGTGAACCAAAGACCAGTACAAATCTGGATGACATAGACGAGGATATAGAGTTTAGCAAATTGTGGAATATGGAGCATCCTAACTCCACATACGACATTGACAACAGTGATCCAGATGATCATGATATTGATAATGCATGTACTCCACAGACTGGGAGTCACTGTGCAATCTTTGAGGACCGAAAAAATGTATATAGCAAAGGGGCAGTCATTCTTGAAAAAATGGGTTATAAAGGTGGTGGTTTGGGTCCCACAGGAGAAGGCGTCTAGAATACAATTCAGATAGAAAAAATTTCTTATGATCGTGGTGCAGGACTTGGCTCTGATAGTGGACCTAGTGGTAGTACTAGTGGCATTTGTGGGACTGGCATTGTTAGGAGTGGGCACCTTATAGAAAAAGTTCCCTCTCTCAAGATGCCACTAGAATCTACACAAAATACCATACAAGAAGATAGTGTCAAGAAGCAAAAGTTTTCCATTTCTAGTTCTAGTTCCAGAACAATGACATTAGATCATAAAGAAGTGTTGCCAATTTTAGGTTCAACAAAACCCTCTAGAAGTTCAAATCCTCAAAGAGCATTAGTTAGATCAACAACCATTGCAAGCTCTATCTCTTCTTCACCTTTCAAACATTCAAATCCTTCTGCAACACCAGATTTTCATTACAAGGATTTCTATAATAATTTTGCAGAAACAAAAACAAAGAATAAGGAATCAAGGAAGGCATTGGAGTCTGGTGCCCTTACTGCAGCTTCACTGGAACAACCTGCATCCAACAGGGTTTTTCCAACATATGACCCAAAGAGAGACATGATGGAGTTCATGGTTGTTATTCCACCAAAAAAAGATGGAAACCCACCAGAGAGTCAGATAGATCACTCTGAATTTGAAGTTAGCACTCTCCAAATGGATTTTTCCAAAGTAAAAAATGTGGACAAAATCAATGTCTCAAAGTCTTCAAACCAAGTGGTCTACAGTGCACCGCTAAAGGTGGAAAGAGAGAAAAGCAAGCTCAAGAAAAATATAGAAAAGTTACAAGCAGACATTGGCAATGAAAAAGAAAAGAGGAAAGCTTCAGAGAACAGTTTGAAAGAATTGCAAAAATAGATTAAAAAATCAGCAGATATAGAGCAAGGACATGCTGAGGTGGTAGTGAAGGAACATGAGTAGGAGTAGGTGAAACTGAAGGAACAGGAGCTGAAGGAACTGAGGGGAAAATTGGCACAGGAGCAGGTGAAGGAACAGGAACTAAGGGGAAAATTGGCAGAAATGATAAAAAAAGTTGACGAAGAAAGAGCCAGTTCAGAAAAGTTATTTAAAAATCTAGAGAGTAATGCTACCTCTCAGGCGGATAAAGCCAATCATTGGGAACAAAAAGCAGTAGAAGAGAAAAACAATTGTGAAAAAATGGCAGAAGAACTAAAGAAGGCTAATTGTACAATTAAGACTTTAACAGATACTAGTCATAATTTAGTGAAGATTACAAAAGAATACATTTGGGGCCAAATATTGGTGATGTCTAATATCTTGTATGACTGGTTTGAAATGCTTCAAAGTATGAGAGTATGTTACTTGAAGCTCCAAAACAACATTCAACAGAACATGGATGTTGTCAACAAAGAAAAGACAGCAAAAGATATTATGCAACAACTCTATAGTAAGAGTGATAGTTATCTATCAAACAAGGGAATTAGCAACTACCTTGATGCATCAGTAAAGGTATCAAGTATCATTCGCAAATGTGAGAAGCTACGGGAAGCATAGGAATTGGATGACAAAGCTAAGCAGAAGATCACAAAGATGGAACAAAGGAAAGTGAAAATGGAAAGTCTTGGTTTGCCTAAGGGATTTGAAGAAAATCAGTTCATTGGATGAGAAAATTACAAAACAAGGTTGCAAGACAAAATAAATACTGATGTACGCTTTCTCCCTGCAGACATATCTTGTGATGCATTCTTGGATTTCATCAAACCAGTGAGAACTTTGAATGGACTTTTAGAATCAACAGTGCTGTCAAGTCACACTTCCAAATATGAATTGCTAACGAAGTTGCAGGAGTGTGACTATACTATGAACCAAATTGTTTTGCCATCAGAGGATGTTTGGAGTGGCCTACAAAGATTGCTCTGAATTTTGAACTACTTTAAATTGTAATATATTGCAAATGAATACAAAACAAATTGTGCTCTATGATTCTATCTAATTTTCATGTTTTCCAATTCAATGTATGTTGAGTTACTCTATTTTATTCATTTATTCTTAGTTGAGTTTAACTAAGAATACAAAATTACTTTGTTATATGCTATTGGAATACAAAATTTCATTCAAGAATTTCAAATTCAAATATGAATGATCATTGATGACATGATATAAACTACACTCTATAGTAATAATACTCTTTGTTCTCAAATTTTAATGATGAAACATAATACATTCTTGCTTTTCTAAAATGACCATTGAATGATAGGATATCATATAGTAGTTAATAAGTTCAAAAAATACCTATTGGTTGCCACTGCTAATTTAACAAAAATTTCCTAAATTTGCCAATTCATCTCTGTGTCATCATCATCATCCAATTCTGGTATTGTAGTTGCTTCATTGTTCTCTTCATTTTCGTTTGTGTCTTCTTCAAGTTCACTCTGACCTCCGCTTCTATGACTCCCAATCCCATCGCCAGTGCCACTGCCAACTGTACTTATCCTACTTGCAGTCGCTGTAGGAGATTGGTTAATGGTGTTGCCCACCCCTCTTCTTTTGCATCTTTTCTTCCAAATTTCCATTGCTTTTTGATAAGGAAAAGTATTGACATCATACCTAGATGTGTATACCCTCAAGTATGATTCCAAATTCTTGTCTAGTTTGTTTCTTAGCTTTGATTTTAGGAAGCCCAAAGCACTAAAAACTCTCTCATCCTCCACTGAACCCAATATCATGGTTTGACATAGATCAACAAGCTTGAAGTAATCTGAAATTTCTTCACGCAACATTGTGCTTTGTTTTAGTTCTGTCCAAAGCTTTGTTGCCGAGCCCTCTTCATGTGGGTTATGCATTAATTGATATTGATGCTTCATAGTCCTTGCAAAGGTGCCTGATTGCTGTCTAAGAAGACCCTCATCTAATATTCCTTTGATAGTCACTCCATTGAATTCTACAGATTTGCAAAATTCCTTTATCAAAGTCAACAGCCTTTTACGATAATCTTCCTTAGAGTTGAAGGACCAATATTGAGGAAACACAATTGCCATGGCCTCAAGAAGTTGATCATATGGGAATTGTGATCTTATTTTAGAGGAAACTCTATAGGCTATGTCCCTTACATTAGCTGTTATAGACTCGACGATCTTGGTAAACTCTTCCCTTGTAACTCTTGTAGCTCGCTTCTTTGGGGCACTGTAGTACATTGGTATCTGAAATCCCCTTACATAAACACATAAATCTCCATTTTCAATAATCTTTAAATAATTATTAGGATCATCCAAATCTATTAGTTTTCACCAGTGATTAAATCTATCATCCAATAAATTTAGGTCAGTGCGATAGAGACCTTCGAGGGCTTGGCATGACATTTTACGCAAGTGAGCATATTCTGCAATATACATGGCTCTTTGCTAGGCTTTTTTCATAATTAACGTCATTTCTTCTAGCATGGGAAGAAGAGATGCCAAAGTCAAAAGTGTCTCTAAATTGCTCAACCTCCGAAGCAGGTCACCACATCTTTGATTTTCTACATTGTCCCGATTTTTTTTACATCAGTCCAATCAAAGATTGATATTTGGAAAATACTTGATGCGTTGGTCCATCCAAAGAGATCCATCTGGTATCAACATCTTTAAGAAGCTTGTTTCCATCGGTAATTCCATCAGCAAAGTGCTGAAATTCCCTAAAACATTTGGGACTTCGACAAAAATATGCGTACAACTCTCTTACTAAATCTTCAACCTTGTTTACTGAAGGAAACTTCTTCACAACTCTAAAAGAAAGATTCATCCTATGGGCCATACAGTGAATGCCAACAACATATGGTGAACAAGAAGCCTACATCTTTGTGCAAAGACCATTCCTTTGACCTTGCATTACTAAAGCTCCATCCGCTCCAATGCAGATCAACTTCTTCGCTATTGTCAATTCATCCATAGCTCCATATTCAATTAAATGGCTCTTTACTAACTGAAATAAAGTTTCTGCTATCGCATTGTCTCTCAATTTAGCAACAGTTAGTAGATGTGGTTGGCGGACATTATTTTGTACAGTATAAACATGCATGCATACCCACGGTGTATTATCTATTGCCGCAACTTCATCTAAGGACAATGCAATAAAGGTTGACTCTTTTATTTTTCTTTGTACATCCTCTATTTCAACCTGCGCAATACAACTTGCCCATTCCCATCCACTGTTTATGAACCAATGACTGACAGGATAGTTAGGAACTTTCATAAAGTGTAACAAACCACTCATTTTTGGATAGTCTGTCGTTGGACGCCCTCTGCTCAAAATATGGAAAACATTACTTAATTGAAAAAATTTTCCGTGTTCTTCTACTTCACTTGCTTTTGCAAAAATAGCATTAATAGAACCTTGAACTTCACCAGGCTTCGTCTTAAATTTCTGAAACAAATAATATTCCTTAGCATTCCTTTTATGTTGACATTGCTCCTTTGTTTTATATCTTACCACTTTTATTTCCCTTCCATCTACAGTTGAGGTTTCGTAAATCTTACCAACATGTTTCTCTATGGTGTCTAGTTTAAGCTGCAACCGCTTTTCCTTTTTATAGTTCCAACTACAAATCGTACATCTACATTCTACTAGCGGCTCACCTATAATTGGATTGTCCATGGGCTCAATGAATGGATACTTTTCTGCCCAGTCAAATTTAAATCTCCTGGCCATCTCCCATTGACGATCAGTTTTTTCTTTCGATTTTCCTCTCCCTTTAGTGTTACTGTTAATTGCACCATCATCATCACCGAAGTCGATTGATTCATCCTGGTACTGGTTATTTATTGGATATTCTTCATCAAGGTCATCTTCATTAGAGATATCAGGTTCTGCAACTTCATCACCAGATTTATTAGGCTCTCCAATTTGTTGAATAGACTCCTGTGTAGGTTGAGATTGTACAGGTTCCTTTGATGATGTACCTTCCTCACTTTGACCAACACTGTTACGTCTACCCCTGCCAAAGTATGAAGATATATTTCTGCATTTCGTTGGCCTCTCTTGGACATCTCCACCTTCATTAGTCCTCTTCCTATTTAAATTTGACTGTGACATCTCCATCAAATTAAGGCTGCAATAAAATACTACGAGCTCGTAGTCGTAGTCATTCCGATTCTCTACCGATTGCAATTGTGAGCTCTAAGCTCAGAATCAACTGAATTATTATGCTACTAAGTACTAAATGAAAATCTCTCAAAGGCTCCTTCTTTCTGGCATGTTTCAATAATGAAACTCATATATCTTAAATAGACAACTACAAATAAACTATTTTCATATCAGCCATCAAATTTTGCCTCATAATTGGCATCGTCCATTTTGGCGAATGGGCCGACCGTTACATATGATAAGAACTAATATTTGGCGAACCCCGCGTAATTTCAAGTAATCGAGTGGGCGAATAGGGCGGGAACTTGGGACCCCATTGCGTGTGATGCATGGAAAATTGGGTCCTAGGACAAATAAAAATTTCACATAGGAAAATGGGAATTTGGTGAATGATGATCCTCAAAAGAGACACTCAATTTAATCCGTGGCGAATAAGAGTAAATAGTAAAGAGAAATATGGGTGAAGAACCCGACTACCAAACTGAAATTATGTAATAATAGTGGCGAACATTTCGACCACTATATGACCATTTTATAAAATCTGGGTGAATGATCCGACCTGTATTTGATTGTTTTATTCGCCAATTTCTATCACCCGATCGTGACATATTCGCCAATTGGAAAATATTTGCCACTAAAAAAATCCCTGATTTTAAATTTGATTTTTTTGAGTGAGAAATTAAATGCACAACTCAAGATAAAAGGAAGGAATATTCCTCCAATTAATTAAGTCTCTGCAAGAGAATGTTTTGTGTTTGGAACAACAGTTCTTGGTGAAAGTATATTGTAGCAACAACTATGTTTGTGATTTTCTGTAGAGAGCAGCAATTGCACTAGACATTTTGTAGCTATGAGTGAGCAACAGTTAGAGAGAGCTCTAAGAACCTCCAGATCAAGTGAACTGGGTACAACTCTAGATTTTTGTAAGTAGTAACGTATCAGTAGGTTGTATTTTCAAAATTTGTTATTTTTTAATTTTGTAATAGTTTCAGATTTAATAGAAAGTAACAAAGAAAGTTGCATGTCTCCAGTTTTGTGTTGTCCCCATTTACATTTTGTTTTATGACGTGCCTTGCTAGTGATTGAAAAATAGAGTTGCAATCTCTATATTTGTATTCTTAGTTTGATATCAGAGCTTTGTCTTTACCATATTTTGGGGATTTTAGATTCCTTATAGTTTTAGTACCACATCATAAAATATGTTGTTGCATCATCATGTTTTTTTGGCCAACGTGTCCAAAATGCCCCCCTCCTCCCCAAATAAATAAATAAAATAAAATAAAAAATTGAGATCCATACTTGTGCACTAAGTCATTAAAACATGGATAGTTATCAACAACACTACTAACTTTGAAGTGATAACTATTGGTACACTAAAGTTAAAAATATTAGTCATTAAATCAACAAGTGCTATAACAATTATTGGCATGCACTCAATTACTAGCTCATTTCCTCTATTTCATAGGAATCTTATTGTGATTTTTGACATTAAGAATGTATTTCATATTAATGAAGTAAAAACAAATAAATTAATTTTATTTATGTGACTAAATAGATTATTTTAATTAAATATCATCTAATTTAATGATTATACCATCAATAATAATATTAGTTCTAAATGTCGATATCAAAAATTGTAGGTATTCGTCCTATTTCAAATGACAAAATAACCCATATATGAAAATTAATTCCTTTGAAAATAAATATTTATTAATATAAAATATGAAAGAATTATGTACAATAATGTAACTGGTGCTATTACCTAAATCCTATTCCATTACATTAGAGGCAGGGGGTTGGGTTTACAGCCCCAGCATCAACTGCAGTAACTTGTGCATTCTTACACAAAAATTGAGCATTTTCTTTTCCACCACTATAGCTCAAGTCTATAGAGTCTACTTTGATTTCTTGACAAGGCGTACTTTGGTTGCATTGAAAAGCAATTGCAACATTTGTAGCCGATGTTCCAGTTATGTTGTTGTATAGCACATTACTAATCTTCACACCAGAATTTCCCTGCAAATTTAGAATAACATACATATAATTACTCCCATCATTAACTACAACTGTTGAAGCTTATGTTTATAGTAACATCAGATAATATATACCTTTCCAGAAATTCCATTTGGAGAATAATATTGGTCAATTATAATAGGATTTTGTACATTGTCCATTTTCGCATTTTGGAATGTTATACCAGTCGCAAAACCATTCCCTCCCTGCCAGGTTTTGATCCTTGCTCCATTTTCTGTGTTGTGAAAAGAAACTCCACTTACTGTTATGTTCTTTATAGCAGCCAGGGAGTTATCTTCACCAAGACTTCCAACACTTTATTACCAGCAACACAAATCCAAAATTATGTTAAGTACCCAGCTTTTTTTTCCAACATATCAATTTATGAAAAACAAACATAAAGTTATAAATGCTACTTATTATCACCTGATTCCATGCCCTGGCCCACATGTAACTCCTTCAATGGGAACATTGAAAGATCCTGATCCAATAGAAATACAGTCATCTCCTGAGAATAAAGATTGAAGCTACTTTATGAGGAATTCCTTCAAATAATAAATACTTGATCAAATTCAATCTATCAGCAAAAAATCATTTCTCGTATGAGTTAACAAAAGTCACATGTTCCTACGACGACGTTTCGAATTTTAACATTGGAAGACTGTCCCATATGAATTCCATCAGTATTGGGACTGTCACCCGGAGCCTGAATAGTCACACCTTCAACCTCAACATTATTGCAGGTATCGAAGTTTACATGAAACTGCTTACTGTTGATTAAGTGATCATTCGTACTATGGTATTCATGGTGCCTGTAAATCTCAATGTCTGATCACCAACACCAAAAGAAATAGATTCATTAGATTCTACGAATTCTTATAATCTAATCCGGTCCAAATGAGCTGGCCTATAGATTTTTTCAAGAATCAGGATTACAAGAGAGGTAGGAGGAGTACCGTGGGCCCATTCTGATTTGTCTTCTGCTCATGCAAAACATATAAAATCATAATCAGCTATAGGAAATAACATATTGAATATCAACACTCATTGGATCACAATTCCCGCTCTGCAACTTCCCGCTCTTGGAATTTTCAAATTGTCGGTCCCATGCCTGCCTCCCCTGGGGGTGTTGAGGCCCCCATGGTTGACCCACCTGCGGGCCCTGATGCTTCCCAGGCAACCCTCGTGACTCCCTCTGGCATGATCTTTTTGTCTGAGTCTACGGTGGAATCTGAAAAAGCGTCCTCTCCCACTGTTCAACCTACAAAACCCAGTTGGGTTGGGGCTCTTGTCGAGGATGCCCAACAATCGCTGGAATTGCTCCTGGTGGATTTTGTACTCACTGAAGATGGGGCTGAACTCTCGCTCCCTGACTCTATGGTTAACCGAAGAATGGAGGACTTTCAACTAGCTATGGTGGGGCAGTTTTTTAACTTCCGTCCTAGTATTGAAATGGTGCGAAAGTGGATTTCTATCCAATGGAGGATCAAGGGCTCTGTGTCGGCTTCTGCTATGCTGGGAGGCCTGTTCCTGTTCAAGTTTACTACTCTGGAGGACTTGTCTACTATGCTATCGGGCTCTTGGGTCTATGGGGAACACTTCCTTGCCCTCGTAAAGTGGAAACCAGGTTTCAATCTGGCTACTTATCTTTCCAGATCGGCCCTTGTTTGGGTTTGCCTCCCTGGCTTACCTCTTGAATACTGGGACGAGCAAGTTTTTTTATGGATCGACGAGTCCTTTGGTTCTTTTATCACTACAGATCTGGTGACCCGTTCTAAATCTAGGCTTGTTTTCACTAGATTCTATGTGAATGTCACATTGAATAAAACTCTTCCTAATTTTGTTATTCTAAAATCTAAACTGGGTAAGTGGACCCAAGCAATTATGTTTGAGAATGCTACCTTGTTCTACCAGAACTATGATAACAGGGGTCACTCTAGCGACAAATGTAAGCTCTCTAAGTAGTCTACCACATGTGCGGAGAAGGGTAAAGGGAAAGATGACATTCCCTCTCCTCAGGTGCAAATAGAGGCCTCAGACCATCCCTCAGAGGAAGTGGTGAAGGTAGCCCCAGTTGTCGAGATGGTCACCCTAGATGTGGCGGTGGTTACTCCAGCTACTGCGGATACTATCCCAGAGAAAGGCGAGTTTGTCCCCCTATGGGAAGAGGTTGAGAAGTGTGCCATTGTGAAAGTGGACCCCCTTCTGTGAAGAGATTGCCTCTCCCTTCGGAGATTGAACAACCTACCATTGTGGTGGCGTTGGAGTTGATACCCCCTAAGTTGGGTGCAACACACCCCCCTGAGACTGCTACGGAAAACCCATCCAGCTCGCTTGATGGCTTGGATGATGATGATGGAGAATGGAAAACTCAAAGGAAGAAAACCAAGCCAAAAAAGGCGGATGTGGGAGTTGAAACTCCAAGGGGCAGGCCGTTTGATCGGGCAAGAAGATTGAGAGGATCCTCAAGGGACATTGCTATGGGTAAGAAGCAAACCCTGGAATCTAGCTTTAAGAGTAAAAAATGATTTGTCTTTCTTGGAATGTGAGGGGTTTGAACAACTCCCTTAAGTAAAATTCTATTCAACATTACATTGTTTATCATAAACTTGATGTTCTTCTCTTGTAAGAAGTTAAGATGTCTATTAGTAACTTTGAGTCCATTGCTCCTAAGCTGTGGCCGGGTGCTGCTTTCTTATACTCCAAAGCTTTGGGTGCCTCTGGGGGTATTTCCATGCTTTGGAATCCCAATAAAATCAGTGGCCTATTGGTTGAGTCAACCCCAAATTTCCTTGCTGTCACCTTTAATAAGGCTGGGGTAGAATGGATAACCTTTAACATCTATGCCCCAAACACCCGCCCTGGTAGAGTTGGGTAAAAGCACAAAGCTGTGTCACGTTTCAGGACAACTTATCAGCACAGCTGAATTTGAGTATTTCTAACTAAAATTATTTTTTGTCAAACATATGGTCTAACTAGATTCATTCTAGCTAAGTTAGATAAGTTCTTCACCTTTTCCAATTGGAAATATCTATTAAATGCATGTTTTATAACAATTACTAAAGAAATAAAATTATTTCAGAAAAGTGACGTTTCAATAACTCTTTCTCTTTTTAATGATATTTTTTTACAAATATAAAAATACCCTTTTTTAGAGCACAGAGTCAAGATTATCATAATATAATTTTTATAGTATTTTAATTAGATCTAATATATTATAATTTCAAAATACTACAAGTAGGTATTTTAACATTCGAGAACAAGATGCTTCAAAAATAGAAAAAAATAGTAAAGCTTATCAAAAAAATTGAAAATTTATATTTAACACTAGACGAGAGAGTTATCTTCAAGAGTGTGTAATTTATTTTCTAAATGGTGTAGATTTGATAGGGGAAATTTGACGCGAGATGAAAACTGTCGATTTCAGGTATGTTCGACTTTGAGTAGTTATAACAGAGAAAATATACATTGAAAACTAATTTTTTTTCTTTTTTGCATTAGCTATACATTTTATCTATGACATATTTTAAAATCAAAGGAAAAAGAGATTATTTGCATATACTTTTTTGGTGCGGACAAGACCCTTATTTTTCAGCAAGTAAAAAATGGACTTAAAAAATTTAAAAACTATGTGAATTCTTGTTCAAAAAAAAATAAAAATTATAGCCATAAACTTCATCCACTTTTACACATTTCATTAGTTTACATCATCTCCAAATTTTAAACATAAATGTCATTTTTATGTCATTAAAGTTAAAATTTTTGTGTGTTGTTGACCTTTTCCTTTATAAAAGTGTGACACAGTTTTATACTTTTACCCAGTTATTCTTTGGAATGATCTTTGTGCCCATTTGGCTCAAAACTACTCGAGAAACTTTCTTTTGGTTGGAGACTTCAACTCTCCCCTCTATCCCTCGGAGAAATGTGGTGGGCTTGTTGATTACTCTGACAGTATGAGGGAGTTGGCAGATTTTATATCTAATATTGGCCTCCTGGATATCTACCTAACTGGAAACCCCTTCACCTGGTCTAACAACAGAAAAGGAAATCATCTTATTCAGGTGAGACTTGATCGGGTCTTGACTTTATCCTCCTAGGATCTCTATCTGAATTCCTCCCTAACCTCCCTTCCCAAGACTACCTCGGATCACAACCCCCTCCTCCTACATTGGTTTGAATCCCCTAAAGTTAGCTCGGTCCCTTTTAGGTTTGAAATCATGTGGTGCTCTCACCCTTCATTCAGAGACCAAGTCAAACTCTAGTGGAGCACCAAAATTAAAGGCACTGCCATGTTCAAATTTTCTCAAAAGCTTCAAATCATTAGAATGGAGGTCAAAGGTTGGAGCAAGCGTAACTTCGGGGACCTCCGCAAAGAGAAAATTGAGCTCTCGAGCACCCTTAACTCCCTTCAGGCCCAACTTGCTTCTAGAAATTTCTCTCCCCAGACTCAGGCTGATGAGGAAACAACAAGATAGAAATGGCAAGAAACTCTAAAAAAAGAGGAAATTTACTAGAAGCAAAGATCGATGATCCAATGGCTTATCGAAGGAGACAGAAACACTGCTTTCTTCCATAGATCTACCAGCATCCACAAAAAAAGGAATACCATTACTTCTATTATGGATGAGAATGGGATCATAGTCAAGGAAAAGGACAAGATTAATCAGGTGGCTATTAACTACTTTAAGGGGTTATTCTCTGAGGAGGGTCCGATCTGCCCGGACAACATTCAAAATCAACTCTTGGAGAATATCCAGTGTGCTGTGACTAGGGAGGACAATGAAAGACTAATGGAAAGGGTCTCAGACGAGGAGGTTAAAAGAGCAGTCTTTGCTATGGGCGGCTACAAGGTCCCTGGGCCTGATGGGTTTCCCCCGGCATTCTTTCATGAATATTGGGACATTGTTGGTACTGATGTCACCCGCGTTGCCAGAGAGTTTTTCAGGACTAGGCATCTCCTCAGGAAACATAATCAAACCTACATTGTTCTCATCCCTAAACATGATAATCCCACCTCTATGCTGGATTTTAGACCTATCAGCCTCTGCAACACCTTCTATAAAATTCTCACCAAGATCCTAATCACAAGGATAAAGCCCTTGCTGGAGAAGTTAATCTGCCCCACTCAAAAGAGATTTGTCCCCGGAAGGCAAATTCTGGATGCGGCTATTGCCACTCATGAGATCATCCATTCTATGGACAGGAGCAAGATTCCAGTAATGGCCTTTAAACTGGATATTTCTAAAGCCTATGACAAAGTCAATTGGTCTTTTTTAATCAAAATTCTTGATAAAATGGGGTTCAAGGAGAAAGCTATTCAAATCATCAAAGAATGTACCCAAACCATGTGCTTCTCTATTCTGGTCAATGGCTCCCCGGGGGGTTTCTTCACTCTGAAAAAAGGTCTTAGACAGGGAGACCCTCTCTCACCTTACCTCTTCATTATGGTTGCTGATGTTCTTAGCATGAATCTTTGTATGCTATCTGACAGGGGGAAAATCAAAGGGGTTAAACTGGCTTCCACCATCCCCCAAGTGGTGTTAGAACAATTTGTTGATGACACCTTCCTTTTTGGGTTCTCTTCAGTGATTGAGGCTAGGCAATGGAAACAAATTTTGGAATGTTATGCCTAGGCTTCTGGTCAATGCATTAACTATCAAAAGAGTCATCTATTCTTCTTTATTACGCCTTTGGAGACCCAAAACAAGGTGCTTCAAATACTGGGATGTTTAGGTGCCTTTCTTCCTTCAACCTACCTGGGTCTCCCCCTCACTATCAAAGAAGTTTCCTAGGAATTCTGGAACTCTATTCTGGAAAGGACTTAGAAAAAGCTTGCGGGTTGGAAAGGGAAAATTTTAAGCAATGCTGGAAAACTTCAGTTGGTGGCAGCTACTCTCCAAGGAGTCCCTGTCTATTTCCTTTCCCTCTTTAAAATCAAGAGTAACATGGCTGATAAGTTGGAACGGATCCAGAGGACCTTCCTATGGGCAGGTTCGGAGGAGAAAAAAAGGTTGTCTCTTGTGAACTGGGATACTGTCTGCCTTCTGAAATGCCTGGGTGGGTTGGGATTAAGAAAAATTGGTCAGATGAATAAAGGTCTAACTATAAAGGTGGCCTAGAAGCTCATTGAGGCGAAGGTGGAATGGTGCAAAATTATGGAAGCCAAGTACCTCCAAGGTCTCCCCTTTAGAAGGAAGTTCCAAGATAATAACCTTCCAATTGGATCCAAGCTCTGGAAGAAAATCTGTAATTGTAGAAGCATTCTCTCCAAAGGGGCATTCTAGTAGGTTGGCAATGGTAGATCCATTGGGTTTTGGAAAGACCACTAGATTTTAAATCTCCCCAACCTGGGATGCAAATTCAAAGCTCTTATGGATCATCTCAAACCTATTCTGGGCAATAGAGTCTCTAACTACATGGATGGTAGAGAGTGGAAGGACTTACAGATATGGTTGAGAGACAGACCGAACCTGATGAAGATGGGAAAGGAGCTTATGAAGAACCTTAACATCAGAACTTCAGACCATGAAGATATTGTCCTATGGGCCCCCACTTAGACAGGGAAGTTCTCTGTTAATTCTGCCTACAACTTGCTGCTTAAGGAGAATGATAACACAGAGGACTGGAAGAAGGTTTGGATTCCACAACTCACACCAAAAATTATTTTTTTCTGGTGGACCCTTATGCATGGGAAGGTTCTAACCCAAGACAACCTAGTTAAAAGGGGTTTCTCCATGGCAAATAGATGTGCCCTATGTATGAAAGAGGAAGAAAGAGTGAATCATCTGTTTATCCACTGTGAGTATGCTAGTAGCATCTGGCAGGAGATTTTTGGCAACTTGGGGGTCCCATGGGTCATTGGTTGGGATGTGCATCAATTCAACTACTGGTGATCTCCTTCCAATCATCCTTTGCTCTAACTGCTCTGGCGTATGATACCCCCCCACATCTGCTAGGTGATCTAGAAGGAAAGGAACAATCGTATCTTCAGAGATGAGAGTACCCCTGCTGGAACCTGTTTCTAGATAGGTACCAGACTTCTGTGTGAGAATACTCGAGCAGCCAATTGGAAGCTCCCCTCTGCTGCCCCCAATGCTTGGGAGGTTAGAACTACTGATAAATGGAATATCCTATCGGGGTTCTCTTGATTTGATGACACCAAGAAATTAGCCAGAATAGCCACTAAATGGACGGCCCCTACCAGAGGATGGATCAAATTAAATTTTGATGGTGCTGATAACACTAAGGGTCAAGGTGGTGGTGGGATCCTTCATGACTATAAGGGCAATTGCCTGATTGCTTTCACTGGTCCTATTATAAATGGCACTGTTACCCAAGCTGAGGGACCAACCCTCTTATGGGGAATTCAAACCGCTATTAATTTGAATGTAAGACACCTGGCTATTGAAGGAGACTCCAAAGTGGCGATTTAGGTTGTCAAAAGTCGAACTAGTGTGGGATGGTGGACCAATCCCATCCTGCTGGAAATCAAAGTGCTTCTGAACAACTTCAAGCACTGCACTATTGAACACACGTACAAAGAAGGAAATCAAGTTGCCGACTCTTTGGCTTCGATTGGCTTACATCAGCAAAAACTCACCAGCTAGAGTGGGGTGAGTGACTTGCCCTTGATGACTTAGCAAATCATCGAGGAGGAAAAGAATTTGAACCAATGTGCTCCGCTGTCATGATTAATTTGCAATCCTGCTGGATCACGTGCTGGCATGTTAGTAAGTTTTTTGAAATTATTAAAATGTGCTCCCATTACCCCATGCAAGTTGATAATTACTTTCCTAACGTGCGACGTAAAGGCGGTTTGAATCAGGATGCCTACTTGGCGATTCTAGACAAAAAGCGTATCCTCGATCTTATTGCCAATAAAGGCACCTCCAGATTAGTTAGATCTTGTGGTACGGTGCACCTTTTCTGAAGATTTCCTCAAAGCCAACGCTCTATGTATAACCCGATTTTGGGAAAGTTTTGTCAAAATAAGAGGTTTTCCAATGTCTGCAATTTTACTTGGCTCTTTGGTTTTTTAGCTTCCTTGATGTTGGCGGACTAGGATTTTGAGATGGGGGGCAATACTCTTCACATTGAACCTGATAAGATTGACGAGGCCTTTTCTGATGACACTCTAGTCACTCTTTACTGTAAGGAGAGCAGGATTTGGGGTTTCATGGAGCGTATGAGGGGAGGACATGATGAGTGGATTTTGAAGTAGTTTGTTTCCACTTGGGATAACAGGATGGTCTCGGTGGGAGGCATTCACTTTCAACTTAATGAAGAAGTCATTGCCAAAGCTATGTGGCTTCCTATGACAGGGAGAAAATACAAAAAAACTAGCCAGAATCCGGACCCCACTAGCCTCAACCAGTTCTTCCGGGAGGGTGAGCAACCTATGAAGAAACAAGGGGGCTTTAACAGAGAGGAGCTTCCCGAGTTTTGGCCTAAAATCTACCTCATTATCATGAAGTACTTCACGTTGGAGGGTAAGTTCACCGTCTTCTACTATTACCATGTACCTTTTCTAAACCATATTAGAAATAAGGATTTGATGTCTATTCCTTTTTACCTTCTGCATTCTATTGAGAGCAACATTTTGGATATCAAGGTTAACCCAGAAAAACCTATTCCCATCCTCCATCAGGGCCTCCTCCTCCATCTCTATCAGTTTCACAAAGCCATCTGCCCGGCTCCCCAACCCGCTCCTATAATTTAGGATGTTACCCAGGATGTTTCTCAGGCCGAAATTGCCAAACCTACCCAATCCTCTTCTCATTCCCTCCAAATTCCCCAGGAGACCGATTCTGTTGCAGGCGGTGGAAAGAAACACAAAAAACCCCACAAGGAACGGACTGGTCAGGAGGATTCCTACGTCTCTGAATCTGTGGACCTCAGAATTGGGTCTGAAAGCACCCTCGACACTGACCGTAAACATAAATTGAAGAAATGCATGGATAGTCATGTCAACATTGAGGTGGACCTTAGTGGTACTGGTCGCAGGCGCTCAAGCAAAATTGCTAAAGAGCAATGTAAGTCCAGGCTCAAGGAAACTGCTTCCCGTGAGGTCTCCGGGAAAGATTCCCCTTTTACTGAATCCCTGAATGATTCTTCTAACCATCTGACTAGCCCCCCAAGGGTTGACACCCACCCCCCCTCCAGCTCCCAGAATACTTTGAATACCTCATTTAACCCCACCCCCCCACTAAGCCCCACCCTTGGGACTCTGAACAGAGAGTCTATTCCCAAAGACAACTTAGCTCCCCCTGAGGTGACTTGCTTTAGAGGCACCCTCAAAAAGAAATTTGTGGAGCTGGACAGAGACATTGAGGACATCAAGAAGAACATGTAGAGGCTGGAGGATCATTGTAGATTGACCAACAAATTTGCCCTTAAAATTATGAGGAATTCGGCTACTACTCTGTGTCTTGTGCAGGAAAAGTTGGCTGGTGGTGCTCTGGCGGAGGATGAAGATAACAAAGATCTCTTCTAGTTTCTTTAGGAGGAATGGTCAAACACTCTGCTATCCAGGCAGTTGGGGGGAAAAAATTAGTTTTTGTTATGGTGGTTTTTATTTTGGTTAATTACAGTTCAAGTTTCCCCAGTATTGTGTATGGGGACTTTGTTAACTTTTATTGTTTTGATACTAGCCCTGTGTGGCTCTGGATTGGTAATAATCTGAACATCAGTAGCTTTAGGCTTGTTTTCATTTTTTGGTTAGTTAGCTTAATTAACTTTGTTTTTGATAGAGGCAAGTGTGATTGGTTTTGCTGTTTTATTGTTCTGTTTGGCTATTTCCATTAACTTGCTGTTAATGTGCTTTTAGTCGTTGTATGGGCCAGTACCCTCTTGCTGCTTTTTCCTATTAAAAACATATTGACTATCAATTTTAAAGCTACGGCAACGCAAGAATCCAAAGTAAAAAAATGTAATACCGGTGTTGATTTTATTATTAATCTATTATTGCTTTGTCAATTAGGCGATGTATTTGGGTTGTAATTCACAGAAATTTGATATCATATAATATGTTGCACTTTAGTTCCTATCGCCTATCTTTCATACCTTTGCATTCATCTCCGCCCACCAAGAAGCTCCTCGTCCATCTAAAATTCCATTACCCTCAACTGTTAAGCCAATCACATTCCTGAAATGCAGCCAATAATTTTTGTTGTTTTCACTCCACAAGCTATTATCTGTTGAAGCAATAAGCTTTCCAGTTACCTACCCAGAACCAGATCACATCAGGAATAGTGTCTACCATTTTCTAACTAAACCAAAACGAAAGAAATTGAAAAGATTTTTGAGTGTTTTTTCAGCCTTTAGAGTCAACAGAAATATATGAATTTCTTCAGATTTGGATTCTTCACCTGCATTGTAATCTTGTTATTTTGACATGGTCCCTCAAATGTAACTGGATTGATCAGAAACGTCATCTTTGGGACATATACAACCGGTGAACCAGTTGAAGAACAGGCAGCATTCCAAGCTGTTAGAAATGCCTACATTTCACGCGGAAACACAAATTAACCGAAGAAAAGGAGATTTTCATCAATTTTCGACAACTCTACTCATTTGAAACCTTCCACATACCGTACTATCATCTGTTTGTCCGTCAGCTTTCGCACCATAGCTAAGAACATTAAATGTTTGTTGTGTATTAAGGCTGCCCAAGAACCTGAGAGAGCATACGCCAGGCATACTGGATGAGTACTCAAGAAGAATAAACACAAACATGAACATATAGAGCGTCATGTTTTTCAATATAATACAAGAAATCCTGAAAGCACTAAACTTTAAATGGCTAATAAGCTGGGAAGAGAGGGACATTGATGATGAATTCAGTAGTTAGTGTAGCTTAAATAGATGTGGGAGATACAACATTTAACAGCAATACACAATCATTAAATTATTGATGTTAAGCTGCTGCTTTTCATGGAGGAAAACTAATTTCGACAAAGTCTGCGGCCACCACAAAGTGAAGGACAAAAAGAATTAGATACATGCATTTGTGGCCGAATTCCAGGATTAGGATTATCCGATAGCTCATCGTTATATACCAAAACATAACTTATGTACACAGGCATAGAAAAATTCAAAGAACAACCATTCTAGTCTTAAATTTGTCATCAAAGCAAGAACAGGTCTGCTTTTTAAAAATTGATAGCTACATTTTCCCCATTTCTTCAGCAGTAAACTTGGCACTCACTAAAACTTCTTGTTCAAGTTACGAGAAATGGTAATAAAACTTCATTTACGAGGGAAATTAACGCCTATGTTTTAGTCAGAAAATATTATTTTTGGGTGAACACGTGGGCTTTCAAATCTAACTATGAGTTCTCGTGATAAAGCACTCAATTTAGAGCAGACATATGAATGAGTAGATGGAGTTAAAATATGACAACAATAACAGATGTTGCAAACATATTTTCATTAACAGTTGTACCTTAGCCGTCAACACATCACGCATTTTTATATCACTCCACCAAATCTTTGAAAATTATAGAAATTTATGTGTACGTGCTGGAGAGAGAGAGTTACGGCGAAAGTAGTTTGGGATTAATTCCAACAATGTTCTATTTTTCTAAACATGCTGCTGTTGCTAGAATATATAGATGCATATAAAGGAAACAAATATTCTATTCTATATTTTGGAAAAGTAAACTCTAAATTTAGTTTTTTAATATATTAGAATAAGCAAATTAAAATTCTATATTTTGTTTGTATATGTGTGTATATATTTCTATTAACAATTATATTCCAATATTTTAAAAGTATGAATATTTATTTTTTAGATAGTTCTAATCCATTAAAAAAATTATGAACATTTTGTATGATTAACATAAAATTTGTTGAAATTAGATTTTTTGTATTAATATTAATATTTGCTTCTTCTTTTCTAAATTTTGGTAGATGGATTTGATATATTTATGTTTTGTATATTTTATTTGACATATTTAATTTGACAACTTCTAAAAGGGGGACTTTCATTCAAAACAAACTACAAAACTTTCAAATAAAATAAGTATATTACCAATATCTTTTGATTTTCCCAATTGCTTATACTGAAATTTTTATCTTATTTTTTAAAATTCTCATTTAAGCTCAGTGTAAATATGTTTACGAAAAAAATTCATCAAAAAAAATTCTCATTTAAGAAAGGGTTTGCAAATATGTTTACAAATCAGCCCCAAAAGCTCTAAATATATTACCCCATTATTCACAAGGTTCTTAGAAGTGATATCTTGTGCCAATATGCTTAAACATTTTATGACAAATATTTTTTTTGGTAAGGTTGTTTCTAAGTTGTCACATAAAATAGTTAGTCCCTGTTTCTCTTATTTAAAATCTATTAGCATTCATCTTTTTTGTTAAAGGAAAACAAGTTTTGAAGTGTCCTAAACCCCTTTTCAAGAAACCCAGTGAAGAAAAATAAACCATCAAAGAACCAAATATTGGACAACAACAAAACAACAAAACATCGACAACAAAAATAAGGGATAAAACGTAGAAACCTTGCATATTTTTAAAAATATTTTCATTCTACATGGGGTGAACTATTAAAGTAGTTACTACATGAGTATTATCTTCTTATACATGTGCCTGTCTAATTATTATTCGTGCAAATCATTACAATACATTTGTTAGATGTAGAGTATAAAATACCATCATTTTTAGTATCATTAACATATCTTTGGATTTCTAGAAGGTGATTAAGGATACTATAGAGAATAGCAAGAGCTTGGTCGATAAATATCATAATATTTATCAAAATTTGATTCAAGTGGTTGACGTCGATGTGTCTATCAGTCATAAAAAGGTGTATGTTGAGGACACCAAAGGACTATGAATGAGCACTCATGACAACTTGAATAAAATAACTATTCATTTTTCTCAAGACCCATAGGACTTGAAGAAATTAGCACTTAATACTTCACAACTAGAAGCAAAGGCTATCAAGGCCTTAAAGAAACAAAATGAGGTCTGTTATGTAGGTTTCTTCTATGTTTTTTATCTTCTAGGCTATGCCAAGATCTTGCTAATGCTTGGATGTTGGTTTCATGATCTTGTAGAATTCTGTAAATATGGTACTAGGTCCCTTCAAAACCTCTTTGATCCATAGTCAGAAATATATAAGTAGATTATTTTTTGGCTACCAAAAAGAGTTTGTAGAGCTCTATGACCTTGATTCTCAACAAAAGTTAAATATATATATATATCTAGAGGTAATCCCTCTATCTTAGATGTAGAGTATGATATAGAATAATTTTTTTTGATTCTAAAAATTCTTTTCCCAACTAGCATGTGAACTTATTTTGGTTTTTGCAAAAGTATCTAGATATTACAATAACTTCGTATATAATGTCATGCCTCAAGATTATCAAAAACCCCAAGTTGTCCACTTTTGATTTTGTATAATATATGATCTATTTTGTTGTTATTATATTCTTCACTCAATTTCTTACCTATGGCTATGAGTATAGATATTTCCTTTCAATTCAACACCTAAACTTCTTCAAAATATTATTGAATATTTTTATTCGACACACATAAATTTAAATATTTATTTGAGTGATATCAACACCCTGAGTATATCTCAAATGTATTCTTAAAAGTTATTTTTTTTCTTTTTTTTGAGTTATTAGTTGTAAATCCATTATTGGATTTTCTAAGGTAATTCTTGATGAACTATGAATCAATGTGGTTTTTCTATAATGAGCTTGTGAGAGAAATAGAATGATTTCATTATATTCACAACATCACTCGAGGGAAAAATATCCAAACATAGCATGAAATCCAATTACACATTCTCCAAGATGCTTTCAATATGATATTTTTCTATAGTGTATCTAGACATTAATAAAAGGAAACTATTACCATCTCAATCTTTTGAAATGAATATCTTATTCCAACAATTAGTGAGATAAATAACACTTTATATCCAACAATTATTGAGATAAATTACACTTTATATCCAACAATTAGTGAGATAACTTAGTCATCATATGGATTCCCTTGTTAATGCTATTTATATGTGCAAATTACAAATTATATTGACTAAAAATATGATTTTCTCAATGAATCCATAAACAATTACCATAGTCTAGAAACCAAAAAAAGAAACCTTGGGATAAGAAAAACCTCCTAAAATTGAATCAAACCATCACCAAAAAATCACAAATGCAATCATTTCACATGCCAACAATATATATGACACTATATTCAACACCAACATTGTACATGCAACCAAATCTCACCAAAATGATACTCCATGTCTTCAAAAATGTCAATCTATGTCCTTGAACAAGAAGACTATTAGAAATGGAGGCAACCACTACACTATAAAAATATGACAAAATATGCAAATCTGAAATATAAATTAAAGGATATTAATATAAAAATGATGAAAATTTTAAATAGATCAAATTACTAAAAGTCCATACACATAAAAATATATGGAGTTCAATAGATGGATAAATTACTTTTGGGTAAATAATTCGACCAAGAAATTGGGTCCCTTCAAGACCTGCTTGTACTGTAATAAAAAACAATTTCACTAAGAAAAGAGGGAAAATCTATATTATTCTTCACAAAGTTTATAATACATAAATTTTTATCAATTTTTCATCAGATCTAGTAGCATTTGTCTCAAGCTCAACCCCTCAATATATATATAGACTCATGGGAGCTCAAAATACATGCAAACAATATCACCATGGGCCTAAATAAGGATCCAAAATAATGTTGTAAAAATCCCTACAACCTCTATGTGCTGCAAACAATCTCTTATATGACATTACCTCCTTTTACAAGTTTTCATCAGAGTGCCATAAAAAATAGGAGATAATCTTCCATGCATCATATATTATTAATAGCTTATGCCAAGATTATTTTTAACATTTTCCATAAATAATTCTCATGTCCAAAATGTTCTCCACTATTTTTAGTCCTTATTTCATAGAGTTTTTTATTAGTTCCTTAAAAATAGGGTTTCCATATCGAACCACTTAAAAATAGGGATTCCATGTCGAAATAGTGAAATTGGGAATTTTGAGCATACTAGTGCTTAGATTGGACACTACCACTAAAAGCGTACACTAAAACCTAGACAAGACTGGTTCCTAGGTATTGTATTCCTAGTTTGGCACCAGTATCTTTTGTAGCATTATAGTCATGACAAGGTATGGTAGTTCTTTTAATTTAATATTATTTGGAAAAATGATAAAACCCTAGCAACTGTACTTTCACAAGGATATCCCTAACACCCTCAAACCACCTAATATGACTCAGAAAAAAAAAATCCAAAAACATAAAAAACAACACAACATTGGATGAAGAATTCTATATCATGAGTACACAAAATTACTAACATGAAAAGAAGAAAGTGGAGGGCAATATTAGGACCTTTTTGAAGCTCTTACATAAAATCAATCAAGGGAAAGAATATATGAAATTTAAAAAAATTGCAAGACTTTATAAGAGGCCCAAAGATTGTTTGAAATGACCCAACAATGTAGCAACAAGCATCTACATATAAGATGAATGCATGAAAAGTTCTCAACCACATCCTTGAAGACTCAACCAAGATCCATTAGCTTTATTTTAAACATGAGCGAAATGTTCGTAAATTCATTTTACCATAGCAACATGTGTAATCATGAGAGTAAACTATAATTCAACTAGGCTTAGATCTCAAACCAAGTCACCTAAATAAGTCTTATTTTGGTATCAACAACCATTTTTTATTTATGTTATATATTAAAGAGAGTTTATGTATTTCATCTTAAAGTTACATCATATTGGGACTCAAATGTCCCTAAGTTGAACAAGTTTTATTTGAATGGAAATTAACTAAAGTACGTAAGAATTTTTTTGAAGAACATAATCTAGTAATTGACCACAATCCTCAATCCTCTATTTATGATTGATGGTTTTCCTACAATCCAATCATGTGGTACCAAAGGTTATACTCCCTCATGTTACGACATGTCACAAGAATAAATCATACTTGCACAAGGCACATGTTAAGAATGGTATACATGTACATTATTTATGGAGACATGATATCAAAGAATACAAAAAAGTCAATTTAATAACACCTAATCTTAATAGTATATCATATAATCTAAACACATAAAGTTCATATCGATATATTCTTCGCGATAGCCCTATTAGTACTTAAAGGTGCAGGTGATCAATACCTATAAGAAATAATATGATACTTAACTCTTGTGGTCCCAACAGATGCACCTATCAATACTAAACACTAAGGTATTAAGGATTTAAATCCTTCGTTACTTATAGCTTCAGGCTCAAGTGGGTGTACCTAGTTGATTAATTTCCTCAATGAATCACAATAAGAATCTGCATACTTGACATAGATTAAAATGTTTGTTTCATTTAACAAAACTTAAAGTAAATTTTTATTGTTAACAAACCCAATTTTTGTTTTTCATGCACTTGCAATATATTTCACCTATAACATATTTTGAAATTAGACAAAAAAGTGTTTATTTACATATAATTTTTTCATGGGATCTAGACCCTTGATTTTTAGCATTTTCAGCAATTAAAAAATTATCTTTAAAAATTAAAATAACATATCATTTCCTATTGAAAAAAATAATTAAAACTAATAATCATAAAATTCATACATTTCTACAAATTTCACTAGTTTACTTCATTTCCAAATTCCAAACAAAAATGTCACTTTTCTGTTGTTGAAGTTGAACAATTTTGATTTTGTTAGCCTTTTCCTTTATAAAAGTGTGACACAGGTTTTTGATTTTACTTGAAAGTTTCAAACACTTATTGATAGGAGAGAATTAGCTTTCATAGTAGTGAGCCAAGAAAGGCCAAGTCTCGCTTGGAATTGATCAGAAGTTAGAATGACAAAAATTATGATATCTTAGAAGAGTTTCTTACCATCTTCTATGGGAAGAGTGATGAAACCATGGGTAGAACAAGTAAACCCATTAATATTTTTAATCATCAAATTTAATTTTTCATAAAAGTCTTGATGAAATTTTCTTGTCTAAATATGTTACTCATAAAATTCTATATGCAATTTGAATCAATAAGAACCCCTCAAGTGTACTTATCTTTAATCTTTGTAGTAATGTATAGGGGACCATCAAGTGCTTTAATAGTGTCCCTAGGATCAAATGTAATACAATTTTCATCTTTTGGCTTAGATTTGGGATTGGATTGATCAATAGGATTGATGAAATTAAGGGCCTCATAACATGTATTTTCATTTTTCATGGTTTTAGGTTCACTAGACTCTACAATATTTGTAAAAGAAAAAGGAAAGGAATAGGTAGGTTCAATTACATTGGTGCAATGGGAAGGCAAGGGATTTGTTTAGATTTATGAATTTTGGTTGGGAGGAGAAATGGATTTATTTCCTTGATTGTTAACACACTCAATAGTTATGGTATTGAAATCAAAGAGATCTTGGATGATAGTCTTCAAATGGAAATACCCACAATAAAAACTCAAGCTTATAGCCAAAGGCTCTCAACATTGAAAAATATCTTATAATAAACCAAAAGATACAATCCAAAACTAGAAAATATAGAGGTAGTGGCTCACAAGAACCCATCTATCATGAGAATGAATGGAACACTTAGCACTCATGGATAACTATTCCGTTTATTGTCAAGAGAGTTGGGTTCTTGTGAGCCACTACTCATGAAACACAGGTCAATGAGTTTGACACATAGACTACAGTATTGAAACCTTCTAGAAATATGACAATTTGACTTGTTGTGGAAAATATATCCTACTTATAAAATAGAGGTACTAATCCAGTTATAAAATTTGGATCCCCCCCAAAAAATATAAGACGTAAATTTCCATAAACTTTGACTTGTGAAGTTTTAACAATAGCCCATAAAATTCCTTCTCTACAACTTCTCGCTAAAAATTTTGAATTCCATGCCTGGATCTCCTGGAGGGAACCTTCCTCCCTTGCAAGGCCCCAAGCTAGATCCCACACTGATCCTGAGACTGCTACCTCTGACACAGTGTAGTCCACGAAAGAGTGAATGGAGTGAACCCAACAGGCATCCTCTTCTGTCGCTACCCCTCCATCCCCACCAAAGATTAATTTGAAAGGCGCTCTTGTTGGTGAGGCTTAGAACGCTCTCGAATCACTCTTGGTCGACTTCATCCAAACTAAGGAAGGCTCTCAACTCTCTCTTCATGATTCTGTGGTGAATAGGACTATGGCTAACTTTTAGTTGGCACTGGTGGGTTGGTTCTTCAACTTCAGACTCATCATTGAGATGGTTAGAAAATGGGCTACTAATCAATGGAAAATCAAGCGGTCTTTCTTGGTTTCAGCTATGCTTGGCGAGCTCTTCCTTTTCAAGTTCAACACTCTAGAGGATTCGGCCTCTGTACTGTCGGGCTCTTGGGTCTATAGAAAGCACTTCCTTTTGTTGGCAAAGTGGAAACCTGGGTTCAACCCTGCGACTGTGTTGAGTAGGATGGAACCAGTTTGGGTGTGCCTCCCAGGACTAGCGCTTGAATACTAGGATGAAAAGGTCTTTAGATAGATTGGTGACTCCTTTGGCACCTTAATTATGGCGAATGAGGTGACTCACTGTAAGTCCATGTTGTTGTTTGTGAGATTCTGTGTTAATGTTACTCTTAACAAAACCCTTCCCAACTTTGTAATTTTGAAATCTAAGCTGGGTAGATGGACCCAAGCTTTAATTTATGAGAACACCACTCTCTTCTTCCATAAATGTGAATCAAATGGCCACAATAGTGAAGTGTGCAAATCCTATGGGCATGGAGAAAGTCTCAAAAATAAGGATAAGGGAACTTTCGGGGACCGCCCCATGTCTTATGCGGGTGAAGAGGAGGAAAAGGCTAGTCGCCCCTTGATGACTAAAGTGCTGGAAAACCCAGAGGTGGAAGAAGGGGAGATTATTCCCCATTTGTGGAACAATGAGGTGCTCTCCAAGCCTAAGGATACAAAATCCCTCCCCGTGGCTATGGCAAAGGAACCTATGGCTCCCTTGGTGACTACCCCAACCTCAAAAGTGGTTGGTCCTGGTGAGATGGAGCAGCCTGCCATTATGAGATTCCTCTCACTAGAGTTCCCAAAGGCTACTAAAAAGATTCCCCCTCAACTGGAGGAGTAGAGCTACTCCTCTTAACCTAGCTCCCTAGGTGAAGAGCGCAGTGGGGAGGATGATGTTGAATGGAAAACCCAAAAGAAGAATCCCAAATCCAAGAAATTTGATGTGGGTTCGGAAAAACCCAAAGCTAGTCCTATGAAATGTGCTAGGAGATCAAGACGGGTTACAGGGGATGTTGCGAAAGGTAGGTAGAAAACCTTAGAAATAACTTTTAAAACTAAGAAATGATTTGTCTTTCTTGGAATGTTAAAGGTCTCAACAACCCCTTCAAGCAAAGCAATGTTAAACAATACATTTTTTCTCAGAAGCTGGATATTCTGCTTATACAAGAGGTTAAGATGTCCTTCAATAATTTTGCCTCTCTTGCTGGAAAAATCTGCCAAGGTGCTAAGTTTCTATACGTTGAGGCCTCTGGTGCCTTAGGTCGCATTGCCACTCTCTAGAACACCAACATTGTGGAAGGAGAACTGCTTGGCTTCACTCTAAATTTCCTCTTTGTTACCTTTAGAAAATGACAGTTGGTTTGGCACTTGCTCAATATCTATGCTCCCAACACTTGGACTGGTAGGTTGGCTCTCAAGAAGGAAATTACCAACTGCATGGATCAGGACAAATCTACTAAGTATATGGTGGTCCAACAATAGGAAAGGCTCCCATCTCATTCGAGTGCGTCTAGACCAAGTTCTGGCCACCTCCTCCTAGGACTTGTGTTTGACCTCCACTCTATCTTCCCTCCCAAAAATGACCTCTAATCATATCCCTCTCCTCCTCTCCTAGTTAGATTCTCCAAGGTTTGGGCCGACTCCCTTCATATTTGAGATTATGTGGAGCTCCAACCCCTCATTTAGAGACCAAGTGAAATTCTGGTGGGCCACCCCTATTAATGGAGTTGCTATGTTTAGGATTGCTCAAAATATGGAAATAATCAGAAGAGAGGTCAAAGGATGGAGAAAAAATAATTTTGGAGAATTATTCAAGGAGAAAAAGGAGCTTACAGGGACTTTGGATTCCGTTCAAGCCTAGCTTGCTGCTAGGAATATCAAGCCCTACCTTCAAATGAAGGAGCAAAAGGCAAGACACAAGTGGTAGGAAGCCTTGATAAGGGAAGAAATCTACTGGAAATAGAGATCTAGGATCTAGTGGCTTACGGAAGGAGACCGAAACATGACCATCTTTCATAGATCTGCTAGTAACAACAAAAGATGAAATACCCTTAACACCATTATGAATGATAGGGTGAATGAAGATACCGTGAAAGATAAGGTAAGTCATGTTATGACTAATTACTTCATGGGGTTATACTCTAATACTAGACACATGTGCCTAATCAACAATGAGGACCAGCATCTCGAGCACATCGAATGTGCTTTTACTCCTATTGACAATGATCATTTGACGGGGAGGGTCTCTGATGAGAAAGTCAAAGAGGTTGTCTTTTCTATAGGTTTCTACAAAGAGCCGGGACCTAATGGTTTCCCCCCAACCTTCTTTCAAGACTATTGGGATATTGTTGGCATCGAAGTTTCCCGTGCTGCCAGAGACTTCTTCAAAATGGGGAGGCTGCTAAAGCATCATAATAAGACCTATATTGTGTTGGTCCCTAAGAATGAGAATCCTACCTCTATCCTGGACTTCAGGCCTATCACTCTATGTAATACATTCTATGAGATCCTCACTAAGATTCTGGTTAACAGACTGAGGCCCCTTCTGGATAAACTGATTAGCCCTAAGTTCATATGGGTTTTGGGCTAGGAAGGAAAATTCTTGATGCTTCCATATCCACACATGAAATTATTCAATCCATGGATAGGAGAAAAGCACTAGGTATGGCCTTCAAAAATGATATTTCTATGGTTTACGATAAAGCCAATTGGTCCTTTATTCTAAAAATTCTTAATAGATTGGGCTTTAATGATAAGGTTATCCACACTATTCAAGAATGTATACAAACTGTTAGCTTCTCTGTGTTGGTCAAAGGCTCCCCGAGGGGATTCTTTCTACTTGAAAAAGGAAATATAAAGGGAGAGCCCGTCTCTCCTTATATATTCATTATGTTTTCTGAAGTTCTTAGCAAGAAACTAATTGTTCTCTCTTCCATGGGAAGAATAAAAGGTGTAAAACCAGCTTCCACTCTATAGCAAGCTATCCTTGAACAATTTGTGGATGATACTTTCCTCTTTGGGTACTCTTTGGTGATTGAAGCTAGAAAGTGGAAGAACCCACTGGAGACTTATGCTATAACTTCGGGGCTATGCATTAACTATGAGAAAAGTAGGCTATTCTTCTTTAACACCCCTATTGAGACCCAAACCAGAGTGCTTCAAATCCTTGGCTATCAGTTAGCTTCGCTCCCCTCCACCTACCTAGGTCTCCATCTCACTATCAAAGAGGTCTCTCAGGAATTCTAGAATTCCATCTTGGAGAGAACCTAGAGGAAACTTTCTAGCTGGAAAAGGAAGATCCTAAGAAGTGATGGTAAGGTCCAACTAGTGGCTTCTATCCTCCAGGGGATACATGTTTAATTTCTCTCCCCTTTCAAGATCAAAAGCTACATGGTTGATAGGCTTGAAAAGATTCAAAGAACATTTATGTGTGCTAGCTCTGAAGAGAAAAAGAGGATGTCCTTTCTCGATTGGGAAACAGTTTGTCTTCCTAAAAGATTGGAAGGACTGGGTCTTAGGAAAATAGGCATGTTGAACAGGGCCCTCACCGCGAAAGTGGCATGGAAACTTATAGAAAGAAAAGATGATTGGTGCAAAATTATGGAGGCTAAGTACCTACAAGGGAGCCCTTATGGGATGATGTATCATGAAAATAACCTTCCTCACATTTCCAAAGTTTGGACAAATATCTGCAAATGCAAAACTATGCTTTCTAAGGGTGCCTTCTGGAAACTCAAAAATGGGTGATCCATGAGATTCTAGCATGTCTCATGGATCCTAAATTTCCCTACCCTTGCTTAGCAATTTGGTCCACTCATGACCTACCTCATGCCTATTCTTGGGCAAAGAATCTACAACTACATGATTGAAAGTCGATGGAAATATGTCTCTTACTGTGTTAGGAACAGACCTGAGTTGGAACACTTGGCTAAGGAACTTTTGGAAAATTTGGAAAATATTAGAATTCCTAGAATTAATGGCCAAGAATCTATCATTTGGGCCCCAACCCAAGTGGGAAGCTTCATAGTAAAGACTTCTTACAACCTACTTCTGAAGGATGAGAATAACCAACAAAGATTGGAAAAATGTGTGGATCCCTCACCTCACTTTGAAAATCAACTTCTTCTCATGGATGCTCATGCATGGAAAAGTGTGAACCCATGAAAACCTTATAAAAAGAGGTTTCTCCCTGGCAAGAAGACATGTCCTCTGCAAGAAGGAGGAGGAAACTGTGAACCATCTATTCATACAGTGTGACTACTGTGCTAGTATTTGGTAGGGAGGGATTGAAAAATTGGGGATCCCTTGGGTTCTTGGGGAGGATATTCACTAGTTTAGTGATTGGCGATCTCCTTCCAATCAGCCTCTCCTCTAGTACCTATGGCACTTACTCCCCCCACACATTTGCTGGACTATATTGAAAGAAAGGAACAACAGGATCTTCAGGGAGACTGAATCCCCGCCTGAGGCCTCTCTCCGTCGGAGCACTAAGCTCCTAAGTGAGAATGCTACCTTGGCTAAATGGAAGTTTCCCTCCACACCACCTTCAGTGTCTGATATCGAAACTGCTGACAATTGGAACTTGTTTGTCAGCTTCCCTATCTTTTCATCTCTAAGCTGATAGCCCAGAATGCTACCCATTGGGTTGCCACACCCTTAGGCTGGATCAAACTAAACATTGATGAGGTGGTGAACAACCTTTCCTAGGGTGGGGGTGGAGTGCTAGGGCAACACAATGGTCCTTTCCTTTTGGGTTATGTCAGGCCGCTAGTATTGTTAACCAAGTTGAAGGCATGACTCTTTTATGGGGTATAAAATTTGCAATCTCTAATAATATTAGGATGCTGATGATAAAGGGAGACTATAAAGTAATTATGGAGGTAGTTAACCGAAGGTCAAATGCTGGGTGGTGGGTCAAACACCATCATAGCGAAAATTCTAGAGCTTCTCAACAACTTTGAGAACACTATCACTTCCAATACCTAAAGGGAAGGTAACTTGGTGGCTGATTTTGTGGTAGGTATTGGGCTCAACTGAACTAGGATGGTTAGTTGGGAGGAGATTAATGCACTTCCAAAGGAGACCCAAGGACTAATCGGGCAGGAAAAATAAGACATCAGTAATGTTTAAAATGGGATGCATTGGTGATAGAATTGTTGAGGGCCCCACCAAGCTTCTGTGCTGACTTAATGTGATGATAATAATTTTTATGAGTATGTATGTCCAAAATTTAATAAAGGCCCATAATTGTCCATAAAGAGATTACGTGTGGAATGGAAGTTGTCTGCATCAGCATGTCATTTCAACTAACGAGGGTATTAATGAAAAAATGCCTTAAATTCTAATTATTACACTTGGAGATCCATTAGATTTCACTGTATAGGGCTCATTTCCCCAAAGACCACCCAGCTTGTGCCTTTTATGAGAAAAATTCACACAAGGAAGTTAATTAAAAAAGATCTATTTTATGCCCTTGCCTGCAAATCTCAGCTCTACAATTTTTATAAGGTGACTGTTGTGGAGACCGGTCTGTTCGAGATGGGTGGAAATAAACTATGCATTGAACTGGATAAAATCAAAGACGAGTTCACTTTTGATCCCCTGGTTATTCACTACTGGCAAGACAGTGGCATTTGGGGTTTCATGGAAACAATGAAGGGCGGCCATGATGAACAAGTTTCTAAGCAATTTGTGTCATCATGGAGCAACAGAAAGTAGTCTGTCAGTGGCATCCACTTCCAAATCAATGAAGAAGTCATTGGTAAAGTGATGGGGCTCTCAAAGGAGGGAAGGAAATACAAGAAAACTAGCTGAATGCCAGACGTGACTAGTCTCAATCAATTCTTCAGGCCTGGAGAAAAGCCTGTGAAAAAGTCTAGGGGTTTCAACCGTGAGATGCTTCCCGAATTATGACCTAAGGAAAAGATTGCTGGTTGTAAGCTGGAAGTTGATGAGGACAACAGGGACCTCTTCTTGTTTCTGCAGGAAGAATGGGCTGCCATCTTGATGTCCAAGAGGCTGGGAGAGAGGACCTAACTATTGTTGGTGCCATGTTGATGCTATCTTGTACCGGAAGCATGGGTTCTAGTTTTTATTTTGTGTTTTTCTGTTATGTGGTTAAGAATTTAAGACTCTTGTTTAGACTTGTGAGGCATTTTAGTTATTATGTTCAAGGCTTTTTGGTTAAACTATAACCCTTGATCACTATTTTTGATGAGGATCTATAAGTTTGTTTTTGATAGAGCTAGACCATATATTGTTACTTTGTTGATTATCTGTTGCGAAGCTAGTGCTATTAATGTGCTTTTAATGTTCTCGTAGTCTTCCCTATACTACGGGCCAGCACCCTCTTGCTTCTTTTTCTATAAAAAATAATAGCCAATTCAAGGGATTTACTAGTGTTAGCTGCATAATACAATGGTTTAATGTCTTTTTAAGCTCCTCAAGAGTTTTTATTCCATTTGTATCATTTTGACGGAGATCACTTCCAACACAATTAAACATAACATTATTTGATCAAGATTGGTCATATGTTTTCCTCCTCTTCTTACCTTCTGGTAGGCCTAAAAGCCCACGTTTCTTGAAATTACTACCTATACGAAGCTCCTTCTTGTTTGTGGTTAACAACATATTAGAGAGAAAACTATGCCAAAAAATTGTATGAAAACCCATTTTAAAAAAATCTCTCTTACTTGTGAATATTTGTCCCTATGATGATCTGTGTTGTTCCTGATTACATTGTAGAAGAAATCTAGTTATTGTAATAACAAGAAGATGACACCACTATGCATAATGCTTGGGCACAATGATATAAAATTTTGTCAAGCTGTGCAAAGAAATCTATTGGGTTAGGTCTAAATTGAACCTTGAAAATAAATCCACTCCAACATTTGGTCCAAATGGAAAACACCAACACTTTGATGAATTAAAATTTGCAAAGAGCTCTTACTTCCTATTTGAACATGCTTTTTTCCTGAAGTTGCAGGAAAATAATCTTTCAACAAGGCATATTTCCAACCTAATGAAAGGCAATCATGTTGTTCTCAGTAGCAAGCCATGTATTTAGACAGACTAAAAAATAAAATAAGAATTGAAAGACTTTAATCATTTCATATAGATGTCCCATGGAACCTGAAAGGAGATGTGACTTGAGCAATAGAAAAAGATAATAAATAGACTAGAACATGCGAGAAAATCCCTAGATGGAAAAAGTACACATCTCAAGCACCTAGGAAGGGGAAGCCATAGATAAGAGCACAACTCAAAGTCGAAGATAGATAAAACACACGGGCCTCAACTCCGCCTCCACCCCGCCGCTCCATCCCCCTTTCCTTCTCCCCTAAACAAGAATCCACCATGTACCAAGGTTGAAACCCTAAGATGGTTCAAGAACACCATTTTACATATGATAACAATTTTTAGATACCATTGATAATGGAATTATTTGTTAAATCAACGTCTTCTAAAAAATGATTGATTTCAAATTGAGCAACGTGTGTCATCCAATACTTAGCTTGACTTAGCTAGTTGAAGAAAATAATTCAACTACCAATTAGGTGTGTAGGAATAAGAAAGAGATCTAATTAATTTCTTTCAATATTCTTCCTCCAACCTCCTTACAATTGAAAAAAATGAATCCTTATATCTTGTCTAGAATTCCCTTAAAAGTCTACCTTAATACAAACTTACTATTTTTCAATTATCAACCTTCTAAACTAATTACATGAAACTAGAGAACATCTCAATAAATTACTAATAACTCAAAAAAAACTTTCTAATCTATAATTAAAACATCTAAAGAAATCACTAAATTGTCAAAAAATTAGCAAAATCTCAAAAAAAATCACCAAAATCTTAAAACTTGCTAATTTATTTTGAGAACATCTAAATAAAATATTAAAATCTCAAGATTTGTTTTTATAAAAAAGCCACTAAAAGCTCCTACATCAGTTGGATATATTAAATATTATTAATCTCCTCAATACACCTCTCGTTGAACTAGTCTATTAGGATCATTTTGTAATCTAAAATATTTTGTGTGCACATATTGGGATCTCCATCCCCAACTAGCTCCCAACGTGCAACATCAAGAGTAGCTTGAGTTTGCTAGTGAATTAATTTAGATAGGTGATTTTAAAATTGATTTTTTTGAGTGAGAAATTAAATGCACAACTCAAGATAAAAGGAAGGAATGTTCCTCCAATTAATTAAGTCTCTGCAAGAGAATGTTTTGTGTTTTGAACAACAGTTCTTGGTGAAAGTATATTGTAGCAACAACTATGTTTGTGATTTTCTGTAGAGAGCAGCAATTACATTAGACATTTTGCAGCTATGAGTGAACAACAGTTAGAGAGAGCTCTAAGAAGCTCCAGATCAAGCGAACTGTGTACAACTCTAGATTTTTGTAAGTAGTAACGTATCAGTAGGTTGTATTTTCAAAATTTGTTATTTTTTAATTTTTTAATAGTTTCAGATTTAATAGAAAGTAACAAAGAAAGTTGCATGTCTCCAGTTTTGTTTTGTCCCCATTTACATTTTGTTTTATGACGTGCATTGCTAGTGCTTGCAAAATAGAGTTGCAATCCCTATATTTGTATTCTTAGTTTGATATCAGAGCTTTGTCTCTACCATATTTTGGGGATTTTAGATTCCTTATAGTTTTAGTACCACATCATAAAATATATTGTTGCATCATCATGTTTTTTTGGCCAACGTGTCCAAAAGGCCCCCCTCCTCCCCAAATAAATAAATAAAATAAAATAAAAAATTGAGAGGCATACTTGTGCACTAAGTCATTAAAACATGGATAGTTATCAACAACACTACTAACTTTGAAGTGATAACTATTGGTACACTAAAGTTAAAAATATTAGTCATTAAATCAATAAGTGTTATAACAATTATTGGCATGCACTCAATTACTGGCTCATTTCCTCTATTTCATAGGAATCATATTGTGATTTTTGACATTAAGAATGTATTTCATATTAATGAAGTAAAAACAAATAAATTAATTTTATTTATGTGACTAAATAGATTATTTTAATTAAATATCATCTAATTTAATGATTATACCATCAATAATAATATTAGTTCTAAATGTCGATATCAAAAATTGTAAGTATTTGTCCTATTTCAAATGACAAAATAACTCATATATGAAAATTAATTCCTTTGAAAATAAATATTTATTAATGTAAAATATGAAATAATTATGTACAATAATGTAACTGGTGCTATTACCTGAATCCTAGTCCATTTGATTAGAGGTAGGGGGTTGGGTTTACAGCCCCAGCATCAACTGCAGTAACTTGTGCATTCTTACACAAAAATTGAGCATTTTCTTTTCCACCACTATAGCTCAAGTCTATAGAGTCTACTTTGATTTCTTGACAAGGCATAGTTTGGCTGCATTGAAAAGCAATTGCAGCATTTGTAGCCGATGTTCCAGTTATGTTCTTGTATAGCACATTACTGATCTTCACACCAGAATTTCCCTGCAAATTTATAATAACATACATATAATTATTCCCATCATTAACTACAACTGTTGAAGCTTATGTTTATAGTAACATCAGATAATATATACCTTTCCAGAAATTCCATTTGGAGAATAATATTGGTCAATTATAATAGGATTTTGTACATTGTCCATTTTCGCATTTTGGAATGTTATACCAGTCGCAAAACCATTCCCTCCCTGCCAGGTTTTGATCCTTGCGAGATTTTCTGTGTTGTGAAAAGAAACTCCACTTACTGTTATGTTCTTTACAGTAGCCAGGGAGTTATCTTCACCAAGACTTCCAACAGTTTTTTACCAGCAACACAAATCCAAGGTTACGTTCAGTACCCAGCTTTTTTTTCCAACATATCAATTTATGAAAAACAAACATAAAGTTATAAATGCTACTTATTAACACCTGATTCCATGCCCTGGCCCACATGTAACTCCTTCAATGGCAACATTGAAATATCCTGATCCAATAGAAATACAGTCATCTCCTGAAAATAAAGATTGAAGATACTTTATGAGGAATTCCTTCAAATAATAAATACTTGATCAAATTCAATCTATCAGCAAAAAATCATTTCTTGTATGAGTGAACAAATGTCACCTGTTCCTACGACGACGTTTCAAATTTTAACATTGGAAGACTATCCCATATGAATTCCATCAGTATTGGGACTGTCACCCGGAGCCTGAATAGTCACACCTTCAACCTCAATATTATTGCAGGTATCGAAATTTACATGAAACTGCTTGCTGTTGATTGAAGTGATCATTCTTACTATGGTATTCGTGGTGCCTGTAAATCTCAATGTCTGATCACCAACAGCAAAAGAAACAGATTCATTAGATGCTAGGAATTCTTATAATCTAATCCGGTCCAAATGAGCTGGCCTATAGATTTTTTCAAGAATCAGGAGTACAAGAGAGGTAGGAGGAGTACCGTGGGCCCATTCTGATTTGTCTTCTGCTCATGCAAAACATATAAAATCATAATCAGCTATAGGAAATAACATATTGAATATCAACACTCATTGGATTACAATTCCCGCTCTGCAACTTCCCACTCTTGGAATTTTCAAATTGTCAATCCCATCCCTGCCTCCCCTGGGGTGTTGAGGCCCCCATGGTTGACTCGCTTGTGGGCCCTGACGCTTCCCAGGCAACCCTCGTGACTCCCTCTAGCATGGTCCTTTTGTCCGAGTCTACGGTGGAATCTCAAAAAGCATCCTCTCCCACTGTTCAACCTACAAAACCCAGTTGGGTTGGGGCTCTTGTCGGGGATGCCTAACAATCGCTGGAATCGCTCCTAGTTGATTTTGTACTCACTGAAGATGGGGCTAAAATCTCGCTCCCTAACTCTATGGTTAACCGAAGAATGGAGGACTTTCAATTGGCTCTAGTGGGGTGGTTTTTTAACTTCCGTCCTAGTATTGAAATGGTGCGAAAGTGGATTTCTATCCAATGGAGGATCAAGGGCTCTGTGTCGGCTTTTGCTATGCCAGGAAGCCTATTCCTATTCCAGTTTACTACTCTCGAGGACTTGCCTACTGTGCTGTCGGGCTCTTGGGTCTATGGGAAACACTTCCTTGCCCTCGCAAAGTGGAAACTAGGTTTCAATCCAGCTACTGATCTTTCCAGATCGACCCTTGTTTGGGTTCGCCTCCCTGGCTTACCTCTTGAATACTGGGATGAGCAAGTTTTTTGATGGATCGGTGACTCCTTTGGTTTTTTTATCACTACAGATCTGGTGACCTATTCTAAATCTAGGCTTGTTTTTGCTAGATTCTGTGTGAATGTCACATTGAATAAAACTCTTCCTAATTTTGTTATTCTAAAATCTAAACTGGGTAAGTGGACCGAAGCAATTGTGTACGAGAATGCTACCCTATTCTACCAGAATTGCAATAACAGGGGTCACTCTAGCAACAATTATAAGCTCTCTAAGCAGTCTGCCACCTGTGTGGAGAAGGGTAAAGGGAAAGATGGCATTCCCTCTCCTCAAGTGCATATAGAGGCCTCAGACCATGCCTTAGAGGAAGTGGTGGAGGTAACCCTAGTTGTGGAGATGGTCACTCCAGATGCGGCGGTGGTTACTCCAGCTACTGTGGATACTATCCCAAAGGAAGGCGAGTTTGTCCCCCTACGGGAAGAGGTTGAGAAGTGTGCCATTGCGAAAGTGGACCCAGCCCCCCAATAGCTGGCTGAGGTGTTTGCGTCCCCCTCTACATCTCCTTCTGTGAAGAGATCACCTATCCCTTTGGAGACTAAACAACCTACCATTGTGGTGGCATTGGAGTTGATACCCCCTAAGTTGGGTGCAACACACCCCCCTGAGACTGCTACGGAAAACCCATCTAGCTCGCTTGATGGCTTGGATGATGATGGAGAATGGAAAACTCAGAGGAAGAAAACCAAGCCAAAAAAGGCGGACGTGGGAGTTGAAAATCCAAGGGGCAGGCTGTTTGATTGGGCAAGAAGATCGAGAGGATCCTCAAGGGAGATTGCTATGGGTAAGCAGCAAACCTTGGAATCTAGCTTTAAGAGTAAAAAATGATTTGTCTTTCTTGGAATGTGAGGGGTTTGAACAACTCCTTGAAGCAAAATGCTGTTCAACATCACATTTTTTATCATAAACTTGATGTTCTTCTCTTGCAAGAAGTTAAGATGTCTATTAGTAACTTTGAGTCCATTGCTCCTAAGCTGTGGCCGGGTGCTACTTTCTTATACTCTAAAGCTTCGGGTGCCTTTGGGAGTATTGCCATGCTGTAGAATCCCAATAAAATTAGTGGCCTATTGGTTGAGTCAACACCAAATTTCCTTGCTGTCACCTTTAATAAGGTTGGGGTATAATGGATAACCTTTAACATCTATGCCCCAAACACCCGCCCTGGTAGAGTTATTCTTTGGAATGATCTTTGTGTCTGTTTGGCTCAAAACGGCTCGAGAAACTTTCTTCTGGCCAGAGACTTCAACTCTCCCCTCTATCCCTCGGAGAAATGTGGTGGGTGTTGGTGTTCAAAAACTCTTATGCCATTTAGGGCTGCCAATATGCCTTGAGACTACTATTAGGACTGGTTAAATCCAAATGTGAAAGCTCTGCAAGGCAACTAGACCAACTATAGGGTCTTAATATGCCCTCTTCTGCTTCTTGCTCTGCAAAACCAAGGCGGGTGCACCTAATCCAAACAAAATTCAAACTCACTACACACCTTATACTTCTGGATTTATATAGCATATCATAGTAAAGGATTGCTAAATACTAACCAGGTATTCATTGAATCGACTCTACTATGCAGGGTAAAATAGCCTTGTGACCTCAAGACTATGAGGGATTGTAGGATTGGAAATATTAAATATAATTGGATTTCCTGCAGGATGCAGACAACCATGCAACACTTTGCATCAGCACAGGGATACTAGCTTAAGATCAGTTCCTTATCCATTGGGCATCACACCTGAAGTAAACATGGAACACAAGGACAACTACTAGATTCATCTGAGAATCCAAGCCATAAACATAGTTAAACATCTCTTACACTACTTACAAGTATCCTTATTGATTGACCCTAATGAACCTATGCTTCACTCAGAGACTTTTAACCTGATTCTAAACCAAGGCTGAGAGATGAAACATATACACAAGCAACCAAATGTAATGAGCCAGAAAACTCAGAATTCATTAAGAGCAACCAAAGGAGAGATCCAAGAATGAGAAACTATATTAAGTATGTGGATTCAAATCCCTGCATTACAAGTTGAGTCAAAAAACACCATAGACAATATGCAAAAGATACCTGAGGTTTTTCCCAAATGTTGATACAACCACTGGAACTAACAAAATTCAGAACCCCTACACAGGTCAAAAAACTTGCAATATATACCACTGGTTACCTTGGAATCCTAAACCAGTAGGATGCAAAAAGCTATGGGTAACCAGGGTTAAGACTTCAACCACCCAACCCACAGCAAAATTTCAACAAAATTCAAAAGCTCCTGCAAAAAGCCTTGAAAAATTTGTCCATCACCACATGGCAAAACAACCTTGCAAACACTCACGGCACCCTGGACCACATTGCAGTAGCAAGCGCCACCAAACCAGTCAAATTTGGCTAGAAAACCATAAATTTTGGTACCCTTAGTCACTGCAAATCAAAATTTGAAAATAAATAGTCACCATGCATTCACGGGCTCTATGTTCCCTAACTGTTTTCCCTTAGTCGCGCAATTGCACAGTCACCAACCTAACTGCCATATAAAATGGGCTTCACTTTATGCCTGGTCGGATGATCGCATGGCACCTAAATCACCCTTGCGATCATGCGATCGCAGACTCCTAGCCATGGTCGATAGTCGGTCACAAACCTTTGCAAAGTCTTCGGCCACCTCACCCATTAGCGACCAATCGAAATCAAGCATGCTAACAAGACTAGCACCCTGGATTCACCTTAGAACCCCACAACCATGACGTCCGATGGTTAGTCACATGATCGCATAGCCCAAAAATGGGCTATGCAAACATGTGACAACCCGCAGCTTAACCACCAGCATAACCGCCACCGCTACCCGCCACTAAGTAACGGTCCCACCAAGAACATCCACCTCAGCACCATGTCACCGCTCCCCACCAATGTGGCACCCTTGTCGCATGATCGTAAGGCTAAAAGATGGCCCTTGCGATCATGTGACAAGGCAACAAGAATGCCACCTTACCACTCACCGGCTAATGGAACATTGCCACCTCAACATCTGAAAGATGCCCCATCACCACCTACCACCAGGCCCCAGGGACATGTGGCAAGCAGTCGCATGATTGCATAGCAAAAAATTGGGCTATGCGATCATGCGACAGCCAACCCTGGGCTGCCACATCACCACCTTGGACCACACCACCACCTTGGACCACACCCTTTTCTGCCAATGGGCCCAAAGCAATAGATTGCAACCAGTCGCATGGTCGCATGTCAGAAATTCCTGACATGTGATCATGTGACAACTAATAAGAACATGCCCCCTGCCTCCCCTCTGACACCGAGCCCACATCACACTCACACAAGAAAATCCGATGGCCATTGCAAAATCACAGAGGTTAAACACTGTGCATCTTCACCAGGTGAACAAGCGACATCCACAGATCATGTCCGAGCTTTAACCCCTTCAGGCAACATGAAGAACTGGGACCCATGGGGACAGGTGGCAAGCAGTTGCATGATCACATGTTAGAAAAGTCTAACATGTGGCCATGCGACAACCAATCAGGAAAATCCTTTGAAGACCCAGGCCCACCATCCATTGCACATGCCCAGCAGAGAATGCCAACAAATAGGGCAGAAGTGCAGGGTTGAAAACATCCAAAGTTTTCACAATGGAAAATGATCGAAAACACATAGGATTTCTGACAGACCGAAAGGTAAGTGCACAAAAGCCAGAAGGCACAGGTTGAAAACAACGAGGGTTTTCACACAGAAGAAAAACATCATGGATTTTTGAAAACACTGTGGGTTTTCAACACTGTGACAAATTTTGAAATAAATTCCTATAGACCTTAGAAATTGAATAACTTTCAGGATTTTGCGATTCAACAGGTGCAAATTGGACTAGAGCATGGTGACAACATGAAGAACACAGGGCAGGACACTTTACAAAACCATTTGCAGGGAGGAGGCCACTTTCAAAGGATTTTTGCTATGATAGAAAAATGGCCTAACAGTGGCTCTAGTTGGGGATGCATGTCTCTTGTAGGCATGGCAAGAATTCAGAGTCACTGGGAGAGCAGACCAACCACTGGACAAAAATAGAGAACTCAAAAAATGCAAGGAATAGGAAGGAAAAGCACACAACAGGAAAGGGAAAGATATTTACAGAGTGTACATTTTTTACAAAAACCTGCAGCAACAAACATGAGTTAATTCCCGCCTCTGTCAAAAATTTGATTTTCATTTCTTCCTTCATGAGGCACACCAGACATTTTATTTTCATTTGTCTCCATAGGCTTGTCAACATGTTCAACCAGCATATTAGGAAGAACAAAGTAGCTTTCTTCACAGTGCATGTAAAATTTTTTGGCACTCTCTCCATCTTGCTCACTATGAAGAAAAGATTCAGCATGCCAATGATCAACACCACTATATTGAAACTGATTTTCATCTACTGACTCGTGCATGCTATGAATTGGAAACACAAAGAACTCATATTTTGCCTGCAGAAGGGCCTCATCTAGACCCTATCTTTGCATTTTCCCAGGTGCAACCGGCTGGACCTCAAATGAATAGTCAGATTGATACCCACAAATGGAAAATGGGCATCCTGATTTAATTGAATCTGGGACCTCCACATGTTCTTCAAACAAAGGATTGATAACTCCATGTAATGCACCATGCTGAACATCATGACAAAAAATAGGTTGATAATCAAATTCTTCATCATATAAAGCATTCGAAAACACTTTAAAATCAGTACCCATCTCAACCTCAAGGAGACTCATAGCACATGAAGAAAAATTAGAACCATATGAAGACTCACTGATATCACATTCAAACACCACTTCCTTGTCTTCATACTCCTCACTGAAGGAGTGTTCACTTCCACCATTACTCTCTTCCTCCCATGCCTCATCTGATTCACATGAGGACACATCAGCATCACTGCCTTCATCATCCTCACCTGAATAGCCACTAAAATCACATTCAAACATTTTTGAATGAATGGAGGATCCTGCACACCTTGACCCTGATTCCTACTCACTGCCACAATCTAAATACTCCTCTGACAAAGATTCATCTGAAGAAGTACCCACATCATCAGACATGGGTTGCTCTGGAATATAACATTCATTCCCCTTTTGCTAACAGTTTTTTTGCAACCTTTTCCATTCATCATCATCAACAAACTCCTCTAAGAACAACCACTTGAACTTAGCCAAAGAAGAAATGCATCTTGAGGGAAGATTTAGATACCAATTAGATGCAACTCCCTTGAGGGATCTCCCAAAAAACATCATGCTAACATCCTCATCAAGAATCTGATATTCTATGATAAATCTATAGAATGCTAGGAAATGTTTGATTGCTGAATCAAAATTACAGTCAAAGGTAGGAATCAAACCCAAAAGTTCACTAGGAAAAGAGTGAGGGGACCCTGAAAGAACATAGTCCAAAGGCCTATCTAACCTGAGAAAACCCAACTGCCTAGACTGACTTTTCCCCTAATTTTCCATTTGATTTGAAACAAGATGAGAGCCACTCATCCTATTTCAGTCTTCCCTTTAAACTAGCACTAAATACTTGATAGGGAAACATTGTAATCATAAATACCTAGAAGTTTTGCAGCAGAAAACTTTGTTGATTGGAAGGCAGGGCAGATCTTGAGCTCACCATGGAACTCCATCAGATTTTGCAATGTAGAGTTGCTCCCAACCAATACAAAAATCCAAGTAACTCACTGTTTATCAGAAGGAACACTGATCAAACAAAGAACATCAGAGCTGCCACTCACAATTAGGTGAGAAAATTTTAGCAAACGCTAATTTTGTATTTGACTCTTTCCAATGGCCTCCCCAGTAGAGTCACCATCTTGTTGGTGTTTGAAAACTCTTATGCCATTTAGGGCTGCCAATATGCCTTGAGACTAATGTTAGGAATGGTTAAATCCAAATGTGAAAGCTCTGCAAGGCAACTGGACCAACTATAGGGTCTTAATATGCCCTCTTCTGCTTCTGGCTCTGCAAAACCAAGGCGGGTGCACCTAATCCAGACAAAATTCAAACTCACTACACGCCTTATACTTCTGGATTTATATAGCAGATCATAGTAAAGGATTGCTAAATACTAACCAGATATTCATTGAATCGACTCTACTATGCAAGGTAAAATGGCCTTGTGACCTCAAGACTATGAGGGATTGCAGGATTGGAAATATTAAATATAATTGGGTTTCCTGCAGGATGCAGACAACCATGTAACACTTTGCATCAGCATAGGGATACTAGCTTAAGATCAGTGCCTTATCCATTGGGCATCACACCTAAAGTAAACATGGAACACAAGGACAACTACTAGATTCATCTGAGAATCCAAGCCATAAACATAGTTAAACATCTCTTACACTACTTACAAGTATCCTTACTGATTGACCCTAATGAACCTATGCTTCACTCAGACACTTTTAACTTGATTCTAAACAAAGGCTGAGAGATGAAACATATACACAAGCAACCAAATGCAATGAGCTAGAAAACTCAAAATTTATTAAGAGCAACTAAAGGAGAGATCCAAGAATGAGAAATTGTATTAAGTATGTGGATTCAAATCCCTGCATTACAAGTTGATTCAGAAAACACCATAGACAATATGCAAAAGATACCTGAGGTTTTTTTCAAATGTTGATACAACCACTAGAACTGACAAAATTCAGAACCCCTACACAGGTCAAAAAACTTGCAATATATACCACTGGTTACCTTGGAATCCTAAACCAGTAGGATGCAACAAGCTACGGGTAACCAGGGTTAAGACTTCAACCACCCAACCCACATCAAAATTTCAACAAAATTCAAAAGCTCTTGCAAAAAGACTCAAAAAATTTGTCCATCACCACACGGCAAAACAACCCTGCAAACACTCACGACACCCTAGACCACACTACAGCAGAAAGCACCACCAAATTAGTCAAATCTGGCTAGAAAACCATAAATTTTGGTACCCTTGGTCGCTGCAAATCAAAATTTGAAAATAAATGGTCACCATGCATTCATGAGCTCTATGTTCCCTAATCGTTTTCCCTTAGTCGTGCAATTGCGCAGTCACCAACCTAACTGCCATAGAAAATGGGCTTCACTTTATGCCTGGTCGCATGATCGCATGGCACCCAAATCACCCTTGCGATCATGCGACCGCAGACTCTTAGCCATGGTCGACAGTCGGTCACAAACCTTTGCAAAGTCTTTGACCTCACTCATCAATGACCAATCAAAATCAAGCATGCTAACAAAAATGGCATCGTGGATTCACCTTAGAACCCCGCAACCGCGACGTCCAGGGGTTAGTCGCATGATCGCATAGCCTGAAAATGGGCTATGCAAACATGCGACAACCCGCACCTTAACCACCGTCGCTACCCACCACTAAGTAATGGTCCAACCAAGCACATCCACCTCAGCACCATGTCACCACTCCCAACCAATGTGGCACCCTTATCGCATGATCACGAGGCCAAAAGATTGCCCTTGCAATTATCCAACAAGGCAACAAGACTGCCACCTCACCACCCACCGGCCAATGGAACACTGCTACCTCAGCATCTGGAAGACACCCCATCACCACCTGCCATCGGACCCTAGGGACACGTGGCAAGTGGTCGCATGATCACATAGCCAAAAATTGGGCTATGTGATCATGCGACAGCCAACCCTGAGCTGCCACATCACTACCTCATACCACACCCTTTTTTGCCAATGGTCCCAAAGCGACAGATGCCAACCGGTCGCATGGTCGCATGTCAAAAATTTCTGACATGCGATCATGCGAAAACCAATAAGAATATGCCCCCTGCCTCCCCTCTGACATCGGGCCCATATCACGCTCACACAAGAAAATCTGACAGCCGTCGCAAAAGCACAGAGGTTAAACACCGTGCATCTTCACCAGGCGAACAAGTGACGTCCACAGATCATGTCTGAGCTTTAACCCCTTCAGGCAACACGAAGCACTGGGACCCACGTGGATAGGTGGCAAGTGGTCGCATGATCACATGTCAAAAAATTTTGACATGCGGCCATGCGACAACCAATCAGGAAAAGCCTTTGAAGACCTGGGCCCACCATCCATCACACATGCACAATTAGAGAATACCAATAAATAGGGCAGAAGTGCGGGGTCGAAAACATCCAAAGTTTTCACAATGGAAAATGATCGAAAACATAAGATTTCTGACAGATCGAAAGGTGAGTGCACAAAAGCCGGAAGGCACAGGTCGAAAACAACGAGGGTTTTCATAGAGACCCAAAACATCATGGATTTTTGAAAACACTGTGGGCTTTCGACACTGTGAGAGATTTTGAAATAAATTCCTGTAGACCTTAGAAATTGAATAACTTTCAAGATTTTGTGATTCAACATGTGCAAATTGGACTAGAGCTTGGTGACAACATGAAGAACATAGGGCATGACACTTTACAAAAACATTTGCAGGGAGGAGGCCACTTTTAAAGGACTTTTGCTATGACAGAAAAATGGCCTAACAGTGGGCTTGTTGATTACTCTGACAGTATGAGGGAGTTGGTGGATTTTATATCTGATACTGGCCTCTTGGATATCGACCTAACTGGAAACCCCTTCACCTGGTCTAACAACAGAAAAGGCAATCACCTTATTTAGGTGAGACTCGATCGGGTCTTTACTTCATCCTCCTGGGATCTCTATCTGAATTCCTCCCTAACCTCCCTTCCCAGGACTACCTCGGACCACAACCCGCTCCTCCTACGTTAATTTGAATCCCCTAAAGTCAACTTGGTCCCCTTTAGGTTTGAAATCATGTGGTGCTCTCACCCTTCATTCAGAGACCAAGTCAAACTCTGGTGGAGCACTAGAATTAAAGGCACTGCCATGTTCAGAGTTGCTCAAAAACTTCAAATCATTAGAATGGAGGTCAAAGGTTGGAGAAAGTGTAACTTCGGGGACCTCCGCAAAGAGAAAATTGAGCTCTTGAGCACCCTTAACTCCCTTCAGGCCCAACTTGCTTCTAGAAATTTCTCTCCCCAGACTCAGGCTAATGAGGAAACAATAAGACAGAAATGGCAAGAAACTCTAAAAAAAGAGGAAATTTACTAGAAGCAAAGATTGAGGATCCAATGGCTTACCAAAGGAGATAGAACCACTGCTTTCTTCCACAGATCTACCAGCATCCACAAAAAAAGCAATACCATTACTTCTATTATGGATGAGAATGGGATCATAGTCAAGGAAAAGGACAAGATTAATTAGGTGGCTATTAACTACTTTAAGCGGTTATTCTCTGAGGAGGGTCCGATCTGCCCGGACAACATTCAAAATCAACTCCTAGAGAATATCCAGTGTGCTATTACTAGGGAGGACAATGAAAGACTAACAGAAAGGGTCTCGGATGAGGAGGTTAAAAGAGCAGTCTTTGCTATAGGTGGCTACAAGGCCCCTGGGCCTGATGGGTTTCCCTCGGCCTTCTTTCAGGAATACTGGGACATTGTTGGTACTGATGTCACCCGTACTGCCAGAGACTTTTTCAGGACTAGGCATCTCCTCAGGAAACATAATCAAACCTACATTGTTCTCATCCCTAAACATGATAATCCCACCTCTATGCTGGATTTCAGACCTATCAGCCTCTGCAACACCTTCTATAAAATTCTCACCAAGATCCTAATCGGAAGGATAAAGCCCTTGCTGGAGAAGTTAATCTGCCCGACTCAGAAGGGATTTGTCCCCAAAAAGCAAATTCTGGATGTGGCTATTGCCACTCATGAGATCATCCATTCTATGGACAGGAGCAAGATTCCAGGTATGGCCTTTAAACTGGATATTTCTAAAGCCTATGACAAAGTCAATTGGTATTTTTTGATCAAAATTCTCGATAAAATGGGGTTCAAGGAGAAAGCTATTCAAATCATCAAAGAATGTACCCAAACCATGTGCTTCTCTATTCTGGTCAATGTCTCCCCGGGGGGTTTCTTCACTCTGGAAAAAGGTCTTAGATAGGGAGACCCTCTCTCACCTTACCTCTTCATTATGGTTGTTGATGTTCTTAGTAGGAATCTTTGTATGCTGTCTGACAGGGGGAAAATCAAAGGGGTTAAATCAGCTTCAAACATCCCCCAAGTGGTGTTAGAACAATTTGTTGATGACACCTTCCTTTTTGGGTTCTCTTTAGTGATTGAGGCTAGGAAATGGAAACAAATTCTGGAATGTTATGCCTGGGCTTCTAGTCAATGCATTAACTATCAAAAGAGCCATCTATTCTTCTTCAATACGCCTTTGGAGACCCAAAACAAGGTGCTTCAAATCCTAGGATGTTTAGCTGCCTTGCTTCCTTCAACCTACCTGGGTCTCCCCCTCACTGTCAAAGAAGTTTCCCAAGAATTTTGGAAAGGACTCAGAAAAATCTTGCGGGTTGGAAAGGGAAAATTTTAAGCAATGCTGGGAAACTTCAGTTGGTGGTGGCTACTCTCCAAGGTGTCCTTGTCTATTTCCTTTCCCTCTTTAAAATCAAGAGTAAAATGGCTGATAAGTTGGAATGGATCCAGAGGACCTTCCTATAGGCGGGTTCAAAAGAGAAAAAAAGGTTGTCTCTTGTGAACTGGGATACTATCTGCCTTCTGAAATGCCTCGGTGGGTTGGGATTAAGAAAAATTGGTCAGATGAATAAAGCTCTAACTACTAAGGTGGTCTGGAAGCTCATTGAGGGGAAGGTGGAATGGTGCAAAATTATGGAAGCCAAGTACCTCCAAGGTCTCCCCTTGAGAAGGAAGTTCCAAGATAATGACCTTCCAATTGGATCCAAGCTCTGGAAGAACATCTGCAATTGTAGAAGCATTCTCTCCAAAGGGGCGCTCTAGTAGGTTGGAAATGGTAGATCCATTGGGTTCTGGAAAGACCACTAGATTTTAAATCTCCCCAACATGGGATGCAAATTGAAACCTCTTATGGATCATGTCAGACCTATTCTGGGCAATAGAGTCTCCAACTACATGGATGGTAGAGAGTGGAAGGACTTACAGATATGGTTGAGAGACAAACCAGACCTGATGAAGATGGGAAAGGAGCTTATGAAGAACCTTAACATCAAAACTTCGGAACATGAAGATACTGTCCTATGGGCCCCCACTCAGACAAGGAAGTTCTCTGTTAATTCTGCCTACAACCTGCTGCTTAAGGAGAATGCTAACAAAGAGGACTGGAAGAAGGTTTGGATTCCACAACTCACACCAAAAATTAATTTTTCCTGGTGGACCCTTATGCATGGGAAGGTTCTAACCTAAGACAACCTAGTTAAAAGGGGTTTCTCCATGGCGAATAGATGTGCCCTATGTATGAAAGAGGAAGTAACAGTGAATCATCTGTTTATCCACTGTGAGTATGCTAGTAGCATCTGGCAGGAGATTTTTGGCAACTTGTGGGTCCCATGGGTCATTGGTTGGGATGTGCATCAATTCAGCTACTGGTGATCTCCTTCCAATCATCCTCTAGTCCAACTACTCTGGCGTATGATACCCCCCCACATCTGCTGGGTGATTTGAAGGAAAGGAACAATCGTATCTTCAAAGATGAGAGTACCCCTGCTGGAACCCGTCTGCAGATAGGTACCAGACTTCTGTGTGAGAATACTTGGGCAGCCAATTGGAAGCTCCCCTCTGCTCCTCCCAATGCTTGGGAGGTTAGAACTGCTAATAAATGGAATATCGTATCGGGGTTCTCTCAATTTGATGACACTAAGAAATTAGCCAGAATAGCCACTAAATGGACGACCCCTACCAAAGGATGGATCAAATTAAATTTTGATGGTGTTGTTAAGACTAAGGGTCAAGGTGGTGGTGGGATCCTTTGTGACTATAAGGGCAATTGCCTGATTGCTTTCACTGGTCCCATTATAAATGGCACTGTTACCCAAGCTGAGGGAATGACCCTCTTATGGGGAATTCAAACCGCTATTAATTTGAACATAAGACACCTGGCTATTGAAGGAGACTCCAAAGTGTTGATTCAAGCTGTCAAAAGCGGGACTAGTGTGGGATGGTGGACCAATCCCATCCTGCTGAAAATCAAAGTGCTTCTGAACAACTTCCAACACTGTACTATTGAACACACGTACAAAGAAGGAAATCAAGTTGCTGACTCTTTGGCTATGATTGGCTTACATTAGCAAAAACTCACCAGCTAAAGTGGGGTGAGAGACTTGCCCTTGATGACTCAGCAAATCATCGGGGAGGAAAAGAATTTGAATCAATGTGCTCTATTGTCATGATTAATTTGCAATCCTCATGGATCACGTGCCAGCATGTTAGTAAGTTTTTTGAAATCATTAAAATGTGCTCCCATTACCTCATGCAAGTTGATAATTACTTTCCTAACGTGCGATGTAAAGGCAGTCCGAATCAGGATGCCTACTTGGCGATTCTAGACAACAAGCATATCCTTGATCTTATTGCTAATAAAGGCACCTGCAGATAAGTTAGATCTGGTGGTATGGTGTGCCTTTTCTGAAGATTTCCTCAAAGCCAGCGCTCTATGTATAACCCAGTTTTGGGAAAGTTTTGTCAAAACAAGAGTTTTTCCAACGTTTGCAATTTTACTCGGCTCTCTAGTATTTTGGCTTCCTTGATGTTGGCGAACCAGAATTTTGAGATGGGGGGCAATACTCTTTGCATTGAATCTGATAAGATTGATGAGGCCTTTTCTGATGATGCTCTGGTCACTCATTGCTGTAAGGAGAGCGGGATTTGGGGTTTCATGGAGCGTATGAGGGGAGGACATGATTAGCGAATTTTGAAGCAGTTCATTTCCACTTTGGATAATAGGATGGTCTCAGTGGGAGGCATTCACTTTCAACTTAATGAAGAAGTCATCGCCAAAGCTACGTGGCTTCCTATGACAAGGAGAAAATACAAAAAAACTAGCCGGAATCTGAACCCCACTAGCCTCAACTAGTTCTTCCAGGAGGGTGAGCAACCTGTGAAGAAACAAGGGGGCTTTAACAGAGAGGAGCTTCATGAGTTTTGGCCTAAAATCTGCCTCATTATCATAAAGTACTTCATGCTAGAGGGTAAGTTCACCGTCTTGTACTATTACCATCTGCCTTTTCTAAACCATATTAGAAATAAGGATTTGATGTCTATTCCTTTTTACCTTCTGCATTCTATTGAGAGCAACATTTTGGATATCAAGGTTAACCCAAACAAACCTATTCCCATCCTCCATTAGGGCCTCCTCCTCCATCTCTATCAATTTCACAAAGCCATCTGCCCGGCCCCCCAACCCCCTCCTATAATTCAGGATGTTACCCAGGATGTTTCTCAAGCCGAACTTGCCAAACCTACCCAGTCCTCTTCTCACTCCCTCCAAATTGCCCAGGAGACCGATTCTGTTGCGGGTGGAGGAAAGAAATGCAAAAAACCCCACAAGGAACAGACTAGTTAGGAGGATTCCTATGTCTTTGACTCTGTGGACCTCAGAATTGAGTCTGAAAGCACCCCCGACACTGACCGTAAACATAAATTGAAGAAATGCATGGATAGTCAGGTCAACATTGAGGTGGACCTTAGTGGTATTGGTCATAGGAGCTCAAGCTAAATTGCTAAAGAGCAATGTAAGTCCAGGCTCAAGGGAACTGCTTCCCGTGAGGTCTCTGGGAAAGATTCCCCTTCTACTGAATCCCTGAATGATTCTTCTGACCATCTGACTAGCCCCCCGAGGGTTGACACCCACCCCCCCTCTAGCCCCCAGAATACTTTGAATACCCCCATTAACCCCACCCCCCCACCGAGCCCCACCCTTGGGACCCTGAACAGAAAGTCTATTCCCAAAGACAACTTAGCTCCCCCTGAGGTGACTTGCTTTAGAGGCACCCTCAAAAAGAAATTTGCGGAGTTGGATAGAGACATTGAGGACATCAAGAAGAACATGTAGAGGCTGGAGGATCACTGTAGATTGACCAACAAATTTGCCCTTAAAATTATGAGGAATTCGGCTACTAATTTGTGTCTTGTGCAGGAAAAGCTGGCTGGTGGTGCTCTGGCGGAGGATGAAGATAACAAAGATCTCTTCCAGTTTCTTCAGGAGGAATGGTCCAACACTCTACTATCTAGGCAGTTGGGGGGAAAAAATTAGTTTTTGTTATGGTGGTTTTTATTTTGGTTAATTACAGTTCGAGTTTCCCCGGTGTTGGGTATGGGGACTTTGTTAACTTTTATTGTTTTGATACTAGCCCTGTGTGGCTCTGGATTAGTAATACTCTGAACATCAATAGCTTTAGGCTTGTTTTCATTTTTTGGTAGTTAGCTTCATTAACTTTGTTTTTGATAGAGGCAAGTGTGATTGGTTTTGCTACTTTACTGTTCTGTTTGGCTATTTCTATTAACTTGCTGTTAATGTGCTTTTAGTCGTTGTACGGGCCAGCACCCTCTTGCTACTTTTTCCTATCAAAAACATATTGAATATCAATTTTAAAGCTACGGCAACACAAGAATCCAAAGTAAAAAAATGTAATACCGGTGTTGATTTTATTATTAATCTATTATTGCTTTGTCAATTAGGCGATGTATTTGGGTTGCAATTCACAGACATTTGATATCATATCATATGTTGCACTTTAGTTACTATCGCCTATCTTTCATACCTTTGCATTCATCTCCGCCCACCAAGAAGCTCCTCGTCCATCTAAAATTCCATTACCCTCAACTGTTAAGCCAATCACATTCCTGAAATGCAGCCAATAATTTTTTTAGTTTTCACTCCACAAGCTATTATCTGTTGAAGCAATAAGCTTTCCAGTTACCTGCTCAGAACCAGATCACATCAGGAATAGTGTCTACCATTTTCTAACTAAACCAAAACGAAAGAAATTGAAAAGATTTTTGAGTGTTTTTTCAGCCTTTAGAGTCAACAGAAATATATGAATTTCTTCAGATTTGGATTCTTCACCTGGGAAGAGAGGGATATTGATTATGAATTCAGTAGTTAGTGTAGCTTAAATAGATGTGGGAGATACAACATTTAACAGCAATACACAATCATTAAATTATTGATGTTAAGCCGCTGCTTTTCATGGAGGAAAACTAATTTCGACAAAGTCTGCCCCCACCACAAAGTGAAGGACCAAAAGAATTAGATACATGCATTTGTTGCTGAATTCCAGGATTAGGATTATCTGATAGTTCATCGTTATATACCAAAACATAACTTATGTACACAGCCATAGAAAAATTCAAAGAACAACCATTCTAGTCTTAAATTTGTCATCAAAGAAAGAACAGGTCTGCTTTTTAAAAATTGATAGCTACATTTTCCCCATTTCTTCAGCAGTAAACTTGGCACTCACAAAACTTCTTGTTCAAGTTACGAGAAATGGTAATAAAACTTCATTTACGAGGGAAATTAACGCCTATGTTTTAGTCAGAAAATATTATTTTTGGGTGAACACGTGGGCTTTCAAATCTAACTATGAGTTCTCGTGATAAAGCACTCAATTTAGAGCAGAAATATGAATAAGTACATGGAGTTAAAATATGACAACAATAACAGATGTTGCAAACATATTTTCATTAAAAGTTGTACCTTAGTCGTCAGCACATCAAGCATTTTAATATCACTCCACCAAATCTTTGAAAATTATAGAAATTTATATGTTTCTACTAACGTTCTGTTTTTCTAAACATGCTGCTGCTGAATAATATATGCTAGAATATACATGCATATAAAGGAAACAAATATTCTTTTCTATATTTTGGAAAAGTAAACTCTAAAAATATATTAGAATAAGCAAATTAAAATTCTATATTTTGTTTGTATATGTGTGTATATATTTCTATTAACAATTATATTGAAATATTTTAAAAGTATGAATATTTATTTTTTAGATAGTTCTAATCCATTAAAAAAATTATGAACATTTTTTATGATTAACATAAAATTTGTTGAAATTAGATTTTTTGTATTAATATTAATATTTGCTTCTTCTTTTCTAAATTTTGGTAGATGGATTTCATATATTTATGTTTTGTATATTTTATTTGACATATTTAATTTGACAACTCATAAAAGGGGGACTTTCATTCAAGACAAGCCACAAAACTTTCAAATAAAATAAGTATATTACCAATATCTTCTGATTTTCCCAATTGATTATACTGAATTTTTTATCTTATTTTCTTAAAATTCTCATTCAAGCTCAATGTAAATATGTTTACGAGAGAAATTCATCAAAAAAATTTCTCATTTAAGAAAGGGTTTGCAAATATGTTTACAAATCAGCCCAAAAAGCTCTAAATATATTACCCCATTATTCACAAGGTTCTTAGAAGTGATATCTTGTGCGAATATGCTTAAACATTTTATGACAAATATTTTTTTTGGTAAGGTTGTTTCAAAGTTGTCACATAAAATAGTTAGTCCCTCTTTCTCTTATTTAAAATCTATTACCATTCATATTTTTTGTTAAAGGAAAACAGGTTTTGAAGCAACCTAAAACCCTTCTCAAGAAAACCAGTGAAGAAAAAGAAACCATCAAAGAACTAGATATTGGACAACAACAAAACAAGAAAACATCGGCAACAAAAATAAGGGATAAAACGTAGAAACCTTGTGTATTTTTAAAAATATTTTCATTCTACATGGGATGAACTATTAAAGTAGTTACTACATGAGTATTATCTTCTTATACATGTGCCTGTCTAATTATTATTCGTGCAAATCATTACAATACATTTGTTAGATGTAGAGTATAAAATACCATCATTTTTAGTATCATTAACATATCTTTGGATTTCTAGCAGGTCATTAAGGATACTATAGAGAATAGCAAGAGCTTGGTCGACCACTATCATAATATTTATCAAAATTTGATTCAAGTGGTTGACGTTGATGTGTCTATCAATGGTAAAAAGGTGTATTTTGAGGACACCAAAGGACTATGAATGAGCACTCATGACAACTTGAAGAAAATAACTATTTGTTTTGCTCAAGACCCATAGGACTTGAAGAAATTAGCATTTAATACTTCACAACTAGAAGCAAAGGCTATCAAGGCCTTAAATAAACAAAATGAGGTTTGTTATGTAGGTTTCTTCTTTGTTTTCTATCTTCTAGGCTATGCCGAGATCTTGCTAATGGTTGGATGTTGGTTTCATGATCTTGTAGAATTCTGTAAATATGGTACTAGGTCCCTTCAAAACCTCTTTGATCCATAGTCAAAAATATATAAGTAGATTATTTTTTGGCTACCAAAATGAGTTTGTAGAGCTCTATGACCTTGATTCTCAACAAAAGTTAAATATATATATCTAGAGGTAATCCCTCTATCTTAGATGTAGAGTATGATATAGAATAAATTTTGTCATTCTAAAAATTCTTTTCCCAACTAGCATGTCAACTTATTTTGGTTTTTGCAAAAGTATCTAGATATTACAATAACTCCATATATAATGTCATTCGTCAAGATTATCAAAAACCCCAAGTTGTCCACTTTTTATTTTGTATAATATATGATCTATTTTGGTGTTATTATATTCTTCACTCAAATGTATTCTTAAAAGTTATTTTTTTTCTTTTTTTTTTCGAGTTATTAGTTGTCAAATTCTCTAGAAATATAAATCCATCAACATGTAAACATCTAGTCAAATATCACATTGATTGTTCATCTTGATACAAAGAGTAAATCCATTATTGGATTTTCTAAAGTAATTCTTGATGAACTATAAATCAATGTGGTTTTTCTATAATGAGCTTGTGAGAGAAATAGAATGATTTCATTATATTCACAACATCACTCAAGGGAAAAATATCCAAACATAGCATGAAATCCAATTACACATTATCCAAGATGCTTTCAATATGATATTTTTCTATATTGTATCTAGACATTAATCAAAGGAAACTATTACCATCTCAATCTTTTGAAATAAATATCTTATTCCAACAATTAGTGAGATAAATTACACTTTATATCCAACAATTAGTGAGATAACTTACTCATCATATGGATTCCCTTGTTAATGCTATTTATATGTGCAAATTACAAATTATTTTGACTAAAAATATGATTTTCTAAATGAATCCATAAAAAAGTACCATAGTCTAGAAACCAAAAAAAGAAACCTTGGGATAAGAAAAACCTCCTAAAATTGAATCAAATCATCACCAACCAATCACAAACCCAAACATTTCAAATGCCAACGATGTATATGACACTATATTCAACACCAACATTGTACATTCAACCAAATCTCACCAAAATGATACTCCAAGTCTTCAAAAATGTAAATCTATGTCCTTGAACAAGAAGACTATTAGAAATGGAGGCAACCACTACACTACAAAAATATGACAAAATATAAAAATATAAAATATAAATTAGAGGATATTAATATAGAAATGATGAAAATTTTAAATAGATCAGATTACTAAAAATCCATAAACATAAAAATATATCGAGTTCAACATATAGATAAATTACTTTTGGGTAAAGAATTCCACCAAGAAATTGGGTCCCTTCAAAACCTACTTGTACTGTAATAAAAAACAATTTCACCAAGAAAAGAGGGAAAATCTATATTATTCTTCACAAAGTTTATAATACATAAAATTTCATCAATCTTTCATCAGATCTAGTAGCATTTGTCTCTAGCTCGACCCCTCAATATATATAGACTCATGGGAGCTCAAAATACATGCAAACAATATCACCATGGGCCTAAATAAGGTTCCAAAATAATGTTGTAAAAATCCCTGTTGTCACTAGGGATTGCACTCGTGATGGCTAATTATGAAACCTAGCAATCCCATGAAACATGGGAATACTCTCAGGATGTGGGACTACTCTGCTTAGAATAGACCTCCGAATTAAGGGCTAGCTTCCCCGTTTGTATCACCTGAACTGAACTGAAGTTTTAGGGAAAGGGAGAGGGATTGCATGAAATTGAAATAACTAAAATTTAAACTTAGGTGATTCACCAAACTGGATAGATCCACAAATTGAAAAAGAACTCACAATGACACTTGAAATAATCTGGTAAATCACAACTAGACCCTGTTTGCCATAACAATTCTTGGAATAAAGAGGTATTCATGTTAAAAGGAGGGAAAACTTCCACAACTTAAAACCACATGTACACAGATTATAACAATAACTGCAAAACACCTTCCTAAGCATTCAACTTGAAGAAACATGCAAGGTAAAGGACAACAAGATCACAATAACTTTAGCATGAATTCAAATAAGAAAACTCAGAAAATAATAGGAATAGAAGGAATATTATATTATCTTCAATGAAAAGGAGCCAAACATCAACCTGCTTCTCAAGAGCTAAAACATTCACCTCGTGAGAATGAGGGAAAGAAGAACTAGCTTTCAATCACCAAAGGTGAGAGACATATAAAGAAAATCTATAGAATTTGCATTGAAGTCCACTACTTCACCAAAAATAGGAAAACTCTGCCACTAGGACCATGATCACACCATTCTGAAATTCAGATGCCCAATTCCCGAGACTCTAGGGGGACGGAAAAAGTGGAGTCCCTAAAATAGACAATAAAAAAGGAGACCCAAAACCCACTAAGTCATGTTGTAACTGATATTCTGACAGCGGTTTATAATAACACCACATGTCAAATATTTTACAATGATAGGAGCAATGACGTATAACATTAAAACATAACCCCCACTTACTAAAACATGGATCTAAATATATATTTTAGGATAATCTCAACTCAATAAAGAGGAGAAAATCTAAAATATTTACATCTTAATTTAATCCACCTATCATAAACATTCTAAACATAGTAGCCCCCCCCCCAATGCTAAAATCCATGATTGAAATAACATTATTACCTAAGTCAAAAAATGACTTCCAATGGGGACCTACGGCATCAAATATAATTAATACAATTACCTTCAAACGATAACCATATTAATATTCTACAAAATAAATGATATGTGTCATTATGGAAACCCTCAAACGAAAATGGCATCCTCTCTGTTTACACAGCCACTGCAACTCGGCACCTGGCATCTTTCTAAACTTCACTGCACCTGGATAGCAACTTTCCTATTACTGGATTTGGCAACAGCAACATGATCTTGACAAATGCTATCTTGAGGTAGGCATTCACATCATTGCATTTTGATAACACTGCATGTTTGTTCTGCGTTAGGGCACGGTTTGTTTTGATGCCTATATGGATTTCTCCTGTATTCGGGGCATATCCTTTTAGTACTCTCTGTTCTTGTATTGATATCTCTGTTTTGTTACATTGCATATCCTTTGCTGTTGTTTTTATATTATCTCTAGCCCGTTCTTGAACTGGGGCATCGAAGAAAGAGAGGTTTCCGTTCGTGTACGAGCACCTTGTTTGTATTCCTCTGCATTGTATTACTTGATGCTATCGATGCCTGTATTGACTGTTATATTGCATCTTTGTTTTTTCTCTGTTGTAGCCTGAGAACATAGACATGATATCATGAATTTTCTGTTTATGTTGCATCATAATTTATACAGCCCATGACATATTTATTGGGTCTCCTCTGTGTATCATGCCGTGAATCATTGGGCATTGCATCAGTTTGTTGTTATGTTGTTAATACTTGTGTGACATGGCATAGTTGTCAACAGCAAACTCATCTGTAACATGCATCGAGGAAAGATAGGTCTTTATTGAGTTTATATTCTCCTATTGTATTTTGAAAGGCTTGATGGCACCGCATCTTGTAATTGTATGTTCTCTGTTAAAGCCCGCAAGCTCAATGAGCTAGAGCATCACCATGCTTAAGGTGAAGCTCGTACCTCGAGCTAGGGAACAGTTATTTGCATGGTATTGTTTTATCAACCAAGCCCGAGAACAAAGCACTGATTGCTATCATTTGTAAGTTTCCTCTGTAGCAATGTTGTTGATCTTAGAAAAAATGGCATATGTTTCGACCCTATACTTGAAAGCCCGTGTTTGCTTACTGCTAGGAGCCCTAGAACCTATGTTGTTTCTTGTATTTATTTCCATCACTGATATATTGATTCAATGACTGACTCAACCTAGTCTGATAGCATCTTTTACTTTGCTGGCATTATGTCAAACTCCATGCAGTGGCTACATTCTTCGGAGGCTCCGTTGTTGACTTCATTTGATGTTGAATCTAGAGGCCGATAAGCCTGAACAATGCTGGTTAAAATGTTGGTCGACCAAGAAAAGTAATCATGTTGAGACTGCATCTATTATCCTGTTTAAGGGATTAATGCCATGATCATCTTATTTATCTTGACTGCAACTCCTCCAAACTTAGCTGGTGATGCTATTTACCATGATGCTCACTGTTGAATGGTTGTCATTTGACATTCGCTATAATATTTAGAACATTAAATCATGTTGTTGCATTTAAATGTTAATGTGCTCTGAATGCTTAAGCCCATTGAACAAGACAGGGTGTTGCATCTGACTGCTTAGTGCCACCATTTGATTTACTATGCCATGCCCTTGTTGATCTTGGTTCATCACATCTGTCATGTTCATGCTACAGCATTGATGATCTCTGTTTTGTATTTTGATTGAATGTCCGTTGATTTGTTCAATTACTGAATGCCTCCAACATGAGTCAGTGCCCCTCCTTGAGATGGTTAGGGTTCTGAGAAACTCTGTGGGAATAGAGCTTCTGACAACCCTCACCAGTTTAGTGTAGGGTACTAGGAGACTTAATACTGCTGATGGGTGTTGTAACCTATATCTACACATGGAACAAACACATTAGTAAAAACAAAGGTATTTCTTTTATTTCCAGAGGCTCCCTGAGGCACATGCCCTGAGCACAGCCTGTGCCAGAGGTGTATGACAAAGTGCACATATGCATGTTTATAGATGTTGTGGCACCATTTATTGCTTAGATCCATTGGATCTAACCCCTTCTTCTTCTCTCTCTGTAGGTTGTGGATCACGGGAGCACACCGGGCACACAGAAGAATCAACACACTACCAAGCAATGTCTGGTACCCCTGCATCTAGCTCCTTAATTCATGTATACTTGTATTCATTTGTGCAACTCCTGCATTTGCTATGCTCACGATATGTGTGAGCTCATATGAGTGTTTCTTTTCAGTTCTTTCTTTCTTTTGTACAACATACTCAAGATATGAGACATGTAATCTTAGATGCTGTAATTTATCTTTCCCTTTCATCTACTTGCAATGAATGAACACAAATCTAATCAAGATCACATAGTAATGCAGACTAGGATACATAGCTAATCTAGTAATTAGGTTTCCCAAAATGTGCAAAAATATGGCAACATTCTGGTGACCTCTATGGAGTACCTGCCTACTAAGCAATCAGACCAGCTGCCTAATAGATCCATTGGGCAATAGAGTCATAAGCCACAAAACTGAACTTGGTTCCCAACCAAAACAAACTCCTTCCTTCCAACACTGAGACCAACTACCTGGCAACTAGGCAGGCTAATTACTAACTGAAACTCGACTGAAACAACTGAAAACAACTATGCTAAAGGACTTAGGGGAAACAGGAAATGAAACTCCTACTCTACCTTACTCTAACCAGTATCACCAAACTGGTCAAACAAATCCATTAACTGGATTGTTAAAATAACTTCCCATTCTTCTCAAAACATTGTACTTTTCATGCTTAAAGCTAGTAAAGAGAATAGGGAACATAAAAATGTACTGAACTACTTGGCATATCAACTCTTGAAACTTGTAGTCTAGACAACTCACCTCAACTAGATCATAAGTTTTGCCTACCCAGGGAGACTGATAACTCTGAACAAGCTCCTAGTCATCAGGGAGTGAAAATTTGACACCACCCTCCATCAAATCATTAAGTATAGATTCCTTGCTTGCTCCCATCTATGCTAGGTACCTGATGGGACACCCTCTAGAGAGCATAAAACAAGGCTTCTCATGCTGCTCATTATGCATCTAATGAATGTCTTCAACATAGTCTTCAAATTCTAGCCAAGGATCATCCTCTTCATCAACTAGAACATCCAATAGCTTATCCAAGTCATTAAACTGCATTAGGTCCTTAATAACTGCCCCCATCTCATAATCTAGGAAACATGAATCCTGAGATTCATCAACCACTTTATTACAAATAGGCATAGGCTCAATCGCTGGTACAACATTAGCTTCCTAAACTACAAACTCTTCTTCAAGAACATGCAAGTTATTATCCTTCTTAGGAAGACATGGAATATCAACAAGAGTGGAGCAAAAAGCGTCAATTATCAAATCAAAATCATCTTGTTGTTCTAAGTCAACAACAATTGTATAATCTTCTTTGTCATAATCAATCGACTCAAGTAATGGGTCCTGAACTATCTCTTCTTCCTCAATATAAGAAGGCATCTCTTCGAATAAATCAGCTAGACTCTCACCTTCTTTTACTTCTTGATCCTTATTTGGCTACTCTAATCCATCACTACATAATAAATATACTTGTTCCTCAACTTCATCATAAAAAAGTACATTCAAAGGATAAGATTCATTCTCTTCCTAGTTTATTGAAATTTCAGGGGGTGTAGGGATCTCTTTAGGAATCGGCTCATATGGCTTAATCTGCTACAGGACAGGCTCACCATCATATAGAGAGTCAAATATTACAGGTGCCTCATCTATAGGAGTAGGATGAATTGGCTAGGAAATTAAGATAGGGTCATGAATAGACTCTACAGAAGTATGGAGATTAGGCTCCTTTTGACTAAGATTCTGGATTGAAGGAGAGATCCTAAAGCTTGGAATTTGAACCTTGTGAGTTTTCTGTCTGGTTTTCAAAGCTTCTAGGTTCTCCTCAGTGGCATGAGGTATCTCCTTCTGGATCTATGAAATTTCTTGTATAGGGGCAGCAACAATTTCTTGATTTCCTTGCTTCGATACTTGAGCCAACAGATCCTTGATTAGTTTATCTTTTTCTACAATCTGCTTGGTAAGTGTTTGGTACTCATGATCATGGAATTCATCATTTTGTTCCAACTCTTTTCAGAGATCCTCCTTAGTTTTTGTAGCTGTAAGATAGATGGCCTTTATGAATTCTTGATATTCTTCAATATTTTCTTCGTAGGCCTTTCCTTGCTGGTTCTTCTCTTCAAGGGTCTGTTCAGCACCTGCTATCTGGTTATGTAGCTGCCTTGAGATCTCATCTTTTTGAGCCACCATCTCTATATACTGCCTTGAGAGCTCCTCTTTTTGAGTCCTCATCTCCACATAGTCTTTCATGAAAGAGCTCATTTCCTCCTAACAAACTGCCAACAATGGGGATATGGAGCTTGAATTTGAAGTAGTATGGTGCTGATTCTGAGGATTGTAATGGTGATCTTCATAGGGCAGTTGATAGGAATGTTGCCAGGATGCTTGATGTTGGGTGGGAGGGTATGGTGGTGCATGCTGGAAATTTTCTTCTTGTGGGCCATTTTGATTATATGCTGCTACTTGGCCAGCTTGATATGGCACAAATGCTGAAACATAGGTAGGATTTTCATGATATGGGGGGTGATAGGGAGAATATGCATTAGGAATTGACATGATTGCTCATCAAATGAGCTGTTAAAAGATATTTCTAAAACTTATCAGCACTTGAACTGCTTAAAAAAGTAGATCTTTCTTAGAGTCGCCATGGTGCTAGGAACAAACCACCTCTTAAAGGCTGATTGCACTGAGATCACACCAAAATCCCAGTGAATGATAGGAAACAAAGTCCCACCAGGTGTGCCAAAAATTGTTGTCACTAGGGATTGCACCCGTGATGGCTAAGTATGAAACCTAGCAATCCCGTGAAACATGGGAATACTCTCAGGATGTGGGACTACTCCGCTGAGAATAGACCTCTGAATTAATGGTCGGCTTCCCCGTTTGTATCACCTAAACTAAATTGAACTTGAAGGGAAAGGGAGAGGGATTGCATGAAATTGAAATAACTAAAATTTAAACTTAGGTGATTCACCAAACTAGATAGATCCATAGATTGAAAAAGAACTCACAATGACACTTGAAATAATTTGGTAAATCACAACTAGACCCTATTTGCCTTAACAATTCTTGGAATAAAGAGGTATTCATTTTAAAAGGAGGGAAAACTTCCACAACTTAAAACCACATGTACACAGATTATAACAATAACTGCAAAACACCTTCCTAAGAATTCAACTTGAACAAACATGCAAGGTAAAGGACAATGAGATCACAATAACTTTAGCATGAATTCAAATAAGAAAACTCTAGAAAATAATAGGAATAGGAGGAATAATATATTATCTTCAATGAAAAGGAGACAAACATCAACCTACTTCTCAAGAGCTACAACATTCACCTCGTGAGAATGAGGGAAAGAAGAACTAGCCTTCAATAACCAAAGGTGAGAGGCATATAAAGAAAATCTATAGAATCTACATTGAAGTCCACTACTTCACCAAGAATAGGAAAACTCTGCCACTAGGACCATGATGACACCATTCTAAAATTTGGATGCCCAATTCCCAAGAATCAAGGGGGATGGAAAAAGTGGAGTCCCTAAAATAGACAGTCAAAAGGGAGACCCAAAACCCACTAAATCATGTTGTAACTGATATTCTGATAGCGATTTATAAGAACACCACATGTCAAATATCTTACAATGATAGGAGCAATGACTTATAACATTAAAACATAACCCCCACTTACTAAAACATGGATCTAAATATATATTTTAGGATAATCTCAACTCAATAAAGAGGAGAAAATCTAAAATATTTACATCTTAATTTAATCCACCTATCATAAACATTCTAAACATAATAGCCCCCCCCCATGCTAAAATCCATGATTAAAATAACATTATTACCTAAGTCAAAAAATGACTTCCAATGGGGACCTACGACATCAAATGTAATTAATACAATTACCTTCAAAAGATAACCATATTAATATTCTACAAAATAAAACTCATGCCTGTGAAATTTTATCCAAGGGAGTTGAAAGAAACATACTCAACCCTAAAAAAAAAGGGGGAGACAAGGAGAATGATATGTGTCATTATGGAAACCCTCGAACGAAAATGGCATCCTCTCTGTTTACACAGCCACTACAACTCGGCACCTGGCATCTTTCTAAACTTCACTGCACCTGGATAGCAACTTTCCTATTACTTGATTTGGCAACAACAACATGATCTTGACAAATGCTATCTTGAGGTAGGCATTCACATCATTGCTTTTTGATAACACTGTATGTTTGTTCTGTGTTAGGGCACGGTTTGTTTTGATGCCTATATGGATTTCTCTTGTAATCGGGGCATATCCTTTTAGTACTCTCTATTCTTGTATTGATATCTCTGTTCTTATATTGATATCTCTGTTCTATTACATTGCATATCCTTTGTTGCTATTTTTATATTATCTCTAGCCCATTCTTGAACTAGGGCATCGAAGAAAGAGAGGTTTCCATTCATGTATGAGCACCTTTTTTGTATTCCTCTGCATTGTATTACTTGATGCTATCGATGCCTGTATTCACTATTATATTGCATCTTTTTTTTATCTCTATTGTAGCCCGAGAACATAGACATGATATCATGAATTTTCTATTTATGTTGCATCATAATTTATACAGCCCGTGACATATTTATTGGGTCTCCTCTGTGTATCATGCCGTGAACCATTGGGCATTGCATCAGTTTGCTGTTATGTTGTTAATACTTGTGTGACATGACATAGTTTTCAACAACAAACTCATTTGTAACATGCATCGAGGAAAGATAGGTCTTTATTGAGTTTATATTCTCCTCTTGTATTTTGAAAGGCTCGATGGCACTGCATCTTGTAATTGTATGTTCTCTGTTAAAGCCCACAAGCTCAATGAGCTAGAGCATCACCATGCTTAAGGTGAAGCTCGTACCTCAAGCTATGGCATAGTTATTTGCATGGTATTGTGTTATCAACCAAGCCCGAGAACAAAGAACTGATTGCTATCATTTGTAAGTTTCCTCTGTAGCAATGTTGTTGATCTTAGAAAAAATGGCATATGTTTCGACCCTATACTTGAAAGCCCATGTTTGCTTACTGCTAGGAGCCTAAGAACCTATGTTGTTTCTTGTATTTATTTCGATCACTGATATATTGATTCCATGACTGACTCAACCTAATTTGTTAGCATCTTTTCCTTTACTAGCATTATGTCGAACTCCATGCAGTGGCTACATTCTTCAGAGGCTCTATTGTTGACTTCATTTGATGTTGAATCTAGAGGCCGATAAGCCTGAATAGTGTTGGTTAAAATGTTGGTCGACCAAGAAAAGTAGTCATGTTGAGATTGCATCCATTATCATTTTTAAGGGATTAATGCCATGATCATCTTATTTATCTTGACTGCAACTACTCCAAATTCAGCTGGTGATGCTATTTACGATGATGCTCATTGTTGAATTGTTGTCATTTGACATTCCCTGTAATATTTAGAACACTAAATCATGTTGTTGCATTTAAATGTTAATGTGCTCTGAATGCTTAAGCTCACTGAACAAGATAGGGCATTGTATCTGACTGCTTACTTAGTGCCACCATTTGATTTACTATGCCATGCCCTTGTTGATATTGGTTCATCACATCTGTCATGTTCATGCTACAGTATTGATGATCTATGTTTTGTATTTTGATTGAATACCCATTGATTTGTTCAATTACTGAATGCCTCCCACATGAGTCAGGGCTCCTGCTTGAGATGGTTAGGGTTCCAAGAAACTTTGTGGGAATAGAGCTTCTAACAAACCTCACCGATTTAGTGTAGTGTACTAGGAAACTTAATACTGCTTATGGGTGTTGTAATCTGTATCTGCACATGGAACAAACGCATTAGTAAAAAAAAAGGTATTTCTTTTATTTCCAGAGGCTCCTTGAGGCACATGCCCTGAGCACAGCCCGTGCCAGAGGTGTTTGACTGAGTGCATGTATGCATGTTTATAGATGTTGTGGCACCATTCATTTCTTAGATCCATTGGATCTAACCCCTTCTTCTTCTCTCTGTGCAGGTTGTGGATCACAGGAGCACACCAAGCACACAAAAGAATCAACATCTCACTACTAAGCAATGTTTGGTACCCCTGCATCTAGATCCTTAATTCATGTATACTTGTATTTAATAATGCAACTCCTACATTTTCTATGCTCACGACATGTGTGAGCTCATATGAGTGTTTCTTTTCAGTTCTTTCTTTCTTTTGTACAACATACTCAAGATATGAGACATGTAATCTTAGATGCTGTAATTTATCTTTCCCTTTCATCTACTTCCAATGAATGAACACAAATCTAATCAAGATCACATAATAATGCAAACTAGGGTACAAAGCTCATCTAGTAATTAGGTTTCCCAAACTATGCAAAAATATGACAACATTCTGGCGACCTCTATGGAGTGCTTGCCTACTAAGCAATCAGACTAGCTGCCTGATAGATCCATTGGGCAATAGAGTCATAAGCCACATAACTGAACTTGGTTCCCAACCACAACAAACTCCTTCCTTCCAACACTGAGACCAACTACCTGGAAACTACCCAGGCTTATTACTAACTGAAACTTGACTGAAACAACTAAAAACAACTATGCTGAAGCACTTAGGGGAAATAGGAAATGAAACTCCTACTCTACCCTACTCTAACCAGTATCGGCAAATTGGTCAAACAAATCCATCAACTAGATTGTTAAAATAACTTCCTATTCTTCTCAAAACATTGTACTTTTCATGCTTAAAGCCAGCAAGGAGAATAGGGAACATAAAAATGTACTGAACTACCTGGCATATCAACTCTTGAAACTTGTAGTCTACCCAACTCACCTCAACTAGATCATAATTTTTGCCTACCCAGGGAGACTAATAACTCTGAACAAGCTCCTGGTCATCAATGAGTGAAAACTTGACACCACCATCCATCAAATCATTAAGTATAGATTCCTTGCTTTCTCCCATCTGTGCCAGGTACCTGATGGGACACCCTCTAGAGAGCATAAAACTAGGCTTCTCCTACTGCTCATTATGCATCTTATGAATGTCTTTAGCATAGTCTTTAAATTCTGACTGGGGATCATCCTCTTCATCAGCTAGAACATCCAACAGCTTATCTAGGTCATTAAACTGCATTAGGTCCTTAATAACTGCCCCCATCTCATAATCTAGGAAACATGAATCCTAAGATTCATGAACCACTTTATTACAAACAAGCATAGGCTCAATCACTGGCACAACATTAGCTTCCTGAACTATAAACTCTTCTTCAAGAACATGCAAGTTATTATCCTTCTCAGGAAGACAAGGAATATCAACAAGAGTGGAGCAGAAAGCGTAAATTATCAAATCAAAATAATCTTGTTGTTCTAAGTCAATAGAAACTATATAATCTTCTTTATCATAATTAGTGGACTCAACTAATGGGTCCTAAACTATCTCTTCTTGCTCAATATAAGAAGGCATCTCTTCGAATAAATCAGCTAGACTCTCACCTTCTTTTGCTTCCTGATCCTTATTTGGCTTCTCTAATCCATTACTACATGATAAATCTACTTGTTCCTCAACTTCATCATAAAAAAGTACATTCAAAGGATAAGATTCATTCTCTTCCTGGTTTATTGAAATTTCAGGGGGTGTAGGGCTCTCTTCAGGAATTGGCTCATAGGGCTTAATCTGCTGTAGGACAGGCTCACCATCATATAGAGAGTCGAACAATATAGGTGCCTCATCTATAGGAGTAGGATGAATTGGCTAGGAAATTAAGATAGGGTCATGAATAGGCTCTACAGAAGTATGGAGATTAGCCTCCTTTTGACTAAGATTCTTGACTAAAGGAGAGATCCTAAAGCTTGGAATTTGAATAGGAGTGCTAGTGGACTTACCAGGTAAGAAACTTGGACTTTTAACCTTGTGAGTTTTATGTCTAGTCTACAAAGCTTCCAGGTTCTCCTTAGTGGCATGAGGTATCTCCTTCTGGATCTATGAGATTTCTTGTATAGGGGTAGCAACAATTTCTTGATTTCCTTGCTTCGATACTTGAGCCAATAGATCCTCAATTAGTTTACAATCTGCTTGGTAAGTGTCTAGTACTCATGATCATGAAATTCATCATTTTGTTCCAACTCTTTTCGGAGATCCTCAGTTTTTGTAAATGTAAGATAGATGGACGTTATGAATTCTTCATATTCTTCAATCTTTTCTTCGTAGGCCTTTCCTTGCTGGTTCTTCTTTTCACGGGTCTGTTTAGCACCTGCTATCTGGTTATGTAGCTGCCTTGAGATCTCATCTTTTTGAGCCACTATCTCCATATACTGCCTTGAGAGCTCCTCTTTTTGAGTCCTCATTTCCACATAGTCTTTCATGAAAGAGCTCATTTCGTCCTAACAAATTGCCAACAAAGGGGATATGGAGCTTGAATCTGAAGTGGTATGGGGCTGATTCTGAGGATTGCAATGGTGATCTTCATAGGGTGGTTGATAGGAATGTTTCCAGGATGCTTGATGCTGGGTGTGAGGGTATGGTGGTGCATGCTGGAAATTTGCTTCTTATGGGCCATTTTGATTATATGCTATTGCTTGGCCAGCTTGATATGGCATAAATGCTGGAACATAGGTAGGATTTTCATGATATGGGGGGTGACAGGGAGAATATGCATTAGGAATTGACATGATTGCTCATCAAATGAGCTGTTAAAAGATATTTCTGAAACTTATCAGCACTTGAACTGCTTAAACCACTAGATCTTTCTTAGAGTCACCATGGTGCTAGGAACAAACCACCTCTTGGAGACTGATTGCACTGAGATCACATCAAAAACCCAGTGAATGATAGGAAACAAAGTCCCACTGGGCATGCCAAAAACTGTTGTCACTAGGGATTGCACCCGTGATAGCTAAGTATGAAACCTAGCAATCCCGTGAAACATGGGAATACTCTCAGGATGTGGGACTACTCCGCTGAGAATAGACCTCCAGATTAAGGGTCGGCTTCCCTATTTGTATCACCTGAACTGAACTAAACTTGAAGGGAAAGGTAGAGGGATTGCATGAAATTGAAATAACTAAAATTTAAACTTAGGTGATTCACCAAACTGGATAGATCCAGAGATTGAAAAGGAACTCACAATGACACTTGAAATAATCTAGTAAATCACAACTAGACCTTGTTTACCTTAACTATTCTTGGAATAAAGAGGTATTTATTTTAAAAGGAGGGAAAACTTCCACAACTTAAAACCACATGTCACAGATTAAAACAATAACTACAAAACACCTTCCTAAGCATTCAACTTGAACAAACATGCAAGGTAAAGGACAATGAGATCACAATAACTTTAGCATGAATTCAAATAAGAAAACTCAGAAAATAATTGGAATAGAAGGAATATTCTATTATCTTCAATGAAAAGGAGCCAAACATCAACCATGGTGCTCACTATTGAATGGTTATCATTTGACATTCACTGTAATATTTATAACACTAAATCATGCTGTTGCATTTAAATGTTAATGTGTTCTGAATGCTTAAGCTCACTGAACAAGATAGGGCATTGTATCTGACTGCTTACTTAGTGCCACCATTTGATTTACTATGCCATGCCCTTGTTGATCTTGGTTCATCACATCTATCATGTTCATGCTACAGTATTGACGATCTCTGCTTTGTATTTTGATTGAATGCCCATTGATTTGTTCAATTACTAAATGCCTCCCACATGAGTCAGTGCCCCTCCTTGAGATGGTTAAGGTTCCAAGAAACTCTATGGGAATAGAGCTTCTAACAACCCTCACCGATTCAGTGTAGGGTACTAGGAGACTTAATACTGCTCATGGCTGTTGTATCCTGTATCTGCACATGGACCAAACACATTAGTAAAAACAAAGGTATTTCTTTTATTTCCAGAGGCTCCTTGAGGCACATGCCCTGAGCACAGCCCGTGCCAGAGGTGTGTGACTGAGTGCACATATGTATGTTTATAGATGTTGTGGCACTGTTCATTGCTCAGATCCTAGGTATTGTAGACTAAAACCTAGACAAGACTAGTTCCTAGGTATTGTATTCCTAGTTTGGCACTAGTGTCTTTTGTAGCATTATAGTCATGACAAGGTATGGTAGTTCTTTTAATTTAATAGTATTTGGAAAAATGATAAAACCCTAGCAACTATACTTTCACAAGGATATCCCTAACACCCTCAAACCACCTAATATGACTCAGAAAAAATAAATCCAAAAACATAAAAAACAACACAACATCAGATGAAGAATTCTATATCTTGAGTATACAAAAATACTAACATGAAAATAAGAAAGTGGAGGGAAATATTAGGACCTTTTTGAAGCTCTTACATAAAAACAGTCAAGGGAAAGAATATATGAAATTTAAAAAAATTGCAAGACTTTATAAGAGGCCCAAAGATTGTTTGAAATGACCCAACACTTTAGCAACAAGCATCAAAATATAAGATGAATGCACGAAAAGTTCTCAACCACATCCTTGAACACTCAACCAAGATCCATTAGCTTTATTTTAAACATGAGCGAAATGAAATTAATTTTACCATAGCAACATGTGTAAACATGAGAGTAAACTATAATTCAACTAGGCTTAGATCTCAAACCAAGTCACCTAAAGAAGTCTTATTTTTCTATCAACAACCATTTTTTATTTATGTTATATATTAAAGAGAGTTTATGTATTTCATCTTAAAGTTACATCATATTGGGACTCAAATGTCCCTAAATTGAACAAGTTTTATTTGAATGGAAATTATCTAAAGTACGTAAGAATTTTTTGATGAACATAATATAGTAATTGACCACAATCCTCGGTCCTCTATTTATGATTGATGGTTTTCATGCCATCCAACCATGTGGTAGCAAAGGTTATACTCCCTCATGTTATGAGCTGTCACAAGAACAAATCATACTTGCACAAGGCACATGTTAAGAATGGTATACATGTACATTATTTATGGAGACATGACATCAAAGAACACAAAAAAGTCAATTTAATAACAGGTAATCTTAATAGTATATCATATAATCTAAACACAAAAAGTTCATATCGATACGTTCTTCACGATAGCCCTATTAGTGCTTAAAGTTGCAGGTGATCAATACCTATAAGAAATATTGTGATACTTAACTCTTGTGGTCCCAACAGATGCACCTATCAATACTAAACACTAAGGTATTAAGGATTTAAATCCTTCTTTACTTTTAGCTTCAGGCTCAGGCGGGTGTACCTAGTTGATTAATTTCCTCAAAGAATCACAATAAGAATTTGCATACTTGACACAGATTAAAATGTTTGTTTCATTTAACAAAACTTAAAGTAAATTTTTATTACTAACAAACCCAATTTTTGTTTTTCATGCACTTTCAATATATGTCACCTATAACATATTTTGAAATTAGAGGAAAAAGGGTTTATTTACATATAATTTTTTCATGGCATCTAGACCCTTGATTTTTAGCATTTTCAGTAATTAAAAAATCATCTTTAAAAATTAAAATAATATATCAATTCCTATTGAAAAAATAATTAAAAATAATAATCATAAACTTCATACATTTCTACATATTTCACTAGTTTACTTCATTTCCAAATTCCAAACAAAAATGTCACTTTTCTGTTGTTGAAGTTGAACAATGTTGATTTTGTTAGCCTTTTCCTTTATAAAAGTGTTACACAGGTTTGTGATTTTACCTGAAAGTTTCAAACACTTATTGATAGGAGAGAATTAGCTTTCATAGTAGTGAGCCAAGAAAGGCCAAGTCTCGCTTGGAATTGATCAGAAGTTAGAATATATGAAAAATATGATATCTTAGAAGAGTTTCTTACTAGCTTCTATGGGAAGAGTGATGAAACCATGGGTAGAACAAGTAAACCCATTAATATGTTTAATCATCAAATTTGATTTTTCATAATAGTCTTGATGAAATTTTCTTGTCTAAATATGTTACTCGTAAAATTCTATATGCAATTTGAATCAATAAGAACCCCTCAAGTGTACTTATCTTTAATCTTTGTAGCAATGTATAGGGGACCATCAAGTGCTTTAATTGTGTCCCTAGGATCAAATGTAATACAATTTTCAACTTTTGGCGTAGATTTGGGATTGGATTGATCAATAGGATTGATGACATTGAGGACCTCATGACATGTATTTTCATTTTTCATGGTTTTAGGTTCACTAGACTCAACAATATTGGTAAAAGAAAAAGGAAAGGAATAGGTAGGTTCAACTATATTGGTGCAATGGGAAGGCAAGGGATTTGTTTAGATTTATGAATTTTGGTTGGGAGGAGAAATGGATTTATTTCCTTGATTGTTAACACACTCAACAGTTATGGTATTGAAATCAAAGAGATCTTGGATGATAGTCTTCAAATGGAAATACCCACAATAAAAACTCAAGCTTATAGCCAAAGGCTCTCAACATTGAAAAATATCTTATAATAAACCAAAAGATACAATCCAAAACTAGAAAATATAGAGGTAGTGGCTCACAAGAACCCAAATGTCATGAGAATGAATGGAACACTTAGCACTCATGGATAAGTGTTCCGTTCATTGTCAAGAGAGATGGGTTCTTGTCAGCCACTACTCATGAAACACAGGTCAATGAGTTTGACACATAAACTACAGTATTGAAACCTTATAGAAATATGACAATTTGACTTGTTGTGGAAAATATATCCTACTTATAAAATAGAGGTACTAATCTAGTTATAAAATTTGGATCCCCCCCAAAAAATATAAGACGTAAATTTCCATAAACTTTGACTTGTGAAGTTTTAACAATAGCCCATAAAATTCCCGCTCTACAACTTCTCTCTAAAAATTTTGAATTCCATGCCTGGCTCTCCTGGGGGCAATCTTCTTTCCTTGCAGGGCCCCAAGCTAGACCCCACGCTGATCCTGAGATTGCTACCTTTGGCACGGTGTAGTCTACGAAAGAGTCAACAGAGGGAACCCAACAGGCGTCCTCTTCTGTCGCTGCCCCTCCATCTCTGCCAAAAATTAATTGGAAAGGCCCTCTTGTTGGTGAGGCTCAGAATGCTCTAGAATCACTCCTAATCAACTTCATCCAAACTAAGGAAGGCTTTCAACTCTCTCTTCTCGATTCTATGGTGAATAGGACTATGGCTGACTTTTACTTGGCACTGGTGGGTCGGTTCTTCAACATCAGACTCAACATTGAGATGGTCAGAAAATGGGTTGCTAATCAATGGCAAATCAAGCGGTCTTTCTTGGTTTTAGCTATGCCTGGTGGGCTCTTCCTTTTCAATTTTAACACTCTAGAGGATCCGGCCTCTGTACTGTCAGGCTCTTGGGTCTACAGAAAGCACTTCCTTTTGTTGGTGAAGTGGAAACCTGGGTTCAACCCTGTGACTGAGTTGAGTAGGATGGATCCAGTTTAGGTGTACCTCCTAGGACTAGTGCTCAAATACTAGGATGAAAAGGTGTTTAGATGGATTGGTGACTCCCTTGGAACCTTAATTATGGTAAATGAGGTGACCTACAGTAAGTCCAGGTTGTTGTTTGCAAAATTCTATGTTAATGTTACTCTTATCAAAACCCTTCCCAACTTTGTAATTTTGAAATCTAATATAGGTAAATGGACCCAAGTTCTGGTTTATGAGAATGCCACTTTCTTCTTCCATAAATGTGAATCCAGTGGCCACACTAGCGAAGCATGTAAATCCTATGGGCATGGAGAAAGTCTCAAAAATAAGGATAAGGGAACTTTCGGGGACCCCCCCATGTCTTATGTGGGTGAAGATGAGGAAAAGGATAGACGCCCCCCGATCACTGAAGTGTTGGAAAACCCAGAGGTGGAAGAAGGGTAGATTGTTCCCCATCTATGGAACAATGAGGTTCTCTCCAAGCCTAAGGGTACAAAATCTCTTCCCATGGCTAAGGCAAAGGAACCTATGGCTCCCCTGGTGATTACCCTGACCTCAAAAGTGGTTGGTCCTAGTGAGATGGAGCAGCCTGCCATTGTGATATTCCTCTCACTAAAGCCCACAAAGGCTACTACAAAGATCCCTCCTCAGCTGGAGGAGCCGAACTACTCCTCTTAACCTAGCTCCCTGGGTGAAGAGCACAGTGGGGAGGATGATGGTGAATAAAAACCAAAAAGAAGAATCCCAAATCCAAGAAATTTTATGTGGGCTCGAAAAAACCCAGAGGTAGTCCTATGAAATGTGCCAGGAGATCAAGAGGGGTTACAAGGGATGTTGCGGGAGGTAGGTAGTGTTAGGCCTTTTTCTGTCATTGAAAAGTCTCATGAAATTGGCCTGTTCCATGCAATTTTCTTGAAGTGTCCTGCCCCGTGCTCTTCAATGTTGTCACCTTGCTTCAATCCAAACTGCATCTCCTAAATCATAAAGCCCAGAAAGTTATTCGAGTCCTAAGGTCCGTGGGGAGCATTGTTGAAATTCTACCACAGTGTCGAAAATCCACAGTGTTTTCAAAAATCCATGATGTTTTCAGCTTCCCTGCTATCTTTCGATCTATTGAAAATTCTTGTGTGTTTTCGATCTTTTGCTAAAAACCTTCATTGTTTTCGACCCTTTGCCTTCAAGCTTTGTGCACTTGTCTTTTGGTGCCAAAAACTTTTTGTGTTTTTGACTTTGTCTCAACTGCGCAAGTCCAACGTGGGTGGTGGGTCCAGCCTCTTCTTGATTGGCTATTGCATGGCCGCATGTCAGACTTTTCTGACATGCGATTATGCGATCGCTTGCCAACTAGCCATGCGGGTCCCAGTTTTTGTTCAGCTGCCTAGCGGTTTTCTTTGCTTTAGTGCATAGGTGCGATGGATGGTGGAGTCCAGTCCTTCAAATTTTCTTGTCGTTGATTCTCCAAGTCTCTGGGTGGTTACATCTTCTATCTAGCGACTCGGCAGGTGGTTAGTCGTGATGTCGCTAAATGCCTAGCGGTTGGTAAATGGGCTCAATTCTTTAAGTGGTAGAGGAAAGGAGATCGACGCTCGGTGTATGATTGCAAGGAATATTCTTTCCCCTTGTGATCATGCACCTATTGTTGATTCTGTTTGCAGAGTGCGGTGGTCTCAGTGTTAGACGATAGGCAGAGATGTGTTCTGATTGGCTGTCGCATGGCCGCATGTCAGACTTTTCTGACATGCGATCATGCGACTGCCTGCCACCTATCCATGTGGTCCCAGATTCTCAGTGGTGTTCAGTTGCCTAGTGGTTGGTCTTCTTCTGGTGACCTGGCAACTTGCGGTCTTCTCTCAGTCACTGAATCTTGGCAGTTAAGTCCCTAGCATCTGGTGACTTGGCTTGTGGTTAAGTTTTCCACAATCACGATGTCGCTAGATGGTGGGCATGATATTTCTTAAGAAAAATAACATGCAGAAGAGATCTACGATGGTCGCATGATCATGAGGAATATTCCTCCCCATTGCGATCATGCGACCACCGTCCGATCTTCCCAAGGGGGTAAAGCTTTTTCGGGTGGTGGGTCCATTTGCTAGGGTGTGCTGATGTGTGTGATTTTCATTGGCCGACAGGTGCTGAGGTGGATACATGAGGTGGGTCTGATACTTAGGGGCAGGCAGTAGTTGCAGTGTTGGCAGGTTGTCGCATGATCGCGTAGCCCATCTCCGTGCTATGCGATCATGTGACAACTATTGAGATCTCACAGTTGCGAAGTTAGCTCGAGGTGTCTGGATGGTTTTAAAGCATAAAGCCTACGAAGGGAAATTGAATAGACGACAGGGATATAAAGTTGGTAAAGGTTTAAATGATGACCGCCGATGTGCTAGGTGGAAAAGTTGTAGCCATTTGATTTTGAATTCAAATCTTCTGAGGGCAACGAGAAGAAGGACTGGTTTAAAAAGTTTTAGTGGCCTGATTGGATTTGTTTGGTGTTGTGGTGTGGTCTAGCGGCTATGTGGCTTAATTGCAGAAGTTGATTTGGTACTTGGTGAAGGACTTTCTTTTCTCGAGGTGTTTTCAGTAAATTTTGTGACCATTTCCAGTAGGTTGGGTGGTTGAAACCCTAACCCTAGTCATCCGTAGCTTGTTGTAGATTTTCAAGATGACTAGGGGGTATAAGTTAGAGAATTTTGGATTTTGCAAGGGTTCCAAAATCTTGTTGCTTTTGGTCCCTAGTTTTTGACTATAATATGCTGATAGAGGTCTAATTTAGTGCCTTTTTCTCATCTTGGTGTCATGCCAATTGTATGCTGATCCTAATTGTGTTAATGAAAACATTCTTGAATCCCAATCTTGTATCTTATGTATGTCTTCTTGCTTGTCTCTGAGCTCATATATGTTAACGTCACAAAGTGTGTTAATGTATGGTAAACAACAAGTATTTTGAATTCATCTCTGAGTTTCTAACAAAGTTAGGATTAAAGCCTTTTAGGTGAATTCAGTGAGTTTGCAGCCAGGTGTAGAATTTGATGTCCTTGTGCTTGAGGGAAAGGGGTAATAGGCAAAGCACTTACCCTGGTTTCCATTATGTTTGACTTAAGGTATTTAGTTGAAGTATAGGGTTGGGTGGCTCTTAGCCCTGGGATAAGGCACTGGTCCTTTCTTTTGAAGTCATGGTTAACAACCGCAAACATAAACATTCATTTGATAAATCTTTTATAGATTTGTGTTGAGCATTGTATACATCATTTTGAGACTCCTTTGAAGAAGTGAGTCAAGGGTACACCCACCTGAGCATTGAGGCTCAAAGAGTAGAAGGATCTTTTGATCCTTGTCAGTTGGCCCTCTTCCTCGTGGACTTTGGAGTGGTGATAGAGTCAGATTTTCATTTACATTATCCATCAAACTGTAAATTTGCAAGTTGAAGATCAAAGGGAATAATTCACAACCAACAAAATGGTGACTCTACTGGGGACACTATGAAGATATGCATTTGTTAAGAGTCAGTGACTCTACTGGGGAGAATCTAAAGAGAAAGGTATAATTTTGTTCTTGTTTTCTTGTGTGTTTCGAGGATTTCCCATCTAGGTGGGTGGTGACTCAAAGTTTAAAACTAGTGCAACATATTGAAGAAGCATGGATAAGAGGAGAAATACTAGGTGATATGCTAGAAAGAATTCAGAGGTCACTCTGGAGCAATTACCTAGACAGGGAAACAAGAGCTGGATTAGAAGGAATGGTGAGTCTACCAGTGCTCCCATGAGAGAACAGAGAAATGCTAGAGCCAGAAGACCACATGTATCCTCAAGTGGGGATGGTTCACAAAACAAAGTTTCTAGATCAGAAGGTGGTCACTCTGAAGAGAGATTTCACGATACCCCTGAGGCTGCATTTTAGGACAAAGGTCCGTTGCCTGCAGGTCAAAATGAAGAAAATAGAGATGTGGGTTTAGAGGTTGACTTGGATTTTGAAGAAGATCAATTTAGAAGAGAACCCATGAGACATAGGCAGGTCCATTTCCCATATCAAAATCTTCCTGATATGAATGTGTCATCTATTTTTGATGACATTATGGTAGATCCTAATACCTTGAATGCACTAAGGTTGCAGTTGGCAGAGTAGGATGCCATACATAAAAGATTACAGGAGGAGAGAGAGGCTAAAAAGGTAAATGCTTTGATAGAGAGGCAGTCTCTTATTAGAAAAATAAATGAAATGAAGGAGAGAAAGAAGATTCTTGCTTCTGCTCCTAAAACGTTGCAGCATGATGTTTTTGGTGATCTTGATTCCTTAAAGAGTGAGCAAGAGTGCTTACTGCAGGATCATAAATTTGAAAATGAGGGCCTTGTGGTTAGACAAGTGCAAAGCTATGTCCCTTTGCCTAAAGATAAAGATGGGCATAGGATCACTAGACCTGTTGTTATCATTAATGAGAAAGGAAAGTAGAAGATGGTCAGTGACCAAGCAAACAAACCAATGACAATACCAAGGATCCCACCACCTGATTCAAATAAGGATACTGAAATGGAGAGAAGGAGAAAAGAAGATGAGGACCTTGCAAGAGAACTAGAGAAAGCTGAGGTTGACGCTGTTAGGAATAAGGTGTCTCAACCTTGGATAATTCCTATTCTTATTATTTGTTTTGTAAATGTATTTTTTGCAAATAATATAATTAAGTGTGAGTGTACATGTCTAGTTGGCATGTTGATGTTGTAAGGAAGCAAAGGTGTGCGGAAACGCTTCCTACGCTAATCTTGAGAGGATGATTATGCAAATTTCAACTTAAACATTGCAAAGATCTCAAGAAATGCATAACAAAGCATAAACAAAATAACAATGAACACATAACACAGTGATTATCGTGGGGAAACCCTTCCGGGAGAAAAACCCCACCCTCCAAAACTAGCACAGTTTATTATCAAATCAAGATGATTACAATACACTTGCAATGCAAGTTCTTACAGGAGCGCATCACCACAACTCGAACTCAGAGAGACTCCTTCCAGCATCCAGTCTTGCAAAAACTCAATTGTACAAACACCTCCCCAAGCCCTCCTTTTATAGTGATTTTACAACCTGGAAACCACTTGTGGTTTTACAAAACCATGGGCTTAACCACCATGCCACATGGTGCCCATTTTTGACATTTACATTTCCAAGATGGAAAAACAACCAGGTTAAAATAGTATTCCCGTCCATAATTTTGTCCTCTAGTTTAGACCCCCATAAAAATTACAAAATGAGTCATTAAGGCTCTAAAAATGGCCCACCTATATTCTACTATGGACAAGACTCATTTTTAACAACTCACTAACCATTTTCCAATGTATAAACATGTGGAAAACTATCTCAAACAAATTCTGGAATTTTCTAGAAAAAGACTGCAAGGTTGAGACACATGTTCTCAACATTCTCCCACTTGTCAAACACCTTGCAAGAGTCAGGGGATCCAAAATATCATGGACTTAATTGCTAGGGGCCGAGAGGCCCATAGACTCTGAACACCATCTGAACTTCTCTGTGCTCACGGGCTTAGTTAATGCATCAGCAACATTCACCAAAGTCTCTACCTTTTCCAGCTTCACCTTGCCATCCTCAACCATATCTCTCACAAAATGATATTGTACATCAATGTGCTTGGTCCTGGCATGAAAAGTGGGTTCTTCGCTAGGCAGATTGCACTCTGACTATCACTGTAAATTGTCACTGCACCCTGTTTGAACTCTATATCTGAACACAATCTCTTTAGCCAGATGGCTTCCTTACAAGCATGAGTAGCTGCCATATACTCTGCCTCAGTAGTGGACAAAGCAACCACAGCCTGTCGCTTGCTCATCCAACTAATTACACCACCAAATAATGTAAACACATATGCACTGGTGGATCTTCTTCTATCAACATCACCGGCCCAGTCTGAATCCACATAGCCTTGAATATCTAAGGAATGTTCATTTCCTATTCCATGAAAACATATCGAGTACTCTGAAGTACCCCTCAAGTATCTGAAAACTCTTTTTACTGTATCCCAATGTACTCTTCCTGGATTAGACATATAACGGGAAAGAACTCCCACTGCTTGGGCAATGTCTGGTCTTGTACAGACCATAGCATACATCAAACTTCCAATAGCACTCTGATATGGTACTCGACTCATCTCTTCCATCTCCAATGGAGATGTAGGACATTGTGAACTAGAAAGATTTGTTCCCATTGTAACAGGAACACTCAATGGTCTTGAATCCTGCATATTGAATCTTTTCAAAATAGTACCAACATACTTGCTCTGGCCTAGCCAAAGCTTTCTGTTTTGTCTATCTCTTACAATCTCCATTCTTAGAATGTGCCTAGCTGCACCAAGATCTTTCATTTCAAACTTTATCGAGAGCTGAGATTTTAACTCTGTAATCAAACCTTTTCCTTTGCCAATAAACAACATGTCATCGACATACAAGGCAATAACCAGGAAACGATCATCATCAGATTTAAAATATATACAGTGATCAGATTTAGATCGCACAAATCCCAAACTCAACACATATGTATCAAACTTCTGGTACCACATCCTAGGACTCTGTTTTAAGCCATACAAGGATTTCTTCAACTTACAGACCAAATGACTTTTACCTTTCACCACATAGTGCTCTGGCTGTGTCATGTAAATTTCTTCCTCCAAATCTCCATGAAGGAAAGCAGTTTTCACATCCATTTGCTCGATCTCTAGATCATAGGCTGCTGCAATAGAAAGCAAAAATCTAATGGATGTCATTTTGGCTACTGGAGAAAAAATCTCACCATAATCTACTCCCTCAACCTGGGAGTAACCTTTTGCAACCAAACGTGCTTTATACTTCTCAATACTTCCATCTGAACCTATCTTCTTCTTGAACACCCATTTACAACCAACAGTCTTTCGTCCTTCAGGCAATGGTACAAGGTCCCATGTTTCATTCCTCTTAAGAGCTGCCATTTCTTCATCCATGGCTATTTTCCAGGACTTTGAATCATTCATACCAAGAGCCTCTTCTACAGATCTCGGTTCATCAATGTTAGCATTTAATGCAAATATGCATCTCCAATCATCAGGAGAATACCCATACCTTTCAGGTGGTTTTCTTTGTCTAGTAGACCTTCGAACAAGATCTGGTTTAGGTTCAACTTCAGGTTCAGGTACCTCTTCTTCCTCTGATGATTCAGAACTCATAGAGCTCTCCTCGACTTCTTGTCTTTCTAAGGGCCTTGATTCAACTTTCTCCGGTGTAGCAGGTAATTGAATCACATCTTTCTTTTGTTCTATTTGTTCTGGCTGCACTATAACAGAAGAAGGCTTAGTTTCTCTAAAAATAACACTTCTTGAATAAAATACCTTTTGTTCAACAGGATTCCAAAGCTTGTATCCTTTCACACCATAACTGTATCCGATGAAAATACATTTAACAGCTTTGTTGTCCAATTTTGTCCACTTCTCCTTTGGCACATGTGCATATGCTTCGCAACCGAACACTCTTAGATGTCTAAGTGAAGGCTTGTGGCCCGACCACACTTCCATTGGCGTCTTATCAACAAGAGCTGATGTAGGAGACCTGTTTACCAGGTAGCAGGCAGTGGCTACAGCTTCAGCCCATAACTTTTGTTCTAGTCCAGCTCCACTCAGCATACTCCTAGCCTTCTCCATCAAGGTCCTGTTCATTCTTTCTGCAACTCCATTCTGCTGTGGAGAATACGGAGTTGTCTTCTCTCTTTTAATACCACAATCTTTACAAAATGTGTCAAAATCATTAGAGCAAAATTCACCACCATTATCAGTTCTCAAACATTTTATTTTCTTTCCAGTCTGCAATTCAACCATTTCTTTAAATTCTTTAAAATGACTGAAAACTTCAGCTTTACTCCTAAGAAAATAAACCCATGTTCTTCTACTGAAATCATCAATGAAAGAAACATAATAAACTGATCTACCAATAGAAGGAACATCAACTAGACCAAATACATCCGAATGGACTAGATCTAAAATACATGAGGACTTTTGAGAACTCGAGTAAAACTGAATGCGGTTTTGTTTACCATAGATACAATGCTCACAAAAATCAAACTCAAGATTGCAATCATTCAACCCATCAACAAGGTTCTTATTTTTCAAGGTTCGTAGACCCTTCTCACCTATGTGGCCAAGTCTCTGGTGCCATAACATGGTCTTCTCTGCAGGCAATTTTGATTCAGTAGACAGAGCACCCTTGGGTACCCAAAAACCATGACCATCTGTTGAAAGAGAAACCCTCTCCTTTTCCAACTGAGTAGTCTTTTTCACAATCTTATCAGAAGTACTATTGCACTCAACTGTGCATGCATCAAGCTGGTACAGTGTACCCAATCTGCTTCCTCTTGCTATCACCATAGCACCTCTTACCATTTTCACACCTGCTTCAGAAAACTGTACATGCACACCCGCATCTATTAGCTTGCTAACAGATAACAAATTTCTTACTAGTCCCGGGATATGCAAGACACCATCAAATCTTCTAATTCTACCATCAGAAAATTTCACACGAATACTTCCACGACCAACAATATCAAGTACTGAGTTATCACCCAAATATACCTTACCACCATCAAAATTTTCATACTTACTAAACCAGTTTCTATTCGGAGTCATGTGGAAAGATGCACCTGAGTCTATTAACCATGCATTGTCACCTGCACGAGTGGCCAAGGCTGCAATGAAAGCATCTCCATCTTCCTTCTCGGACTCAGAATCAGAATCTTGCTTCTTCTTCTTCTTTTTCTTCTCCTCTTTGCAGTCCTTTCGGAAGTGTCCGGGTTTGCCACAGTTCCAGCAGATTGCCTTGGACTTCGCAGGAGATTTTGATCTCCCCTTATTCTTGGACTTAGAACGGCCATGCTGCTTTTCATTCTTGCCTCTTTCTTTTGGTCTTCCTCGAACACTCAAAGCCTCTTTGGCATTCAGAGAGACCTTCCTTCTCATCTCTTCAGAAAGTAGAGAACCAACCACATCCTCCATCTTCAAGACAACTGAAGTGCTCCCTATGGCCATAACAAGGCTGTCCCATGAGTCTGGCAATGAACATAGCAAGATTTGGCATCTTTCTTCTTCATCCATTGGTACCCCAACAGAGGTCAACTGAGTCACCAACATGTTAAAGCTTTCCAGATGCTCAGAAATTCATCCACCTTCTTCCATTCTCAAAGAATACAATTTCTTCCTTAAGAAGATCTTGTTCACAAGTGATTTCGCTTGGTAGATCTCACTTAGCTTCTTCCAAAGCTTCTTTGCAGTAGATTCTTCATGGACATTTATCAGAATAGAGTCTGCAAGACACAATCTGATGAGACCTTTAGCTTTTCTATCAGTCACATCATACTGTGCGGCTCAAGTCGGATCTATGGGCCTCTGCTTATTCTCATCAATCGCATCCCATAGATCCCGATCAATCAATAGATCTTCCATCTTCAGCTTCCACATCTCAAAGTTTGTGCCAGAAAAATTTTCCACATCAATCCTCCCTGATATGCTTGCCATCTTTTCAATTCTACAATACAGAAATGAAATACTTTGCACAAGCTCCCACTCAAACCTTGATTAGCTCAAAAAACCCTGTACCTAACAAATAGAACCAAAACTGGCCAGGCTCTGATACCACTTGTAAGGAAGCAAAGGTGTGCGGAAATGCTTCCTATGCTAATCTTGAGAGGATGATTATGCAAATTTCAACTTAAACATTGCAAAGATCTCAAGAAATGCATAACAAAGCATAAACAAAATAACAATGAACACATAACACAGTGATTATCGTGGGGAAACCCTTCCGGGAGAAAAACCCCACCCTCCAAAACTAGCACAATGTATTATCAAATCAAGATGATTACAATACACTTGCAATGCAAGTTCTTACAGGAGCACATCACCACAACTCGAACTCAGAGAGACTCCTTCTAGCATCCAGTCTTGCAAAAACTCAATTGTACAAACACCTCCCCAAGCCCTCCTTTTATAGTGATTTTACAACCTGGAAACCACTTGTGGTTTTACAAAACCATGGGCTTAACCACCATGCCACATGGTGCCCATTTTTGACATTTACATTTCCAAGATGGAAAAACAACCAGGTTAAAATAGTATTCCCGTCCATAATTTTGTCCTCTAGTTTAGACCCCCATAAAAATTACAAAATGAGTCATTAAGGATCTAAAAATGGCCCACCTATATTCTACTATGGACAAGACTCATTTTTAACAACTCACTAACCATTTTCCAATGTATAAACATGTGTAAAACTATCTCAAACAAATTCTGGAATTTTCTAGAAAAAGACTGCAAGGTTGAGACACATGTTCTCAACAGATGTGTCACTCCACTTGATGTGTCGGCATCTTGTGCGTAAGGAGATCATGACTAAAATGGCCATGATGGATTCCTATGACACATAAGAACTATTTAAGGAATGTGCTATGATAGGTGTAAGAGCATCTTATGACTTGGGCCTATTTGGGCACCCAAGAAGAAGTGGTTGGTGTGTGTAAGAGAATATGCCAAAAATAGGTTGGTATGACAGATTCTCTTACACTTCTCTTGTGACCATTATTTTTGGTAGATTCTATGACAAGCTGTCATAGTTTATTCTAGGGATGGATGCCTATTCTTGGGATTGCATGTAACAATTGTGTACATGTGGCTTTGTGCATGGGTCTTGGTGGTTGTGCCTATTTTTGGGTCCAGAGGAGTCTATATATATGATGCTGCTCCTATGGGAGAGATATAACAAAAATTTAAGTCTTGTTGGCTTTGTCTCTCACTTCCTGAAAGAACTTGCATTGCAAGTGTATTGTAATCTTTGTGTTGAAGATAATACATTGTGCAAGTTTTGGAGTGATGGGGTTTTTTACCGAAAGGTTTTCCCTAGGGTATATCATTGTGTCATTCTCTATTTTTTCTGTATGTATTGTATGTGGTTGCAATATCTTTGTTAAAGTAGTTAATGAATCTGAAACTGTAAGGATTTATAAGAATTTGCACAATACTCTCCTATAGAGATTAGCGTAGGAAGCTGTTTCCACACCTGAGTTTCCTTACAAGTGGTATCAGAGCTTGATCAACTTTTGATCCTAGTTGCTAGGTGGGGTTTTTTGAGCTAATCTCAAGTTTGAGTGGGAGTTTTTTGTAGAGCATTTTGAATCTTATTTGCAGATTGAGATGGCAAGTTCATCATATGGAATAATGGAGGTGGAGAAATTTAATGGCACTAATTTCGAGTTGTGGAAACTCAAGATGGAAGACATGTTGGAAGATCATGACCTATGGGTAGTGACTTCAAATGCTACAAGACCAAAAACTATAGCTCAAGCAAATTGGGATATCAAAGACCGTAAAGCTAAGGGTCTCATAAGACTCTATTTAACCGATGTAGTCCTTCTGAATGTTCTAGATGAGAAAACTACAAATAGTTTGTGGGAAAGACTTGCGGCCGTGTATCAGGCCAAATCTCTAGTGAAAGGGTTGTTCCTGAGGAAGAAGTTGTACTCTCTGGGAATGGAGGAAGCTGGATCCTTAATAGATCATTTAAATGCATTTAATTTGCTGGCTGCACAATTGACATTAGTTGGTGTCAAGTTAGAGGAGGAGGATCATTGCTACACACTTTTGTGTTCTTTACTGGATTCATGGGACCATCTTGTGATGGCTCTCAGAAGCACTTTAGTCACTTTCAAAATGAATGATGTGGTGTCTTCGCTGCTATCAGAGGAGATGTAGAGAAAAGCTTCCATTTCAGAAAAATAAGCCCTTGCTGTTAGTGGGAGATCCACTGAAAGAAGGAAGAAAAATGACAATAAGTTTGACAATAAGGGTAGATCCAAATCCCGTGGGAAGTCAAAGACATCCAATAAGTCTAAGGCAAAATGTTGGAATTGTGATAAATTTGGGCACTTCTGTAAAGACTGCAAAGAGCCGAAGAAGAAGAAGAAAGGTTCAGATTTAGCTTCAAAAAGATCTCAAGAAGATGGCAATGCATTCATCGCAGCTTTGGCAGCCCATGCATCTGATGATGTGCGGTTGGTTGACTCGGGTGCATCTTTTCACATGACCTCTCATCGAAACTGGTTCTCAAAATATGAAGAGTTCGATGGTGGAAATGTGTACTTGGGTGATGATTCTCACCTAAAGATAGTTGGACGCAGAAGGGTCACTATCAAATTTCCTAATGGATGAGTAAAGGGAATCAACGGAGTTATGCACATTCTGGGTTTGGCACGAAACCTATTATATGTAAGTATGCTGAATGATGTAGGTGTGCAAGTTTTTTTTTTGAAAGAAGGATGCAAGATGATTAGAGGATCGATAGTGCTTGCAAGGGGTACTAGGAGAGGTACCTTATTTCAGCTAGATGCATGTATTCCTCTATGTAATATTTCTTCATCCTCACCATCTGAACAAGTAGTGAAGAAGTTTGTGGCTATTGGTTTCGATGGTAGTGCAAACACTTTGGAAGGTAAGCTTCCTGCAGAAAAGACAATGTTGTGGCATATGAGATTTGGCCACATTGGTGAAAAGGGTCTAAGAACCCTAAAAAATAAACATCTCATTGAGGGGTTAAATGATTGCAATCTTGAGTTTGACTTTTGTGAACACTGTGTCTATGGTAAACAAAATCATGTTCAGTTTTACTCTAGTTCTCACAAATCTTTTGATATTTTGGATCTTATTCATTCTGATGTATTTGGTCCTGTAAAAGTTCCTTCAATCTCCAAGTCTATATTTTTTGTATCTTTCATAGATGATTACAGTAGAAGGACATGGATTTATTTCCTTAAAAGTAAGACACAAGTCTTTAGTCGGTTCAAGGAATTTAAAGCTCTTGTAGAGAATCAGACTAGTAAGAAGATTAAGTGTGTGAGAACTGACAATGGTGGTGAGTTTTGCTTAGCAGAGTTTGAATAGTTCTATAAAGAAAAAGGTATCAAGAGGCATAAGACAACTCCTTATACTCCATAGCAAAATGGAGTTGTAGAGAGAATGAACAGGACACTGATGCAGAAGGCTAGGAGTATGCTTAGTGGAGCTGGTTTAGAACAAAGGTTTTGGGCCGAAGCTGTGGCCACTGCTTGCTATCTGGTTAATAGATCTCCTACATCAGCCCTTGTTGGTAAGACACCCATGGAGGTGTGGTCTGGTAAGAAGCCTTCAATTAGACATCTTCATAATTTTTGGTTGTGAAGCTTATGCACATGTTCCAAAGGAGAAAATATCTAAGTTAGAAAACAAAGCCGTTAAATGTATTTTCATCGGATATAGTGCTGGTGTGAAAGGATACAAGCTTTGGGATCCTGTGACTAGTAAGGTGTTGTATAGTAGAAATGTTATTTTCAAAGAGCTAACATCTTCTCCTATTGTGCTACAACCAGATGAAAAAGAAAAGGAAAAAGATGTTGTTCAGTTGCCTCCTACCCCTGAGAAGACTGAACAAAGAGACCATGTTGGGTCTAATGATGAGGAGAGCTCTAGCAGCTCTAATAGTTCAGAAGAAGAGGAAGAAAAACCTCAACTGCAGCCCTTGAGGAGATCCATGAGAGAAAGAAAGAAACCAGAAAGGTTTGGTTATTCTATGTTAGATTCCAGTTGTGCCTTTGCTTTGATTACTAATACTGATGAGCCTAGATCTATGAAAGAGGCTTTGGGCATGGAAGATGCAGGTTCCTGGATTGAGGCTATGGATGATGAGATGGCTTCATTGGAGAAAAAGAAAACTTGGGACCTTGTACCTTTTCCTAAAGGGAGAACATTTGTTGGCTGTAAATGGGTGTTCAAGAAGAAATTCTGCAGATGGCAGTGTTGAAAGATACAAAGCTAGATTGGTTGCAAAGGGGTATTCACAGGTAGAGGGAATAGATTATGGTGAAATATTCTCTCCTATTGCAAAGTTGACATCCATTAGATTTCTATTATCTCTTGCTGCATCATATGATTTTGAGATAGAACAGATGGATGTGAAGACAACTTTCCTTCATGGTGATTTGGAGGAAGAGATTTATATGTCACAGCCTGAGCACTACATTGTTAAAGGTAAAGAATCCTTAGTTTGCAGATTAAAGAAATCTCTATATGGTTTGAAGCAATCTCCTAGGATGTTGTACCTTAAGTTTTATGCCTTTGTGTTGTCAATTGGATTTGTAAGATCAAAATCAGATCATTGTGTTTATTTCAAAGTTGAAAATGATCGCCTTCTTATTGTTGCATTATATGTTGATGATATGTTGCTATTTGGGAAGGGTAAGGGTATGATTTCTGATTTTAAATCTCAGTTGTTAGCATAGTTTGAGATGAAAGATCTTGTGTCAGCTAGGTACATCTTGGGTATGGAAATCAGTAGAGATAGGTCTAACAAAAAACTTTGGTTGAGTCAGAGTAAGTATGTGAAGTCTGTGTTGGACAGGTTTAGCATGGCAGATTGTAGACCACTATGTGTTCCTATTTCTATGGGAAAAAAGTTATCTGTAGATGATTGTCCAAAATCTCCTAGTGAGGTGGAGGACATGAGTAGAGTACCTTATGCTAGTGTAGTTGGCAGTCTTATCTATGCTATTGTCTGTACTAGACTAGACATTGCCCAAGCAGTGGGAGTCCTGAGTCAGTTTATGGCTAATCTTGGATGGGTACATTGGGATGCAGTTAAGCGAGTATTCAGATATTTGAGGTGTACATCAGATTACTCCATATGTTATCATGGTAACTCTTTTGGATCTCCACATTTAGTTTGTATTCATGGGTTTGTGGATTCAGATTGGGCAAGTGATATTGACAGTAGGAGATCCACCAGTGCTTATGTGTTCACTATGTTTGGTGGTGCCATCAGTTGGATGAGTAAGCGACAACCTGTGGTTGCTTTGTCCACTATAGAAGCTGAGTACATGGCTGGTACTCATGCTTGTAAAGAAGCCATTTGGCTTAGAAGATTGTGTTCTGATGTTGGTGTTGATCCAGAATAGATTAATATTTGGTGTGACAGTCAGAGCGCTATTTGCCTTGCAAAGAATCCAACTTTCCATGCTAGAAAGAAGCACATTGATGTGCAGTTTCACTTTGTAAGAGATATTGTGGAAGATGGAAAGGTAAATTTGGAGAAGGTAGATACTATGAAGAATGTTGCAGATGCATTAACAAAACCAGTGGGCACTGAGAAGTTCAGATGGTATTCGGAGCCTATGGGCCTTTTGGCCTATAGCGGTTAAAAGTTCCTGTTATGTTCCTGTTTCTCTTACAAGGGGTTCGACAAGTGGGAGAATGTTAGGAATAAGGTGTCTCAACCTTGGATAATTCCTATTCTTATTATTTATTTTGTAAATGTATTTTTTGCAAATAATGTAATTAAGTGTGAGTGTACATGTCTAGTTGGCATGTTGATGTGTCACTCCACTTGATGTGTCGACATCTTGTGCGTAAGGAGATCATGACTGAAATGGTCATGATGGATTCCTATGACATGTAAGAACTATTTAAGGAATGTGCTATGATAGGTGTAAGAGCATCTTATGACTTGGGCCTATTTGGGTGCCCAAGAAGAAGTGGTTGGTGTGTGTAAGAGAATATGCCAAAAATAGGTTGGTATGATAGATTCTCTTACACTTCTCTTGTGACCATCATTTTTGGCAGATTCTATGACAAGCTGTCATAGTCTATTCTAAGGATGGACGCCTATTCTTGGGATTGCATGTAACAACTGTGTACATGTGGCTTTGTGCATGGGTCTTGGTGGTTGTGCCTATTTTTGGGTCCAAAGGAGTCTATATATATGATGTTGCTCCTATGGGAGAGATATAATAGAAATTTAAGTCTTGTTGGCTTTGTCTCTCATTTCTTGAAAGAACTTGCATTGCAAGTGTATTGTAATCTTTGTGGTGAAGATAATACATTGTGCAGGTTTTGGAGTGATGGGGTTTTTTACCGAAAGGTTTTCCCTAGGGTATATCATTGTGTCATTCTCTATTTTTTCTGTATGTATTGTATGTGGTTGCAATATCTTTGTTAAAGTAGTTAACAAATCTAAAATTGTAAGAATTTATAAGAATTTGCACAATACTCTCCTATAGAGATTAGCGTAGGAAGCTGTTTCTGCACTTGGGTTTCCTTACAGATGCTGCCATTGTAGAAAAGAAAAGGAAGATCCAATTTTTGCGGGCTTCTTCAGCTAATGCTCTTGGCCCATCTGCTACTAAACTAGGTATGCCATCTATGACTACTACTATTCCACTTAGTAATGCTACTAGTTCTTTTCCTTCTTTAACTACTAGGATAGGTGCAGATCCTAGGTAGCAGTCAAATGCATAGATAAATATAGATGCTAATGTTGATCCTAGGGTTAACACTAGTTCAAGCTTTCAAAGAAGACCTATGAAATTAGAAAGCTACAGGTAAATAAGTTTTGATGGAATTCCTGGCTATCCAAATGCTTTTCCAAGTGATATTAGAGATAGGGTACCTAAGTTTGTTGGTAATAATGCTATTAGTTGTGAAGAGCATCTTAGGTTATTTGTTGATATGCTTAATGATTATGAGGTAGAGCATGAGGATGTTGTCATGAAATTAATTGTTCAATCTCTAATGGAGGATGCTAGAGATTGGTTTAAGAGGCTTCCTGATAAGTGTATTGATACTTGGGACTCTTTTGAGAAATTTTTCAAGGAGCAGTATGGTGATAGGCCTAATACTAGCTTCATGTTGAATGAATTCAATACCATAAGGAAAAATCAGAATGAGTCTGTAGCTGAATTCAACATGAGATTTCAGAAAGGTATGCATAAGCTGTTCCAAGTCATGCGGTTGGATGACAATGTCTGTCTAACTACATACTTCAATGCATTTGATGGGAAGATGGGATATTTATTGAGGGATAAAGAACCAAGAACTCTTAGGGATGCTTTTAGGATTGCTGTCAATATTGAGAACAACATGAAAATATCAAGAAAATTGGGTGGAAAGAGAGATGACCCAAAGTTGTTTGGGGACAGAAAATATAAGAAAGAAAATGATAAGAATGTTGGATCTAGGAGGCAGGAAGAAGATAATTTGGATAAGGTGCTTAATGCATTGAAGGATTTGAAGGCACCTGCAAATAGGAACATCAGTGCTCCTACCAATGAGAGGCTTTGGTTCAACAATAATTTCAGTAAGTAGAACAGACTACAGAATTACCCCTACAACACCCAGTGGAAGGATGGCAAGCCTATTGTCCCTGCTGCAAGAGGAAACAATGACAAAGGTATCCTTGAACCTCTACATAAAGATTCAATAAATGTCATGGAGAATGTACCATGGTGTGTTGCATGCCAATCCCCTCATTCTGTAGAGCATTGTGTGGTTGCACAATCTATGGCTGCAAATCAAGATTGTGGTGATGAGGAGATAGAACAAGAAGAAGGACAAGATGATGTTAGTTGCAACATGGCTTCTTCATGTCTAGGATATGAAGATGATTCTGATTTTGATGGAGAGGCAGATGTGAATGTGAAGAGACATAATCAGGCCCTTTTTCATCAAGAGGTTTTTTATGATGGTGAGTGCGTTGATCAGAAAATATGTAACATGAACTCTTCTCCCAAGCCAGTAACTTTGAGAAGACCTTCTAGAGAAGAGATGGAGAGGATTACTGTAGAAATGATTGCCCAGGTACAAACTAGAGGCATGGTGGCAAGGAACATGTAAATGAGAAAGCTACAAGAATGTTTATAAAGAGTACCAACTCCAGAGAACCTAATGAGAACAAATCAAAGGTTGATCACATGGTAAAATTAAAGAATGTAAAAAGTAAACATTGTGAGCCTAAGGGAGTTGGAATTGAAAAGATCTCTAGTGAGATTGAGAAGCCAGTTAACACAATGGCTAAGATTGGAAAAATGAGGGTGGTCAGTACACCTAATGTGTCAAATAAGCAAAGGGATGTTAAGGCAATGCAGATTGAGATTCTTGCTTCTACCCCTGTTGACATGTTATCTGTATTGTCACAAATTATAGTTAAGGTTCCATTGTCAGAATTGTTGAGGATCCCTGAACATAAATATAAGGCTATTGCATGGGTTGGTAATACTCACAAAAATGATACTTCATGCAGTGGATCTCAGGATAAAGCTTTGAAGGATGTTGCTGCTCAAGGAATTGTGTCTCAAATTCCTCCAATATATTTGGACAGTTCTGTCAATGCCAGCCTTGAAAATATTGACCCATTCTTCTTAAGTGTTCTTGTGAATGGGATGAAATTAAGAAATTGTATGATTGATAATGGTGCCTCTAATACTATCATGCCTTTCAAAATCATGGAGAGGTTGGGCCTTAAAGTTGATACAGTGTAGGGTAGGTGTTGTGCAATGGATCAGAGGGAGGTACCAGTCATTGGGACTATCAATGCAATGTCATATAGGTTGGCATCATATCTAGAGAAAGAGCTAACAATGAGTGTTTTGGTGGTGGATATCCCTCCACATTATGGGATGTTGCTATCTAGAAGATGGAGTGCTGCCATGGGTGGAAGTTTATAGTGTGATTTGTCCTATGCAACTTTCAAGATTGATGATCAGTTTGTCAAGATTGAATGAGAGCCAAGAGTATGCCACATGATTGAGAGAAACATAGATAATGAAACTACATGTTTTGTGGATACTGATGTAAATGCTTTTAGGGTAGAGATCCCTGTATTTGAAAATGAGCTTGTTTTGTCACCTATTTCTATTGAGGTAGGTTGACTCTGTGAAGGGTGATTTGTGGGTCATGTACTTTGATGGTGCAAACTACAAAGATGGTGCAGGAGCAGGTATTTTACTTATTTCTCCTGATGGAAACACCTACAAGTTCTCTTTCACATTGAATTTCTTTTGTACCAATGACATAGCAGAATATGAGGCCTTGTTGTTAGGACTGAGGTTGTCACAAAAGCATGGTATAAAATGCATAAGTGTTATTGGTGATTCTGAGTTGGTGGTGTCCCAAGTCATGTCAGTGTATGCTTCCAAGAATAGAAGGTTGAAACAATATAGGAATGCAGTGTGGGATTTGATTGAGCATTTTGATGCCTTTAATATTGAGTGGAAGGATAGGAGTAACAACAAGATGGCTGACTTGTTGGCCGATATTGCAATCAATCCTAATGATGTTACATTCTCTAGTATTTCTAAAATTGAAATTCAGGCTAGGTCTAGTATATCAGACAATATTGAGAATTGGCAAGTTTTTGATGATGATAATGATATTTTGAAGTTTATGGATTGCAAGGAGCAGTATCATGGTCAAGAGCATGATTTTTCAGCCTTGGTTGAGTCAATAGAAGGAAAGGAGGTTGTCTTAGGCAATGAGGTCATTCAACTTAGAACTAACAAGGTGCCCAAGGGGCTTGTTGTTTTGGAGACTATCTTTGACAACCAAGATAGAGTTCAAAAGAATATCAAAGGAGAAGATCATGCTGATCTTGAGGAGATAAATCTTGGATCACATGAGGCACCTAAGAAAGTATACATTGGTAGAGATATATCTCAAAAGGTAAGGAGGCCTTTGATTGAATTATTGAGGAAATTTAGGCATGTTTTTGCATGGTCATATGATGACCTAAAGGTTTATAAAGAGGATTTATTTCAGCATGTTATCCCTTGAGAAGATGCTAAACCTTTCCAGCAAAAGAAAAGGCCTTTTAATCCTACTTTGGCACCCAAGATGTAGGAAGAATTAATGAAGTTGAGAGATGATGGCATTATCAAACCTATAATGCATTCTTCTTGGGTGTCAAACCTTGTTCCTATAAGAAAAAAGAATGGTGACATCAGGCTTTGTGTGGACTTCAGAAATTTGAACATCAGCTCATTGAAAGATAACTATTATTTTCCCAATATGGAGGCTATGTTGCAGAGAGTAACCGGATTAGAATTGATGTCAATGATGGATGGTTTCTCTGGCTACAATTAGGTCATTTTCAAGGAATCAAAATGATTCAAGACAGCCTTTACAACACCTTGGGGAACATATGTTTATGTGAGAATGCCTTTTGGTCTCACAAATGCTGGTGCTACTTTTCAGAGGGCAATGGATGTTGCCTTTTCAGATTTCATTAATGATTTCTTTGTTGTGTATCAGGATGATTTAACTACCTATTCCAAGAAGGAAGAGGACCATTGTGCTCATTTAGAGAAAATATTTATGAGGGCCTTGGAATTTGGCACTTCATTAAACCCAAGGAAATGTGCTTTTGGTGTCACAGAAGGTAAGTTGCTTGGCCACTTAGTTGGGAAGCAAGGAGTGAGAATTGACCCAGAGAGGGTAGCAATAATTGATAAAATTCAGAGGCCAAAGAATGTTAAAGGGATTCAGTCTTTCTTTGGTCAAGTCAATTTTCTAAGAAGGTTTGTGACAAACTTTGCAGAGGTTACTAGACCTATTTCCAAGATGTTGAAGAAGGGATCTGTAATCAATTAGGAGGGTGAGCCTGATGAGGCTTTCAAGAATATCGAGCAAGCTATCAAAGATGCACCAGTGCTAAAAGCACCTGATTATAATGTCCCAATGCATATCTTTTCTTTTGCATCCTTTCACACTATTGTTGTAGTTTTGTTACAAAAGAATAAGGATGGTTTTGAGCAGCCTATTGCATTTTTCAGTAAATTTTTGCATGCTACAGAATTAAAGTATGACATAAATGAGAAATAGGCTTATGCACTTGTGAAGGCAATCAAGGCTTTTAGGTGTTACTTGATGGGAGCAGTTGTGATTACTTTTGTGCCAAGTGCAGCTGTGAAGGATATTTTCTCACAGCAAGAGGTGTCTGGAAGAAGATGCAGATGGATCAATAGGATCCAGGAATTCAATGTTGAGATCTAGATCACTAAGCTGGTTAGAGGATAGGGATTGGCAAAGCTGATGGCCCAATCCAATCTAGATGCAAATTAGGTAAATCATTCCGAAATTGATTATACATGTGATATGGATGATTGTATTTGGTATCAGGATATTATTTACTATTTGAGAAACATGAGGTATCTAGATAGTATGAATTATAATCAAAAGAGGACATTGAAGTTACAGGCCATTAAGTATGCAATTGTGAGATGTAAGTTGTATCGAAAAAATTTGGATTGCATACTGTTGAAATTTGTAGATGAGAATCAGGCTAATGTGTTGTTGAAGGAGATGCATGAGGGAGTTTGTGGTGGACATTATATGGGTAAAACAACTGCTCATAAGATCTTGAGAGCAGGATTTTGGTGGCCCACAATCTTTAGGGATGCAGAATAGTTGGTAAGGAGATGTGATGCTTGTCAAAGGTTCTCTGGTAAGCTTAAGTTTTTAGGTAATGTACCATTAAAACCAGTAGAAGTTCAAGCTCCTTTCCAGTAGCGGGGAATTGATTTCATAAGGGAGATACCAAACAAGTCAAGCAGAGGAAATTCATGGATCATAGTTGCCACTTATTATTTTACAAAGTGGGTAGAAGCTATACCTATAAGGAATGCAACTAGGAGGGTGGTAATTGACTTTCTGATGAATAATATTATTACAAGGTTTGGGTTCCCTAAGAGGATAGTGAGTGACAATGCTATGTGCTTCAGGTCTATCAAATATAAGGACTTTTGCAAAGGTTTGGGAATTCAGATTTCTAATTCCTCACCTTATCATCCACAAGGAAATGGTCAAGCGAAATCTACTAATAAGAGTTTGATTAAGATTTTGAAGAGGATTCTGGAGAAAAATAAGAGGGCATGGAATTCAAAGCTGCCGTTAGCTTTATGGGCTGATAGGGTAACTATGAAGAGGGCAATTGGTTGTGCACCATTTGACCTAGTGTATGGAATTCATGCTAAGATGCCTCAGAACAATTTGTTGGAGATGTACAAGTTTGTGCAGTTGTATGATGATGACATTGATGATGAGATGCAGTTGAGAATTGAGGACCTCATTAGGTTGGATGAAACTAGAAGAGAATCAGTAGCAAGGAATGCCAAATTGCAGTTGCAGGTTAAGAATCTATATGATAAAAAAGACTATTGACAAAAAGTTTGAACCTGGTGATTTGGTGTTAGTTTGGAATGCTAGATTGAAGGATAAGGGGAAGCATGGTAAATTTGATCCCATCTGGTTAGGGCCATATCTGATTCATGAGAAATGGGGCCAAGATTCTTACATCATCAAGGATTTTAATGGTGATATTCAAGAGTTGCCAGTTCATGGACAATTCTTGAAGCAGTACTTGATTTGAAGTACTCTATTTTCCATGAATAGTTGTTAGGGTTGTACATCTTGTAAATCTCTGTATATAAGTTGCTTTCCCCTGCCCTGTTTTGCCCTGGTTTGTCAATTTTTGGTTCTGTTTCTTGTCTTGCCTTGCTTGCTCCTTGCTCTCTACATTTTGTCCTGTGGGATGGTCTGCTTTAACCAGTGATTCTAGGTCCTTGCTATGCCTGCAGGAGGCATACATCTCCAGACAAAGCCACTGTTAGGTCTTTTTCTATCATTGCAAAGTCTTGTGAAATTGGTTTGTTCTATGCAATTTTCTTGAAGTGTCCTACCCCGTGCTCTTCAATGTTGTCACCTTGCTTCAATCCAAATTGCATCTCCTAAATCATAAAGCCCAGAAAGTTATTCAAGTCTTAAGGTCCGTGGGAAGCATTGTTGAAATTCTACCACAGTTTTGAAAACCCATAGTGTTTTTGAAAACTCATGATGTTTTCAGCTTCCCTGCTATCTTTCAGTCTGTTGAAAATTCCTGTGTGTTTTTGTTCTTTTGCTGAAAACCTTCGTTGTTTTCGACCATTTTCCTTCAAGCTTTGTGCACTTGTCTTTTGGTGCCAAAAACTTTGTGTGTTTTTGAATTTGTCTCAACTACGCAAGTCTGACGTGGGTGGTGGGTCCAACCTCTTCCTGATTGGCTATCGCATGGCCGCATGTCAGACTTTTCTAACATGCGATCATGTGACCGCTTGCCACCTAGTCGTGCGGGTCCTAGTTTCTGTTTAGTTGCTTGGTAGTTTTCTTTGCTTTAGTGTGCAAGTGTGACAGATGGTGGAGCCCAATCCTTCAAAGTTTCTTGTCACTGATTCTCCAAGTCTTCAGGTGGTTACATCTTCTATCTAGTGACTCAGCGGGTGGTTAGTCATGATGTCGCTGAATGCCTGGCGGTTGGTAAATGGGGTCGATTCTTCAAGCGATAGAGGAAAGGAGATCAATGGTCAGTGTATGATCGCAAGGAATATTCTTTCCCCATGCGATCATGTGCCTACCATTGATTGTGTTTGCAGAGCGCGATGGTCTCGGTGTCAGATTACAAGCAGAGATGTGTTTTGATTGGTCATCGCATGGCCGCATGTCAAAATTTTCTGACATACGATCATGCGACCGCCTGCCACCTGTCCACATGGTCCCAGCTTCTCAGTGGTGTTCAGTTGCCTAGCGGTTGGTCTTCTTCTGGTGACCTGGTGACTTGCGATCTTCTCTTAGTCGCTGAATCCTGGCGGTTAAGTCCCTAGCATCTAGCGACTTGGCTGGTGGTTAAGTTTTCCACAGTCGTGATGTTGCTAGATGGTGGGCTCGGTATTTCTTAAGCAGAATAACATGTAGAAGAGATCTACGCTGGCCGCATGATCGTGAGGAATATTCCTCAACTTTGTGATCATGCGACCATTGTCCGATCTTCTCAAGGGGGTAAAGCTTTTTTGGGCGGTGGGTCCATTTTTTAGGGTGTGTTGATGTGCATGATTTTCATTGGCCGACAGGTGCTGAGGTGGATACATGAGGTGGGTCTGATACTTAGGGGTAGGTAGTAGTTGTAGTGTTGGCAGGTTGTCACATGATCGTGTAGCCCATCTCTGTGCTATGCGATCATGTGACAACTATTGAGATCTCACAGTTGCAGAGTTAGTCCGAGGTGTCTAGATGGTTTTAAAGCATAAGGCCCGCAAAGAGAGATTGATAGGACGACAGGGATATAAAGTTGGTAAAGGTTTAAATGATGATCGCCGATGTGCTAGGCACCAAATTTGTAGCCATTTGATTTTGAATTCAAATCTTCTGAGGGTTTGCAATGACAAGAAGGACTGGTTTTAAATGTTTTAGTGGCCTGATTGGATTTGTTTGGTGTTGCGGTGTGGTCCAGCGACTATGTGGCTTAATTGCAAAAGTTGATTTGGTACCTGGTGAAGGACTTTCTTGGCTCGAGGTGTTTGCAGTAAATTTTGTGACCATTTCCTACAGGTTGGGTGGTTGAAACCTTAACTGTCATCTGTAGCTTGTTGCAGATTTTCAAGATGACTAGGGGGTATAAGCTAGAGAATTTTGGATTTTGGAGGGTTTCCAAAATCTTGTTTCTTTTGGTCCCTAGTTTTTGACTATAATATGTTGATAGAGGTCTGATTTAGTGCCTTTTTCTCATCTTGGTGTCATGCCAATTGTATGCTAATCCTGATTGTGTTAATGAAAACATTCTTGAATCCCAATCTTGTATCTTATGTATGTCTTCTTGCTTGTCTCTGAGCTCATATATGTTAACGTCACAAAGTGTGTTAATGTATGGTAAACAAAGATTATTTTGAATTCATCTTTGAGTTTCTAACAAAGTTAGGATTAAAGTCTTTTAGGTGAATTTAGTGAGTTTGCAGCCAGGTGTAGAATTTGATGTCCTTGTGCTTGAGGGAAAGGGGTAATAGGAAAAGCACTTACCCTAGTTTCCATTGTGTTTGACGTAAGGTATTTAGGTGAAGTATAGGGTTGGGTGGCTCTTAGCCCTGGGATAAGGCACTGGTCCTTTCTTTTGAAGTCATGGTTAACAACCACAAACATAAACATTCATTTGATAAACCTTTTATAGACTTGTGTTGAGCATTGTATACATCATTTTGAGACTCCTTTGAAGAAGTGAGTCAAGGGTACACCTACCTGAGCATTGAGGCTCAAAGAGTAGAAGGATCTTTTGATCCTTGTCTGTTGGCTCTCTTCCTCGTGGACTTTGGAGTGGTGATAGAGTCAGAGTTTCATTTACATTATCTATCAAAGTGTAAATCTGCAAGTTGAAGATCAAAGGGAATAATCCACAACCAACAGGTAGAAAACCTTAGAAACAAGTTTTAAAAATAAGAAATGATTTGTCTTTCTTGAAATGTTAGAGGACTCAACAGCCCCTTCAAACAAAGCACTGTTAAACAATACATTTTTTCTCAGAAGCTAGATATTCTGCTTATCCAAGAGGTTAAGATGTCCTTCAATAATTTTGCCTCTCTTGCTGGCAAACTTCGACCAGGTGCTGAGTTTCTATATGTTGAGGCCTCTGGTGCCTCAGGTCGCATTCCCATTCTCTGGAACCCCAACATTGTGGAAGGAGAACCACTTGCCTTCGCTCTAAATTTCCTCTTTGTTACCTTTAGAAAATGACATTTGGTTTGGCACTTGCTCAATGTCTATGTTCCCAACACCCAGACTGGCAGGTTGGCTCTCAAGAAGGAAATTATCAACTGCATGGATTAGGACAAATCTACTAAGTATATGGTGGTCCAACAATAGGAAAGGCTCCCATCTCATCCAAGTGCATCTCAACCGGGTTCTGGCCACCTCCTCCTAGGACTTGTGTTTGACCTCCACTCTATCTTCCCTCCCCAAAATTACCTCTGATCATATCCCTCTCCTCGTCTCCTAGTTAGATTCTCCTAGGTTTGGGCTGACTCCCTTTAGATTTTATATTATGTGGAGCTCCCACCCCTCGTTTAGACACCAAGTGAAATTCTAGTGGGCCACCCCTATTAAGGGAATTTCTAGGTTGAGGATTGCTCAAAATATGGAAATAATCGTAAGAGAGGTCAAAGGATGGAGAAAAAATAATTTTGGAGACTTCTTCAAGGAGAAAAAAGACCTTAGAGGGACTTTGGATTCCCTTCCAGCCCAGCTTGTTGCTGGGAATATCAAGCCCTACCTTCAAATGGAGAAGGAAAAGGCAAGACACAAGTGGCAAGAAGCCTTGATAAGGGAAGAAATCTACTAGAAACAGAGATCCAGGATCTAGTGGCTTATGGAAGGAGACCAAAACATGACCATCTTTCATAGATCTGCTAGCAACCACAAGAGAATAAATACCATTAACACCATTATGGATGATAGGGTGAATGAAGATACTGAGAAAGAAAAAGTAAGTCATGTTACGGCTAATTACTTCATGGGGTTATACTCTAATACTGGACACATGTGCCTGATCAATGATGAGGACCAGTGTCTTGAGCACATCCAATGTGTTGTTACTCCTATTGACAATGATCATTTGATGGGGAGAGTATCTAATGAGAAAGTTAAAGTGGTTGTCTTTTCTATAGGTCCCTATAAAGAGACGGGACCTAATGGTTTGCCCCCAACCTTCTTTCAAGACTATTGGGATATTGTTGGCATCAAAGTTTCCCATGTTGCCAGAGACTCCTTCAGAACGGGGAGGTGGTTGAAGCATCATAATAAGACCTATATTGTGTTGGTCCCTAAGAATGAGAATCCTACCTCTATGCTGGACTTCAGGCCTATCAGTCTATGTAATAGGTTCTATGAGATCCTCACTAAGATTTTGGTTAATAGACTAAGGCCCCTCCTGGATAAACTGATTAGCCCTAAGTTCATATGGGTTTTATGCTAGGAAGGAAAATCCTTGATGCTGCCATATCCACACATGAAATTATTCAATCCATGGATAGGAGAAAAGCACCAGGTATGGCCTTCAAAATTGATATTTATATGGTTTATGATAAAGTTAATTGGTCCTTTATTCTAAAAATTCTTAATAGATTGGGATTTAATGATAAGGTTATCCACATTATTCAAGAATGTATACAAACTATTAGCTTCTCTGTGTTGGTCAATGGCTCCCCAGGGGGATTCTTTCAACCTGAAAAAGGAAATATAAAGGGAGAGCCCCTCTCTCCTTATCTATTCATTATGGTTTTTGAAGTTCTTAGCAAGAATCTAATTGTTCTCTCTTCCATGGGAAGAATAAAAGGTGTCAAACCAGCTTCAACTCTGCAACAAGTTGTCCTTGAACAATTTGTGGATGATACTTTCCTCTTTTGGTACTCTTTGGTGATTGAAGCTAGAAAGTGGAAGAACCCAATGGAGACTTATGGTATAACTTCAGAGTAGTTCATCAACTACCAGAAAAGTAGGCTATTCTTCTTTAACACCCCTATTGAGACCCAAACCAGAGTGCTTCAAATCCTTGGCTATCAGTCGGTTTCACTCCCCTCCACCTACCTAGGCCTCCATCTCACTATCAAAGAGGTTTCTCAGGGATTCTGGAATTCCATCTTGGAGAGAACCTAGAGGAAACTTTCTAGCTAGAAAGGGAATATCCTAAGAAGTGATGGTAAGCTCCAACTGGTGGCTTCTACCCTCCAGGGGATACCTATTTAATTTCTCTCCCCTTTCAAGATCAAAAGCTACATGGCTGATAGACTTGAAAATATTCAAAGAACATTTCTATGGGCTAGCTCTGAAGAGAAAAAGATGATGTCCTTGGTCAATTGGGAAACAGTTTGTCTTCCTAAAAGACTGGGAGGACTGGATCTTAGGAAAATTGGCATGTTGAACAAGGCCCTCACCCCAAAATTAGCATGGAAGCTTATAGAAAGAAAAGATAATTGGTGAAAAATTATGGAGGCTAACTACCTACAAGGGAGCCCTTATGGGATGATGTATTAGGAAAATGACCTTCCTCACATTTCCAAATTTTGGACAGATATTTGCGAATGCAAAACTATTCTTTCTAAGGGTGCCTTCTGGCAACTCGAAAATGGGTGATCCATCAGATTCTAGCATGTCTCATGGATCCTGAATTTCCCTACCCTTGCCTATTCTTGGGGATAGAATCTACAACTACATGATTGAAGGTCGATGGAAATATGTCTCTTACCTTGTTAGGAATAGACCTGAGTTGCAACACTTGGATAAGGAAATTATGGAAAATTTGGAAAATATCAGAATTCCTGGAATTAATGGCCAAGAATCTATCATTTGGGCCCCAACCCAAGTGGGAACCTTCATAGTAAAGACTTCTTACAACCTACTTCTGAAGGAGGACAATAACCCTAAAGATTGGAAAAATGTGTGGATCCCTCACCTCACTCTGAAAATCAACTTCTTCTAGTGGACGCTCATGCATGGAAAAGTGTGAACCCATGACAACCTTATAAAAAGAGGTTTCTCCCTCGCAAGAAGACATGTCCTCTGCAAGAAGGAGGAGGAAACTGTGAACCATCTATTCATACAGTGTGACTACTTTGCTAGTATTTGGTAGGGAGTTATTGAAAAATTGGGGATCCCTTAGGCTCTTGGGAAGGATATTCACTAGTTTAGTGATTGGTGATCTCCTTCCAATCAACCTATCCTCGAGTACCTATGGCACTTACTCCCCTCGCACATTTTCTGGACTATATTGAAAGAAAGGAACAACAAGATCTTCAGGGAGACTGAATCCCTGCCCAAGGCCTCTCTCCATCCAAGCACTAAGATCCTAAGTGAGAATGTTGCCTCAGCTAAATGGAAATTTCCCTCCACACCATGTTCAGCCTCAGATATCAAAACTGCTAACAATTGGAACCTGTTGGTCGGCTTCACTAGGTTTGACATCTCTAAGCTGATAGCCTAGAATGCTACCCATTGGGTTGCCCCAATCTTAGGTTGGATCAAACTAAACATTGATGAGGCGGTGAACAACCTTGCCTAGGGTGGTGTTGGAGTGCTATGGGAACATAATGGTTCTTTCCTTTTGGCTTATGTCAGGCCACCAGTATTGTTAACCAAGTTGAAGGCATGACTCTTCTATGGGGTATAAAATTTGCAATCTCTAAGAATATCAAGATGCCGATGATAAAGGGAGACTGTAAAGTAATTGTGGAGGCTATTAACCAAAGGTCAAATGCTGGGTGGTGGGTTAAAAACCATCATAGAAAATATTTGAGAGCTTCTCAACAACTTTGAGAACACTATCACTTCCCATACCTGAAGGGAAGGTAACTCGGTGGCTGATTCTGTGGTAGGTATTGGGCTCAACTGAACCAGGATGGTTAGTTGGGAGGAGATTAATGTTTAAAATGGGATGCATTGGTGATAGAATTGTTGAGGGTCCCACCAAGCTTCTGTGTTGACTTAATGTGATGATAATAATTTTTATGAGTATGTATGTACAAAATTTAATAAAGGTCCATAATAGTCTGTAAAGAGATTACATGTGGAATGGAAGTTCTCTGCATCAACATGTCATTTCGACTAACAAGGGTATTAATGAAAAAATGCCTTAAATTCTAATTATTATGCCTAGAGATCCATTGGATTTTGCTATACGGGGCTCATTTCCCTAAAGACCACCCAGCTCGTGCCTTTTATGAGCAAAATTCATACAAGGCAATTAATTCAAAAATTTCTATTTTATGACCTTTCCTGCAAAGCTCGGCTCTGCAATTTTTATAAGGTGACCATTGTGGAGACCAGTCTGTTCGAGATGGGTGGAAATAAACTCGGCATTGAACTTGATAAAATCAAAGAGGAGTTCACTTCTGATCCTCTTGTTATTCACTACTGGCAAGACAGTGGCATTTGGGATTTCATGGAAAGAATGAAGGGCGGCCATGATGAACAAATTTCTAAGCAATTTGTGTCGTCATGGAACAATAGAAAGCAATCTGTCGGGGGCATCCACTTCCAAATCAATGAAGAATTCATTGTCAAAGTGATAGGGCTCTCAAAGGAGAGAAGGAAATACAAGAAAACCAGTTGAACACTGGACGTGACCAATCTCAACCAATTCTTCAGGCCTGGAGAAAAGCCTATGAAAAAGTCTAGGGGTTTCTTGACCATGAGCTACTTCCCAGATTATGACCTAAGGAGAAGATTGCTGGTTGTAAGCTGGAAGTTGATGAGGACAACAGGGACCTCTTCCTATTTTTGCAGGAAGAATGAGCTGCCACCTGGATGTCCAAGAGGCTAGGAGAGAGGACCTAACTATTGTTGGTGCCATGTTGATGCTATCTTGTACCAGGCCTATGGGTCCTAGTTTTTATTTTGTATTTTTCTGTTATGTGGTTAAGAATTTAAGACTTTGGTTTAGCCCTGCGAGGCATTTTATAGTTATTATGTTCAAGGCTTTTTGGTTAAACTATAACCCTCAATCACTATTTTTGATAAGGATCTATAAGTTTATTGTTTATAGAGGCAGACCATATATTGTTACTCTGCTGATTATCTGCTGTGAAGCTAGTGCTATTAATGTGCTTTTAATGTGCTCTTAGTCTTCCCTATACCACGGGCCAGCACCCTCTTGCTTCTTTTACTATAAAAAACAATACCAAATTCGAGGGATTTACTAGTGTTAATTGCATAATACAATGGTTTAATATCTTTTTAAGCTCCTCAAGAGTTTTTATTCCATTTGTATCATTTTGACGTAGATAACTTCCAACACAATTAAACATAACATTATTTGGTCAAGATTGGTCATATGTTTTCCTCCTCTTCTTACCTTCTTGTAGGCCTAAATACCCATGTTTCTTGAAATTACTACCTCTACGAAGCTCCTTCTTGTTTGTGGTTAACAACATATTAGAGACAAAACTATGCCAAAAAATTGTACAGAAAGCCATTTAAAAAAAATCTCCCTTGTGAATATTTATCCCTATGATGGTCTATGTTGTTCCTGATTACATTGGAGAAGAAATTCAGTTATTGTAATAACAAGAAGATGACACCACTATGCTAATGCTTGGGCACAATGATACAAAATTTTGTCAAGCTGTGCAAAGAAATCCATTGGGTTAGGTCTGAATTGAACCTTGAAAATAAATCCACTCCAACATTTGGTCCAAATGGAAAGCACCAACACTTTGATGAATTAAAATTTGCAAAGAGCTCTTACTTCCTATTTGAACATCCTTTTTTCTTGAAGTTGCAGGAAAATAATCTTTCAACAAGGCATATTTCCAACCTGATGAAAGGCAATCATGTTGTTCTCAGCAGCAAGCCATGTCTTTAGATAGACTAAAAAATAAAATAAGAATTAAAAGACTTTAATCATTTCATATAGATGTCCCATGGAACCTGAAAGGAGATGTGACTTGAGCAATACAAAAAGACAATAAATAGACTAGAACATAAGAGACAATCCCTAGATGGAAAAAGTACACATCTCAAGCACCTAGGAAGGGGAAGCCATAGATAAGAGCACAACTCAGAGTAGAAGAGGGATAAAACACACGGGCCTCAACTCCACCTCCACCCCGCCGCTCCATCCCCCTTTTCTCCTCCCCTAAAGAAGAATCCACCATGTACCAAGGTTAAAACCCCGAGATGGTTCAAGAACCCCATTTTACATATGATAACAATTTTTAGATACCACTGATAACGGAATTATTTGTTAAATCAACGGCTTCTCAAAAATGATTGATTTCAAATTGGGCAACGTGTGTCATCCAATACTTAGCTTGACTTAGCTAGTTGAAGAAAATAATTCAACTACCAATTAGGTGTGTAGGAATATGAAAGAGATCTAATTATTTTCTTTCAATATTTTTCCTCCAACCTCCTTACAATTGAAAAAAATGAATCCTTATATCTTGTCCAGAATTCCCTTAAATGTCCACCTTAATACAAACTTACTATTTTTCAATTATCAACCTTCTAAACTAATTACATGAAACTAGAGAACATCTCAATAAATTACTAATAACTCAAAAAAGACTTTCTAATCTATAATGAAAACATCTAAAGAAATCACTAAATTGTCAAAAAATTAGCAAAATCTCAAAAAAAATCACCAAAATCACAAAACTTGCTAATTTATTTTGAGAACATCTAAATAAATTATTAAAATCTCAAGATTTGTTTTTATAAAAAGCCACTAAAAGCTCCTACATCAATTGGATATATTAAATATTTTGTAATCTAAAATATTTTGTGTGCACATATTGGGATCTCCATCCCCAACTAGCTCCCAATGTGCAACATCAAGAGTAGCTCGAGTTAGCTAGTGAATTAATTTAGGTAGGTGATTTTAAATTTGATTTTTTTGAGTGAGAAATTAAATCCACAACTCAAGATAAAAGGAAGGAATGTTCCTTCAATTAATTAAGTCTCTACAAGAGAATGTTTTGTGTTTTGAACAATAGTTCTTGGTGAAAGTATATTGTAGCAACAACTATGTTTGCGATTTTCTGTAGAGAGCACTAATTGCACTACACATTTTGTACCTATGAGTGAGCAACAGTTAGAGAGAGCTCTAAGAAGCTCCAGATCAAGTGACCTGGGTACAAGTCCAGATTTTTGCAAGTAGTAACGTATTAGTAGGTTGTATTTTCAAAATTTGTTATTTTTTTATTTTGTAATAATTTCAGATTTAATAGAAAGTAAAAAAGAAAGTTGCATGTCTCCAATTTTGTTTTGTCCCCATTTACATTTTGTTTTATGACGTGCCTTGCTAGTGATTGAAAAATAGAGTTACAATCTCTATATTTGTATTCTTAGTTTGATATTAGAGCTTTGTCTCTACCATATTTTGGGGATTTTAGATTCCTTATAGTTTTAGTACCACATCATAAAATATGTTGTTGCATCATCATGTTTTTTTTGCCAGTGTGTTCAAAATGCCGCCCTCCTCCCCAAATAAATAAATAAAATAAAATAAAAAATTGAGATCCATACTTGTGCACTAAGTCATTAAAACATGGATAGTTGTCAACAACACTACTAACTTTGAAGTGATAACTATTGGTACACTAAAGTTAAAAATATTAGTCATTAAATCAACAAGTGTTATAACAATTAATGGCATGCACTCAATTACTAGCTCATTTCCTCTATTTTATAGGAATCTTATTGTTATTTTTGACATTAAGAATGTATTTCATATTAATGAAGTAAAAACAAATAAATTAATTTTATTTATGTGACTAAATAGATTATTTTAATTAAATATCATCTAATTTGATGATTATACCATCAATAATAATATTAGTTTTAAATGTCGATATCAAAAATTGTAAGTATTCGTCCTATTTCAAATGACAAAATAACCCATATATAAAAATTAATTCCTTTGAAAATAAATATTTATTAATGTAAAATATGAAAGAATTATGTACAATAATGTAACTGGTGCTATTACCTAAATCCTATTCCATTACATTAGAGGCAGGGGGTTGGGTTTACAGCCCCAGCATCAACTGCAGTAACTTGTGCATTCTTACACAAAAATTGAGCATTTTCTTTTCCGCCGCTATAGCTCAAATCTATAGAGTCTACTTTGATTTCTTGACAAGGCATACTTTGGTTGCATTGGAAAGCAATTGCAGCATTTGTAGCCGATGTTCCAGTTATGTTCTTGTATAGCACATTACTGATCTTCACACCAGAATTTCCCTGCAAATTTATAATAACATACATATAATTACTCCCATCATTAACTACAACTGTTGAAGCTTATGTTTATAGTAACATCAGATAATATACGCCTTTCCAGAAATTCCATTTGGAGAATAATATTGGTCAATTATAATAGGATTTTGTACATTGTCCATTTTCGCATTTTGGAATGTTATACCAGTCGCAAAACCATTCCCTCCCTGCCAGGTTTTCATCCTTACTCCATTTTCTGTGTCGTGAAAAGAAACTCCACTTACTGTTATGTTCTTTACAGCAGCCAGGGAGTTATCTTCACCAAGACTTCCAACACTTTATTACCAACAACACAAATCCAAAATTATGTTCAGTACCCAGCTTTTTTTTCCAACATATCAATTTATGAAAAACAAACATAAAGTTATAAATGCTACTTATTATCACCTGATTCCATGCCTTGGCCCACATGTAACTCCTTCAGTGGCAACATTGAAAGATCCCGATCCAATAGAAATACAGTCATCTCCTGAAAATAAAGATTGAAGCTACTTTATGAGGAATTCCTTCAAATAATAAATACTTGATCAAATTCAATCTATCAGCAAAAAATCATTTCTCGTATGAGTTAACAAAAGTCACCTGTTCCTACGACGATGTTTCAAATTTTAACAGTGGAAGACTGTCCCATATGAATTCCATCAGTATTGGGACTGTCACCCGGAGCCTGAATAGTCACACCTTCAACCTCAACATTATTGCAGGTATCGAAGTTTACATGAAACTGCTTGCTGTTGATTGAAGTGATCATTCTTACTATGGTATTGGTGGTGCCTGTAAATCTCAATGTCTGATCACCAACACCAAAAGAAACAGATTCATTAAATGCTACGAATTCTTATAATCTAATCCGGTCCAAATGAGCTGGCCTATAGATTTTTTCAAGAATCAGGAGTACAAGAGAGGTAGGAGGAGTACAGTGGGCCCATTCTGATTTGTCTTTTGCTCATGCAAAACATATAAAATCATTATCAGCTATAGGAAATAACATATTGAATATCAATTTTAAAGCTACGGTAACCCAAGAATCCAAAGTAAAAAAATGTAATACCGGTGTTGATTTTATTATTAATCTATTATTGCTTTGTCAATTAGGCGATGTATTTGGTTTGCAATTCACAGACATTTGATATCATATGATATGTTGCACTTTAGTTGCTATCGCTTATCTTTCATACCTTTGCATTCATCTCCGCCCACCAAGAAGCTCCTCGTCGATCCAAAATTCCATTACCCTCAACTGTTAAGCCAATCACATTTCTGAAATGCAGCCAATATTTTTTGTTTTTTTCACTCCACAAGCTATTTTCTGTTGAAGCAATAAGCTTTCCAGTTACCTGCTCAGAACCAGATCACATCAGTAATAGTGTCTACCATTTTCTAACTAAACCAAAACGAAAGAAATTGAAAAGTTTTTAAAGTGTTTTTTCAGCCTTTAGAGTCAACAGAAATATATGAATTTCTTCAGATTTGGATTCTTCAGCTGCATTGTAATCTTGTTATTTTGACATGGCCCCTCAAATGTAACTGGATTGATCAGAAACGTCATCTTTGGGACATATACAACCGGTGAACCCGTTGAAGAACAGGCAGCATTCCAAGCTGTTAGAAATGCCTACATTTCACGCGGAAACACAAATTAACCGAAGAAAAGGAGATTTTCATCAATTTTCGACGACTCTATTCATTTGAAACCTTCCACATACCGTACTATCATCTGTTTGTCCATCAGCTTTCGCACCATAGCTAAGAACATTAAATGTTTGTTGTGTATTAAGGCTGCCCAAGAGGCTGAGAGAGCATACGCCAGGCATACTGGATGAGTAGACGACAAGAATAAACACAAACATGTGTTGACCCCATCGCTAGTTTGTCCTTGATGACTTTGTGAGACACGTGCATATTATTTGGAATATCTATAGATACCTATTTTGAAGTGATATTTTACGTGGCATTGTTTTTGGCACTCATGATTATGGTGCTTGACTTGGGTAAAGAACTTGAGTTTGTGCTTCAGTTAAAGTTCACGGGCTTAATTGAGTTTGTGCTTCAGTTAAAGTTCACGGGCTTAAAGATTAAAGTCTTTTACGGATCTCAAATTATCTTGTGTTTTTGCAAAGGACATAGTATGAAAGGTTTTTGGTTGTCTTTTGATGCCTGAAAGTGGCTGTTGGTTTCTTTGTTGCTGGAAGCTTCACTCAACGGACTGTGAGAAAGGATGCATTCAGATTACAGTTAGTTTGGTTCTGTAACTAAAATGGTTGCAGTTTTCTTTGACAGTTGAACTGTATTTTCAACAGTTGTATTCTGTTTTGATATACTCACATATATGTATAAATCCAACGGTTTTGGAAGAGATATATATATGTGTTTTATATTGTTGAAAATGATGGTTGTGAATGAAAAATAAGAGTTCAAGTTTGATAAACAGTGGAAATGAAATATCATGAGCAATGTTGAACTTGTGAAAAACTAGAATAAATAGTTTGTGTATCATTCCAAACCTCTGAAACAATTTTTTAAGAGGGAGTTGTAGCTCCTACAACTGTAGCTGCACATTTGGATATTGGATTGGTTTAATAAAAGATTTATAGAGTGTTTTTTCCCTATGATAGAGCCTAGTTTGGTTCTGAGGGTTTCCACTCAGCACATTTCTTGTGTTATGGTTTTCTGGTTCTTTTACTTTATCTGAAACATACATGATCTGTCATGATTAAAATAGTCATTGTTCATTCAGGTATTTTCTGGTTATGATATGTTGTTAAATTTATTATTGAGCTAAAATTTTATAGTACTATGATTCACCCCCTCCCCCTCTCAGAGTACAGTTTCACTTTCTACAATTGGTATAAGAGCCAAGAGTTCTTTTTAGGACTGATTTTGGGTCTTGGAGAGTGAAATGACTTAGTTTGAAGGTGCCTCACTCACGAGAGCCCCTTTATTTGATGGTACTGATTATACTTTTTGGTAGGTTAAAATGGAAGTCTTTATAAATTCTTTGGATGTCCGAATATGGGATGTTGTGGCTAATAAATATACTATACCCTCTATTGTTCCTATAGATGCAGATGAGAAAACAAAATTTGAGCTTGATAAAAGAGCACGTTTTTCTATTCTATGCGGGTTATCAAAAGATGTGTTTGTTAAAGTTATGTACTTCAAATCAGCAAATGAGGTATGGAGAAATCTTGAGTCTATTTATCAAGGAGATGAAAAGGTTAAAGAATCTAAATTGATTACTTTAAAGAAACAATTTGATGCTTTAAAAATGAATGATGATGAATCAGTGGCAAATTATTTTCTTCATGTAGATGAATGCTAGAAAAAAACTTGGGGAAAAAATAGAGGAATATGATATTGTTGCTAAAGTTATCAGAACCTTATTACCTAAGTTTGAAACCAAAATCTTTGCTCTTGAAGAAAAAAAACATTTTTCTTCTATGACTGTGCATAAATTACAAAACATTCTCACAGCTTATGAAATGAGAATAGGTAGTGTTCCTTCTACTTCTAAAGCAACAACTTTTAAAGCTAAGAAAAAGGATGATAGTGATTCAAATTTGTTTGATGTGTTTGAAGCTTTGCTAGTTAGAAAACTTAGAAATAAATATCAAGGAAAATTACCGTTAAAATGTTTTGGTTGTGGCAAAGTTGGTCATTTTGCTACAAAATGTCCTTATTTAGATCTTAATAAAAAAGATAACACTTTGAAAAACAATTCAAGAAACCTTGGAATCCAAATAAGAGGTTTAATAATTTCAAAAAGAAAAGTCTTGTATCTAAAGAAGAATCTGAAGTTGATTCAGTTAACTCTAATTGTGAAGATGGTGAAACTTTGTTTATGACTGAGATTGAATTTGAAAAGTCAAAATCTGAAGTAGGCTCTGATCTTGAGGTTGAGGATGTAAATCTTGAGGAAGAACTCCTATGTGCTCTTCAAGAAATTAAAAGGTTTAAGAAACTTGTACTTTCTTATGAAAACATGAATCAGGTTTTGCAGATTGATTTAAACACTGCTAATATGACTGTTCAAACTCAAAGGAAAATTATTGAAGAGAAGGATCAAGAAATAACTAAATTACAAAACCAAGTCTATGTTCTTGAACATCTTAAACAAGATGGAAAAAGAATTGAAAATGGGGAATGTTCAAATCAACTTTATTCATCTGTTGCTGATAAAATATATTCTTTCATGGTTATTGTCACTATTACAAAATATTTGGACATAAGGTGAATAACTGCATGATGCTTAGAACTCCCACTTTTGGTCATAAGCAGTCATTTGGTTTCTTAAAAAATTTAAGGTGTTTTAAATGCTATAAATTTGGTCACATAGCAAACTATTGTAGAACTTTTAAAAAAATAGTTCAAGTTTGGAAACCAAAACTTGAGCAATCAATGCTTGTCCAAACAACAATTATTTCAGCAAAATCAGCTATTTGGGTTCTTGATAGCGGATATTTTCATCATATGACTAGGGACAAAGATAAATTTTTAGAATTAAGGAAACATCCAGGTGGTTTTGTGAAGTTTGGTGATAATACTGGACTTTATATAACAGGAACTGGAATAGTAATGATAAATAAGGATACACCCATGCATGATGTCTACTATGTTGAAGGTCTTAAATATAACTTGCTGAGTATCAGTCAAATTTGTGATAGTGGATATTATGTAACCTTTGATTCTTATGGGTGCACTGTTAAAAGATCATTAAATAAGACTGTTGCAAGAGGTTTCAGCACTCCTGGAAACTTGTATAATTTGTTTGACTCTAGTGATCAGGAACGAGATATAGGTATTTGTCTAATGAGTTGTGTAGAAGAAAATTGGTTGTGGCATAAAAGAATGGATCATGTAAATTTTGATAATCTAATCAGGATCAGTAAGCATGGAAATGTTAGAGGTTTACCTTTAATCAGTAGACCAGTTAATTCTGTTTGCAGTGAATCTATAGAGGGAAAATGTAAACCAAATCTTCTTTTAAAACTAAAGAATTCTTATCAACCAGACCTTTAGAACTTGTACACACGGATCAATGTGGACCAACAAAAACTCAGGTAATGAATGGTGAAAAATATTTTATGTTGTTTGTGGATGATTACACTAGGATGGTTTGGGTAACCTTTCTGAAACACAAATCTGAAGCATTTGTTAAATTTAAAGTTTTTAGGAAAATGGTTGAAAAAGAGTTTGATCTTAAGCTAAAATGTCTAAGGTCAGATAAGGGAGGCAAGTTCACATCTCAGGACTTTGTTGAATATTGTGAAAGTCATGGAATCAAACGACAATATTCAGTTGCCCGAACTCCTCAACATAATGGGGTGGTTGAGAGAAAGAATATAACGGTAAAAGAAATGGCAAGAACTATGTTAAATGAGTTAAATGTATCAGATAAGTTTTGCAAAGAAGTTGTACATACAATAGTATATGTTTTAAATAGAGTTCAAATCAGAATTAGAATAGCATGTACTCCTTATGAGCTGTGGTATGGAAAAACAACCTCTGTTAAGCACTTCCAAATTTTTGGTTGTCAATGTTTTATTAAGAATGATTCTGAAATTCTTGATAGTTTTCAATCAAAGTCTGATGAAGGAATTTTCTTAGGCTATTCTTCTAGCAGTAAAGCATATAAGTGTTTTAACAAATGCTTAAATAAAATTGTTGAATCAGTAAATGTGATTTTCAATAAGAATCATAATATGATGAAAAATCAAAATCTAGATACAGAAGAGGACGAGTTGGAACTTTGAAATACATCATCCTCAATTGAACCAAACATTACCACTTTTGATTTAACTAATTCTAGCAGCCAAGAAGAAATCTCAAATTCCAGAATAGATATACCCCAAAAGACACCTTCCAAGACAATCACCAAAAGACACCCTAATACACTTGTTATTGGTGATAAAAATGCTAGTATATTGACTTGTGGAAAGGCAAAACTAGTAGAACAAGCTCAAATGGCTGAGTATTTTTGTCTTATTACAAATTTTGAACCACAAAATGTGTCTGAAGCTTTACAAGATAATTCTGGGTTAAATACTATGAAATAAGAGATTAATCAAATTGAGAAAAATAAAACATGGGAACTTGTTCCCCGTCTTGATAACAAAAATGTAATAGGTGGGAAATGGATTTTTTGAAACAAGTTGGAGGTAAGGTTGTTAGAAATAAAGCCAGATTCATGTGCAAAGGCTATGCTCAACAAGAAGTAATAGATTTTGTTGAAACCTTTGCTCCCGTGGCTCGGTTACAGTCCATCAGAATGTTTCTTGCATATGGTTCTTTTAAAAACTTTACAGTGTATCAAATGGATGTTAAAACTACATTTCTAAATGGATACTTAGAGGAAGAAGTGTATATGGAGCAACCAAAAGGTTTTGAAGCTTCTATGTACCCTGATCATGTATACAGATTTAAAAAGGCCCTCTATGGTCTTAAACAAGCACCTCATGCATGGTATTCTAGGCTAGATGCACATTTGTTAGCAAATGGTTTTACCAAAGGCAATGTAGACAACACATAGTATACTAAGCTTGTTAATGATGATTTATTGGCTATTGAAATCTATGTGGATGATATAATTTTTGAATCTACAAATAATGAACTATCACAAAGTTTTTCTACTATTAAGGAATTTGAGTTTGAAATGTCAATGCTTGGTCCTTTGACATTCTTCTTGGGTATTCAAGTTTCACAATTAGAACATGGTCTTTTTATTTCCCAAGTTAAATATGCCAAAGAAATGTTAAAGAAGTTCAAAATGGATCATTATAATTTTATCAGTAAGCCTATGGAAACAAGTTGTAAACCGATAAAAATTGATGATTCTCCACTAGTTGATCAAAGTACATATAAATCTATGATTCGTAGCTTGTTGTATCTTACCGCATCCAGACCCGATTTAATGCATATTGTCTGTAAGGTATCCCACTATCAATTTGCTCCTCGACAATCTCACTTAAATGTTGTTCATCAAATTTTCAAATATATGAACTCTTGATTTTGGCTTATGGTATCCCAAATATGATGATTTTACTTTGCTCGGCTACACTTATGCAGATTGGGGAGGCTGTGTTGATGATCAGCGTAGTACCAGTGGTGTAGCTATCTTTCTTGGCAATCAATTAGTTGCCTGGCATAGTAAGAAACAAGATTGTGTTACCTTATCCACCGCTGAGTCTAAATACATTGTTGCTATTGCCTCTTGTACTCAAATGCTTTGGATGTCATATCAATTGACTGATCTGCACGTTCAGGTATCAAAACCCTTGACTATGTTTTGTGATAATACTAGTGCAATACAAATTTCCAAAAATCTGTTCATGCATTCTCGCACCAAACATGTTGCTATTAAGTTACAATATTTGCATGATCAGGTGTCTGCAAAAGAAATTACTCTGATTCATGTGTCTTCTCAAGGTCAAGTTGCTGATATTTTCACCAAAGCTTTAACAAAAGATATTTTTTCTTCCCTTTGAGATCGATTGGGAGTATACTCTCAATATGCTCTTTTGCTTTGACCCTCTCTACGTATGGGGGAGCTTCTCTTTCGCTTCCCATATTGGTCCTTTTTGTCCTTGATGACAAAAGGGGGATAATATCATTGGTTACATGGCATCAATTGGTATACATCTTTGGTCTTTGGTTACATGGCATCAGTTGGCATATTTTTGGTTACTCATGGTATTGGTTACTCATGGTTACTCATGGTATTGGTTTCATGGCACTGGCTAGCATATCTTTGGTTACATGGCATCAGTTGGTATACAGCTTTGGTCTTTGGTTACATGGCATCAGTTGGCATATTTTTGGTTACTCATGGTATTGGTTACTCATGGCACTGGCTGGCATATCTTTGGTTACATGGCATCAAACTCTGATATTTAGTCTTCAGTTGCTTCTTGGTATTCAGTACGGTTGGCTAATGATGTTTTGGCATATCTTTGGTTACATGGCATCAAACTTTGATATTTGGTATTGGTCATTCCTATTTGGCATCATTGGTGTTTACAGGTTCAGACTACATTCTTGAAAGTTTTTACTCATTTGACAGGTTGATAGTTTTGTCTTATTTTTGTAGTCAATATGCATGATGCCGATTTTTCATATGACTCTCACAGGTTTTTCACTTGGACAGTCAAGTATATTCATTTGAAAGATCTATTGGATGTTTTGTCTTGTACATCTTTGATAGATTACTCATTGGCTTTTTCAGTTTGGATGTTGAATTTCTTTGTTAGTTCAGCTTTGTTCTTATTTCTCTTGAAAGGTTTATTACTGATTTCTTGATGGCAGTTTTTGTCATCAAGGACAAAGGGGGAGTTTGTTGACCCCATCGCTAGTTTGTCCTTGATGACTTTGTGAGACATGTGCATATTATTTGGAATATCTATACACACCTATTTTGAAGTGATATTTTACATGGCATTGTTTTTGGTACTCATGATTACGATGCTTGACTTGGGTAAAGCACTTGAGTTTGTGATTGAGTTAAAGTTCACAGACTTAAAGATTAAAGTCTTTTACGGATCTCAAATTATCTTGTGTTTTCGCAAAGGGCATAGTATGTAAGGTTTTTGGTTGTCTTTTGATGCCCTAAAGCGGTTGTTGATTTCTTTGTTGCTGGAAGCTTCACTCAATGAACTGCGAGAAAGGATGCATTCAGATTACAGTTAGTTTGGTTCTGTAACTAAAATGGTTGCAGTTTTCTTTGACAGTTGAACTGTATTTTCAACAATTGTATTATGTTTTGATATACTCACATATATGTATAAATCCAATGGTTTTGGAAGATATATATGTGTGTGTGTGTGTGTGTTTATATTGTTGAAAAACTATGGTTGTGAATGAAAAATAAGAGTTCAAGTTTGATAAACAGTGGAAATGAAATATCATGAGCAATGTTGAACTTGTGAAAAACTGGAATAAATGGTTTGTGTATCGTTCCAAACCTCTGAAACAATTTTGTAAGAAGGAGTTGTAGCTCCTGCAGCTGTAGCTGCACATTTGGATATTGGATTGGTTTAATAAAGGATTTACGGAGTGTTTCTTCCCTATGATAGAACCTATTTTGGTTCTGAGGGTTTCCACTCAGCACATTTCTTGTGTTATGGTTTTCTGGTTCTTTTGCTTTGTCTGAAACATACATGATTTGACATGATTAAAATAGTCATTGTTCATTCAAGTATTTTCGAGTTATGATATGTTGTTAAAATTATTATTGAGCTAAAGTTTCACAGTACTCTGATTCACCCCCTACCCCTCTCAGAATACAGTTTCACTTTCTATAGTTTTCACTCCACAAGCTATTATCTGTTGAAGCAATAAGCTTTCCAGTTACCTGCTCAGAACTAGATCACATCAGGAATAGTGTCTACCATTTTCTAACTAAACCAAAATGAAAGAAATTGAAAAGATTTTTTAGTGTTTTTTCAGCCTTAAGAGTCAACAGAAATATATAATTTTCTTCAGATTTGGATTCTTCACCTGCATCGTAATCTTGTTATTTTGACATGGCCCCTCAAATGTAACTGGATTGATCAGAAACGTCATCTTTGGGACATATACAACCGGTGAACCAGTCGAAGAACATGCAGCATTCCAAGCTGTTAGAAATGCCTACATTTCACGCAGAAACACAAATTAACCGAAGAAAAGGAGATTTTCATCAATTTTCGATAACTCTATTCATTTGAAACCTTCCACATACCGTACAATCATCTGTTTGTCCATCAGCTTTCGCACCATAGCTAAGGACATTAAATGTTTGTTGTGTATTAAGGCTGGGCAAGAGCCTGAGAGAGCATACGCCAGGCATACTGGATGAGTACACAACAAGAATAAACACAAACATGAACATATAGAGCGTCATGTTTTTCAATATAGTACAAGAAATCCTTAAAGCACTAAACTTTAAATTGCTAATAAGCTGGGAAGAGAGAGATATTGATGATGAATTTAGTAGTTAGTGTAGCTTAAATAGATATGGGAGATACAACATTTAACAGCAATACACAATCATTAAATTATTGATGTTAAGCTGCTGCTTTTCATGGAGGAAAACTAATTTCGACAAAGTCTGTGGCCACCACAAACAGATGTTGCAAACATATTTTCATTAACAGTTGTACCTTAGCTGTCAACACATCAAGCATTTTAATATCACTCCACCAAATCTTTGAAAATTATAGAAATTTATATGTGTACGTCTTGTTTCTACTAACGTTCTGTTTTTCTAAACATGCTGCTGCTGAATAATATATGCTACAATATACATGCATATAAAGGAAACAAATATTCTATTCTATATCTTGGAAAAGTAAACTCTAAATTTAGTTTTTTAATATATTAGAATAAGCAAATTAAAATTCTATATTTTGTTTGTATGTGTGTATATATTTCTATTAACAATTATATTCAACTAATTTAAAAGTATGAATATTTATTTTTTAGATAGTTCTAATCTATTAAAAAAATTATGAACAATTTTTATGATTAACATAAAATTTGTTGAAATTAGATTTTTTGTATTAATATTAATATTTGCTTCTTCTTTTCTAAATTTTGGTAGATGGATTTCATATATTTATGTTTTGTATATTTTATTTGACATATTTAATTTGACAACTTCTAAAAGGGGGACTTTCATTCAAAACAAGCTACAAAACTTTCAAATAAAATAAGTATATTACCAATATCTTCTAATTTTCCCAATTGATTATACTGAAATTTTTATCTTATTTTCTTTACATTCTCATTTAAGCTCGGTGTAAATATGTTTATGAAAAAAATTCATAAAAAAAAATTCTCATTTAAGAAAGGGTTTGCAAATATGTTTACAAATCAGCCCAAAAAGCTCTAAATATATTACCCCATTATTCACGAGGTTCTTAGAAGTGATATCTTGTGCCAATATGCTTAAACATTTTATGACAAATATTTTTTTTGGTAAGGTGGTTTCTAAGTTGTCACATAAAATAGTTAGTCCCTATTTCTCTTATTTAAAATCTATTACCATTCATATTTTTTGTTAAAGGAAAAGAGGTTTTGAAGTGACCTAAAACCCTTTTCAAGAAAACCAGTCAAGAAAAAGAAAACATCAAAGAACCAGATATTGGACAACAACAAAACAACAAAACATCGGCAACAAAAATAAGGGATAAAACATAGAAACCTTGCGTATTTTTTAAAATATTTTCATTCTACATGGGATGAACTATTAAAGTAGTTACTACATGAGTATTATCTTCTTATACATGTGCCTATCTAACTATTATTCGTGCAAATCATTACAATACATTTGTTAGATGTAGAGTATAAAATACCATGATTTTTAGTATCATTAACATATCTTTGGATTTCTAGAAGGTGATTAAGGATACTATAGAGAATAGCAAGAACTTGGTCGACAAATATCATAATATTTATCAAAATTTGATTCAAGTGGTTGACATCGATGTGTCTATCAATGGTAGAAAGGTGTATGTTGAGGAAACCAAAGGACTATGAATGAGCACTCATGACAACTTGAAGAAAATAACTATTCATTTCCCTCAAGACCCATAGGACTTGAAGAAATTAGCACTTAATACTTCACAACTAGAAGCAAAGGCTATCAAGGCCTTAAAGAAACAAAATGAGGTCTGTTATGTAGGTTTCTTCTTTGTTTTCTATCTTCTAGGCTATGTCGAGAACTTGCCAATGGTTGGATGTTGGTTTCATGATCTTGTAGAATTATGTATATATGGTACTAGGTCCCTTCAAAACCTCTTTGATCCATAGTAGAAAATATATAAGTAGATTGCTTTTTTACTACCAAAATGAGTTTGTAGAGCTCTATGACCTTGATTCTCAACAAAAGTTAAATATATATATCTAGAGGTAATCCCTCTATCTTAGATGTAGAGTATGATATAGAATAAATTTTTTCATTCTAAAAAATCTTTTCCCAACTAGCATGTCAATTTATTTTGGTTTTTGTAAAAGTATCTAGATATTACAATAACTCCGTATATAATGTCAAGCCTCAAGATTATCAAAAACCCCAAGTTGTCCACTTTTTATTTTGTATAATATACGATCTATTTTGGTGTTATTATATTCTTCACTCAATTTATTAGCTATGTCTATGAGTATAGATGTTTCCTTTCAATTTGACACCTAAGCTTTTTCAAAATATTATTGAATATGTTTATTCAACACATATAAGTTTAAATATTTATTTGAGTGATATCTACACCCTGAATATATCTCAAATGTATTCTTAAAAATTATCTATTTTTTTTTTCGAGTTATTAGTTGTCAAATTCTCTAGAAATATAAATCCATCAACATATAAACATTTGGTCAAATATCACATTGATTGTTCATCTTGATACAAAGAGTAAATCCATTATTGGATTTTCTAAAGTAATTGTTGATGAACTATGAATCAATGTGGTTATTGTATAATGAGGTTGTGAGAGAAAAAGAATGATTTCATTATATTCACAACATCACTCAAGGGAAAAATATGCAAACATAGCATGAAATCAAATTACACATTATCCAAGATGCTTTCAATATGATATTTTTGTATATTGTATGTAGACATTAATCGAAGGAAACTATTACCATCTCAATCTTTTGAAATAAATATCTTATTCCAACAATTAGTGAGATAAATTACACTTTATATCCAACAATTAGTGAGATAACTTACTCATCATATGGATTCCCTTGTTAATGCTATTTATATGTACAAATTACAACTTATATTGACTAAAAATATGATTTTCAAATGAATCCATAAACTTGTACCATAGTCTAGAAACCAAAAAAAGAATCTATGGGATAAGAAAAACCTCCTAAAATTGAATCAAACCATCACCAAACAATCACAAACCCAAACATTTCATACTGCAACGATATATATGACACTATATTCAACACCAACATTGTACATGCAACCAAATCTCACCAAAATGACACTCCAAGTCTTCAAAAATGTCAATCTATGTCCTTGATCAAGAAGATTATTAGAAATGGAGACAACCACTACACTATAAAAATATGACAAAATATGCAAAGCTAAAATATAAATTAAAGGATATTAATATACAAATGATGAAAATTTTAAATAAATCAAATTACTAAAATTCCATACACATAAAAACATATGGAGTTCAACATATAGATAAATTACTTTTGGGTAAAGAATTCCACCAAGAAATTGGGTCCCTTCAAAACCTACTTGTACTATAATAAAAAACAATTTCACCAAGAAAAGATGGAAAATCTATATTATTCTTCACAAAGTTTATAATACATAAAATTTTATCAATCTTTCATCAAATCTAGTAGCTTTTGTCTCAAGCTTGACCCCTAAATATATATAGACTCATGGGAGATCAAAATACATGCAAACAATATCACCATGGGCCTAAATAAGGTTCCAAAATAATGTTGTAAAAATCCCTACAACCTCTACAGGCTGCAAACAATCTCTTATATGACATTACTTCCTTTTACAAGTTTTCATAAGAGTCCCATAAAAAATAGGAGATAATCTTGCGTGCATCATATATTATTAATAGCTTATGCCAAGATTATTTTTAACATTTTCCATAAACAATTCTCATGTCCAAAATGTTCTCCACTATTTTTAGTCCTTATTTCATAGAGTTTTTTATTAGTTCCTTGAAAATAGGGTTTCCATGTCAAACTAGTTAAATATAGGGTTTCCATGTCAAAATAGTGAAATTGGGAATTTTGAGCATACTAGTGCTTAGATTGGACACTACCACTCAAATGGTACACTAAGACCCAGACAAGACTAGTTCCTAGGTATTGTATTACTAGTTTGGCACTAGTGTCTTTTGTAGCATTATAGTCATGACAAGGTATGGTGTTTCTTTTAAGCTAATAGTATTTGGAAAAATGATAAAACCCTAGCAATTGTACTTTCAGAAGGATATCGCTAACACCCTCAAACCACCTAATATGACTCAGAAAAAAAAAAAACCCAAAAACATAAAAAACAACACAACATCAGAAGAAGAATTCTATATCTTGAGTACACAAAAATACTAACATGAAAAGAAGAAAGTGGAGGGCAATATTAGGACCTTTTTGAAGCTCTTACATAAAAATAGTCAAGGGAAAGAATAGATGAAATTTAAAAAAAATTGCAAGACTTTATAAGAGGCCCAAAGATTGTTTGAAATGACCCAACACTTTAGCAACAAGCATCTACATATAAGATGAATGCACGAAAAGTTCTCAGCCACATCCTTGAAGACTCAACCAAGATCCGTTAGCTTTAGTTTAAACATGAGAGAAATGTTCCTAAATTTATTTTACGATAGCAACATGTTTAAAGATGAGAGTAAACTATATTTCAACTAGGCTTAGATCTCAAACCAAGTCACCTCAATAAGTCTTATTTTACTATCAACAACCATTTTTTATTTATGTTATATAGTAAAGAGAGTTTATGTATTTCATCTTAAAGTTACATCATATTGGGACTCAAATGTCCCTAAATTGAACAAGTTTTATTTGAATGGAAATTAACTAATGTATGTAAGAATTTTTTTGAAGAACATAATCTAGTAATTGACCACAATCCTCGATCCTATATTAATGATTGATGGTTTTCATGGCATCCAACCATGTGGTACCTGTGTGCTAAAATTGTGTGACACTTCTATGAATCCTTACATTCAAGAATGGTCAAGAATGAGGTCTCAAAAATTGATCCATAGCTCCCTAGGCATGGAGTGCAAGGGTCTTAAGAATGCTCTCAACTAGAGCTATTTATCCTATAACCTTGCTAGTAAACCTTGCAATGGGAGATTCAATGAAGACAAGGGCAAGAATTCCAATATCCTCAAGAATCAAATGAGAATGCAATGCAAGCTAGAAATGGAAATGCAAGCTAAGCTATGAAAATGAAAGATGCAAGTATTACAAAGCCTCCTAGTTAAGCTAGATGAATTAATCTAAAGCATAAAGGAAATCTAAACTAAAAATGCCATGATAATGCAAGAAATGAAACTATGATAACATGTAGATGCAAAAGCCAAGAATGCTCCAAATCTTCAAAAAGCTCCAAGATGACCTAGAAAACCTGCAACATAACATTAGCATAAAAACCTAAGATATAAAATGAGGAAGAGAGCTCTCCTTTTAAAGGAAAGGAGGAGGAATGGACCATGGAGATTAAGAGGCAAAAGATTTAATCAAGGGTGGAGCTTGAAAGAGGAGCAATCCATGTGCACAAATATCCTCCAATAGAAAAATAAGAGTTGACTTTTGTGTCCATATGAGACAAAATGTTTTTTCCTTTTTTATAAAATAAGAATAATGCTTTATTTGTGAAACTTAGGATAAGAGTAAAAGTGGTGGGTTTTATTTATTTAAAAGGGGAGGAAATATTCTCCCTAAATAAATGAAAACTTAGGATAAGATGGTTAGCCCATAGAAAATAATCAAATAAATGATAGAACTAGGATTTGATCAAGAATAAGCAATTGATAATTTAGCAAATAATGCTAGCAAGGGGCTAATAATCTAGGTGACCATTTTTAGGTGTATACATTTGCCCCTCTTTGACTAATGTGTGATCAATCTAGGAACACATTATGTCAAAGAATAGAGTTGAAATGTGAGATCGATTTGGGATCACAAAACAACTCAGATCAGCCAAGAAGGCAAGCAGATAGCAATCTGACTCCAAAGAATGAAGTGTAGAGAGATAGAAAATCCTGCATGATCAGCCTAGTAGCGACAGTACTGAACACTTAGGAAAGAGATAGCCAATAAGATATGATGTGTCTGCCACCTCGGAATCGAAAGTGAAATCCAGGTAGAGGGAAAGCAAAAGCAAGAGAGACATGGTCAAATCACTAGAAATCATAATTGAAGAGAGAGAATAGAATAACCATCAAGCAATGAAGATATGCCCCTCACATGAGACATGGGGCATGAACCTAGCGGTTCCTCAACCTGTAAACACCACAGAGGAGGAATTTGAACTTGGGATTTGAAAGTGAATGAAAGAATGGAAGTTGAGAGAGATGGGGATGAAGAGGTGAAGAATGCCCCAGCTAAGATTGAAGGATCAGGCCTCAAAAGGTTAGCCAACTGTGTGGAAGAAGGAGAAATGCGATTTGGGTGATCAAGGTTAACTCGGATTTTAGTTTCGATCCTGAAATGAATAGAAAATGATGGGATATGAAAGACAAGAAGTGAAAGACATGATCAGGAAGAAGCAAAAGGTGAGCGTAGTTGATTAACAAGTCCATGAAAGATAAAGGAGAGCTCTCTCCATATGCAAGATGCAAAACTAATCTAACATGAACCTAAGAATGCAAGCTATATGAAAAGTGGTTTACTTGCAAGGTTACAAAGCCAATAGACATCTAATTATCATCATCGAGCATTATTGGTAGCATCGCAAGATCATACAATACACACTAGTATAACTATGTGAATCTGAATATGATCTATATCAGATAGAAATGTGGGAATCTCACCTAGGCATCAAAGACATGTAGGTCCAGATGACTAATGCAGTGAGATCACCTAAGTTTGATATAGCAAGATTATGCTTGCATCAAAACATAAAAAAAGTCAAGATGGCTATAAGCACGCACTCGTAGAAAATAGTCAAGGATAATACCTTGTAGATCCCAATGTCAAGTGGAACCAACATAAATGCCAATGACAAGTAGGACCAACAAAATATACCCACAAGCAAATAAAGAAAAAACACATGTCCTCATGCCCTCAGTCTTCTAGCTATGCATCATTGAAAATGATCATAGGGGAAGAACACTCAGAAAAAAATTAGCATAGACAACACGCAAAGAAATAAAGTCAAACAAATCTCAGCAAGTCAAGTGCATGTGTGTAGGTCATAGAGTCAAACTTTGAGTATCGCATCTGCCAGTGAGAAATATTGCATCATCCAAGATGGCGGGTAGGATATCAAATAAGTGTTGAGAAACACTTGACACTAGGGAAGTGTTGAAAAACATAATTGAGGTGATGTTGAAAAACACCATTGGAACCAAGTTGCCCAAGAAACCTGGACGCACAAAGAGACCCAAGATAAGCTCAAAACAATGGATGCCCCCTAGACTAAGACAAGAATCAATTCCAGGCTAGGAGAGGCAAAGCAAGAAGTGGAGCGAATGAGAATCACGCAAGACTGACAGACATAGGTGCAGAGGGTCTCAAACAGTGCCTATTTCTAGGTTTTCACCACTTGATAGATTTTTTCAGGACTTTTTTTTTTTTTTTTTTGTATTTTTACTACTGAGGCGCCTGTTTCCAAGTTTTCACCAAGGCACTTTTTCAATTTTTTTAATTTTTTGATTTTTTTGGTTTTTTTGGTGAGACATCAAAGCACCTATTGCTAGGTTTTCACTAGGATGCTCTTTTTTTCAGTACTTTTTATGCTTTTTAGGATTTTTTCAGCATCATATATGAATTTTTTGGAATTTTTTTCAAGATCATAAAGTATGTACAAAGAATGCCCCAGATAGAAATGAGCATCAAGAATCTGCTTCCTCTGATGTAGAGAACTAATAGGCCCAAGCCCAAATGCTACAACTGTGATGATAGGAGGTCTCAACCAGTTTGACCAATAATAACCAGCCCTAAGCAATGTCTGAGCTAGTGGAGGATCATTAAAATGTGATCCACATATGCCATCATGGATTTTAGCTAGCACTTTTTTTGGCTCCTCTATTTCTAGACACTTAAGGAGAGTTCTGTCTAGAGCCTTCCTATACAAGTCACTAGAGACAAAGGCAAAATGTAAGGGATGGTGGGAAGAATGGCGTGGTGGATTTTCAGGAGGAATATGAGGTGGAAGACATGAACAGATGGTAGGATTGTAAGATTTGTGAGCAGGATAGCGTAATTCATCTATCAAGAACTTGAAGTGAAATTTATGCTTTTTCATTTGTAAGATGGATGTCGAAGTAACCAAGGCATTAGCAACTTTGTTCTTAGCTCTAGGAGTGGGCTGAAGTGTAACAGATATGAGATCATGCTTGAAGAATTAAACCATTTCTTTGTAGAGAATCAGCTTGTCATCTTTTATTTGACAATCATTATTTTTTAGTAGCTTTTTATTTTTACTTTTCTTAGGTTCGGATACTGCCACAATGTGGTTTTCACCATCCGAAAATTTCCCTTTTCTTTTGACTTGATGACTATGATGCTTGATTGCTGATTCAATCTTTTTTGTTGCTAGTTCGCTAGTGGAGGAAGTAATAGGTGTTGATGCAAGATGAAATGAAGTGACTGGTTCAATAACATTTATGTGAGGGGTGTCATATCTGGTGACAAGAGAAGTTGATCCTATAGGGTAAGCTCCAAAAGCATTAAGATCTAGACTTGTCATAGAAGGACCAACATAGTCAACTAAGGCAATACGGGGAAAAAACTCATCAGGCCTTGCATGAGACTCATCAACTACATCGGGTGGGTTACAAGAGGTATGAACTACATCAACATCCATATCTATCATGGAAGAATCTTTTGGAAGAGGCTTAAGATGCCAAGAAGTAGAGATACTCATGTTAGTATGTGAGAGGTCACCTCTTTGTAGTAACCATGCAATGTTGCGAATTGTCTATCATAGTTCAATGATTCTTTAGGCACATAGGTTCTAGACATAGAGGCCTCATCCATATCATCAGTAGGTATACATTTTTCTCCCCAAAGAACTGAAGTAGAAGGAAGATCATCTCCCATTCGAGCCATTGTGTGCAGTGGTGACTCATCTGTATATGTGTCTGAATTACTGAGCATGGGAGTATTTCTGGAATGATCAAGGAAGGCATTTGTCATACTACCCTCATCTTCTCTATAGATCCACTCTTGAACAACTTGTTCTTCTCTTTTTTCTTCTAAAGGAATGGATGAAGGAACAAAAGTATCAAAGATCATCATAGCAGAAGTGGAAGGCTTCATCTAATCAGAAGGTTTCCCATATGATCTAGGAGAAAAAGGTATAGAAGCAAAGGAATATAGCATATATTCACCCATACCAAGGCTCATCATCTTAAGTGTTTTCTCAGCAGCAACTAAAGATGTACTAGGATCAACAGAAGGTTCATTGTGAGGAACAAATTTTTCAGCAGCAGCAAGAGCATTAATAGCAATAGTATGGTCTCCAGGAATCACAACTTCAGTGCCATTGTACAGAAATTTGAGGCACTAATGATAAGTGGAAGGAACAACCTTCATGTCATGGATCCAAGGATGACCCAAAAGAATGTTATATGCAAGTGGGATGTCCAATACTTGGAAGCTAATATCTTTCGTGACAGGGCCCACTCGGACAGGCAGCATGACAAGACCTTTGGAAGATCTTTCCACTTCATCGTAAGCTTTTATAGTAATCTTCTTCTTGGAATCCACAGCAAATTTTGACAAACCCAACTATTGTATGACATTAAAAGAAACAATATTTAACCCTGCACCATTGTCTATTAGGACTCGGTGGACACAGGTGTGGTAGACTAGAACTTCGATGTGTAAAGCCAGATTATGAGGGTGAGTAATAGATATGTCATCTTCTATAGAAAAGGAAAGAGATAGCGAAGATGAAATGTGGTTGACCATAGCCTAAAATCAATCTGAATCAATGTCGTTGGGAACACGTGTTGTACGTAGAGCCTCATCAAGAATCTCTCTATGCAAAGGGGATAACCAAAGCAACTCAAGGATAGATATCTAGGCTGGTGTCTTTTGCAAATGTTGGACAAGATCATAGCTAGGGGTGGCCAATGGAGGTGCTTGTTTGGAAGGAAAAGCTTGCTTGGGATCTTATGCAATTTTAAGGACAACCTTGGTGTGCCCCCTAGTAATAGCATTCAGTGTCTCACTTCAGGAAGATGAACTGCCACATGTTTGCAAGACCAATTTTGGCTTACCATGATTGGCTTTATTATCATCTTAAGATCTCACCATAAGAAAACTCTCAATAGGCTCTACCATGTTGATCACAGGTGTATCAGAAGTATATGTATAGTTGATCTTAGCATCATGATTCTTCTTATGTGCTTGAGAGGCTTCCCCCTTATCATGCTTAGGTAGAGGATCTTTGAAAGTTGTATGATCATAATTTTTGGTTAAGCCATCAGTGGAGATTGTGTTGTTATCAATGAGGTCCTGAATATCATCTTTAAGCTTAAAACAATTGTTTGTTGAATGTCCCTTATTTTTGTGATAATGGTAGTAATGATCCTCTCTCCACCAATTAGGCCTATTTAGCATATCCTAGTTACCAGGTTTATCAGGAAGTGTTAGATATCCATTGTCAACCAAAGTCTTAAGGATCACATCATAAGGTTCTGCCAACTTAGTATAAACTCACTTTCGAAATGACTTCTTAGGATTATCTGCATATTGAGGTTTAGGAGTACTGTGAGTGTTACCAGCTTCCTATTGTTTTGCTGCATAGATAGCATTGGAGAGATTGAAAGTAGGCTTTTTAGCTTTAGGAGCATCAACAACCCCATCATTAACAACATACTTGTTTTTATTCCAAGGTTTGTTCTTGTCTTTGCCATTGCCTTTAGCATCTTTATTAATAACAATATTCCCTTTTCTTATAGCTACATCCTCAATTTGATATGCACTTTCAACCATGTCATGGAAGGAGGAGAACAGTTGCTTCCTTAGATCATAAAATAGCTCAGGCACAAGTGTGTTGATGAAAATGTCAATCTTTTCTCTTTCAGGTAGCGGAAAAGGATATCTAGAATACAATGACCTCCAACATTGTAAGTAAGTTGCAAATGGCTCACCTTGATGTTGTCTTAGATTACCGGGATCTATCATGGTGATAGGTTGTTGGATGTTGTAAGAATAATGCTAGGTAAATCACTGAGCCAACTCATCAAAAGTCTTAAGAGGTGGTGTCAATTTAGCAAACCATTCCAAAGCTTGGCCTCTTAAGCTTTGAGGGAACAATCGTAGAAGAAATGTGTCTTCATGAAGGAAGTCCATGCTAAGAGCATAAAAGTGATGCACATGGTCATGAGGATCACCATTTCCATCATACTTGTAATATTTGGGAACCTCAATATCCCTAGGAAATGGGACCATGTATAGACTCCTATCAAAGGGAAGAGCACAAATTGATTCTGCAAAAGAGACCTTTGGAGGTTCTCTGTCTATTGCCATTTGGGTAAGGCATTGATTTGTCTGATATAATTCTTCCTGAAGGACTTCCAATTTAGTTGGTACTCTTGCTTGGACAATTTGTCTGACATCATAGCCAAGAGGAAGCTTGTATCCTCTAGAAGTTATATATTGAAAATATTGGTCGCCATTACACTCTAAAAGCTTATGCATCATTCGTTGGGAGACCACATCTTGTTCAAATCTCATAAGATCCTCACTAGAAATCTCATCATCAGACTCTACCTCATGTTGAGAGGGAGGAGGTCTAGGAGGTGAAGAAGGCATACCAAAAGTAGGTCTTGGAGGAGATCTTGGTGGCATGTTGTTTCCATTGTTGCCATTGATAAAAAGAGGTCTATGCTTATGATTACTAGTCTCAAGTTGCTCATGAAATGTCCCTCTATAAGCCATGCACCTCGCAGCATCCATCCTTTGTTGATTGTGTTCTTTGTCTAAGCGTGCTTGGTTATCCTTGTGCTCAAAATGTTCTTGCAAGCATTGAAATTTTTCTTGTTCAATCAAAGTGAGTGAGACATTGTCTGTGTTTTTGGGGGTCTTGAATGCAGAAAAGAGGAAACCTCCTTTGTACCATGGGGTAGCCTTAGAACCATCAGATTGGTTAGAACTAGAACTGTTGTTGCTAATGGGTGCTCGTGAGTGTCTAGTTGGAGAAGGTAACTATGTATAATTGAACGGAGGATGACTCTCCTACTCAAATTGAGACCGAGTTGTAACCGGCATGAAAAGAGATGTTGGTTGACTAATAGAATGAGACAAAGTTTCTCAGATTTGAGATAAGAAAAGATAATAAAGATCACTTGTCAAAGTAGAAAATAGAGAGATGGCTCATCAAAAGTGCTCAAGCATTTACAACAACCAATTGACTAAAGCTGAGTAGAGAGCAAGAAGCTCAATAAGCAAGTAGCTAGAGAGGTAACCGTGATGCGACAAGTGATCAAGAGTAGCATTCATTAAGCTCAAATCCAATAGTTTTAGCTCATTTGATTCTTCAGGTAAGAATAGAAAAAGACACTCTACAATAGGTTAAAATGTAAGTTTAGCAGCTCCAGGTTGTAACAGTAACAAGACAGCAAAAAGGTTCTGGGTGACACTTTCCAGGTAGACAAGGAGACAGTTTATAGCGAGGCAACACTTCGCCCTAAGCCAAGCAACAGTTTCCAGGAAGGTGGGGTGACACTTTCTAGGAAAGCGGGGTGACAGTTGTGTAGGGATGAACTATTGCATGACATTTCTCAGAAAAGGGTGCGACACTGTTCCAGGGTCGTATGACTCTTTGACCAGTGAACATAAAAATCTTAGTTTTGAAGCGTTTTAAAAGATCAAGTAAGTATATCAACAGATTTTTATCATTGATCAAGCACATAAGATAGCAATCAAGGAGTTCAAGCAAGCAATTTTCTTCAAACAATGAGCAAGGGGCAAAGCAACCTTGCACATGAACAAGAATAGTGACTTAGTATTTCTAATCTTTAAAGATTCTACTTGTGTATGTTCGTGAAAATGTTTTAGCAGGCACTTAGAACACAACAACATCCTATCAAGCTATCCATAGGGATATACATAGCTTTTCTAAAGGGATTCCTTGATATACGCAAGGTACGTGAGGCCCAAATCCATAGATGAGAAGAATTCGAAATCACACAGTCAAGGGGAGACGGTAACCCAAATCTCCTCCTTCACTTCTCAAAGGTATAAAGTTCTTTGAGGCTTAGCCAAGAGTGATATCAAACTCAATTCTCAAGAGAGGTATCTTTTGATTCACCACCCGCTATTTATACTCCACTAGAACATAGGAGTTAAGGTCATCCCTTGAGGTGGTGTGTCCCCAAGCAGGCCTTCTAGAAATAAAAAAGTAAGTAATTCACTATCAAAAGTATTTAAAGCACTAAAGGTGGAACATTTAACTCTTTAAGTAAATGTGAAGTGAGTCCAAAAGTGGAACATTTAACTCTTCAAGTGAATGTGAAGTGAGTCCAAAAGTGGAACATTTAACCCTTCAATTGAATGTGAAGTGAGTCCACAAGGTGGAACATTTAACTCCTCACACAAACTCAAAGTGAGTCCAAAAGTGGAACATTTAACTCCTCACACAAACTCAAAGTGAGTCCACACATTAGAAAACTAATGAGATCAAGAAAGCATAAAAAGGGGAGAAACTTTGTGGAACACTTAACGCTATTTTTCTTTTCAAGTAGACCCCTCCCCTATGTATCAATGTTGACCTTGCATCCAAAGGGTGAAAATGAGGGGCGATTAGAAATAAGCGAGTCCAACACCCAATTTAGCTAACAAGATCAATCAAAAGTACTCTAAAGTTTCTTATCAATACTACTCACAAATGCAAAAGGGTTTGAACCATGAAATATTTAACTTTCCAAATAAACATAGAGTGAGTCCACAAAGTGGTGCATTTAACTCCCTATGTAAACAATGAATGAATCCATGCCCTCAATCACTCAATGAGATATTTGATATTGGAACCAATAATTACTTAAGGTGTAAACACAAGCATTCACTTACACAAACTTGTATGAAAGCAAATCTATGTTCATTCATTTCCTATTAAGAGCATCAATTGAAATGTGTTCTATGAAAGCATGTAAACACTCAAGCCAAACACATGAGAGGTTCATTCTTATTTCCAAAATCCAAATGTTGTAGAGATGTAACAAAATACCTCAAGTCCAAAGTAACACGCTTAGTAGATTTTACCTTTTTTTAATTTGTTTTAAGCATTTTCCATGAAAGCAAGCCATGAACCTTCAAATGAACAAGACAAGCAAACAAGATATGCAATGTATACTCAACTTATGCAAACCTTAGGGTTAGATCTGAAAATAAATTTTTAAGAGCAATAATAGCTAGAAAATAATCCAAATGACAACTCATATCATGCATTGAACAATGTGAAAAATAAGTGCATGCTAATCACGAAATACCCTTTTTTAAAATTTTGATTTTTGACCTTGTCAACAAGATTGGACTTATACCACATGAATTCAGACCCTAAACCCAAAATATAGAAAAGAGACCTCTATCAAAAAATAGAGAGCTTTCTAAAAATGTCAAAATTTCAACAAGATCTTTTCATTTGTGCCTTAGAGAGCCACTTTCCCAAAATAGACTAGTTTTTATAAATCGACCAAATAAGCTATGATATGACCTCTAAATTAAAAACACAATGAATGGACCCCCTGTAGAATTTCAAAAAATTTCTAAAAATGTAAATTTTTTTAAAAAATATGCTAATATGCGCCAGAAATCAATTTTTTATGAAAAAAAAAAAAATCATAAAAAATATAAATTACCTTTGAAAAATCTAAATTTTTTACTAACACTTCTCTAATATGTTGCCAGCTTGAAAAAAAAAATTCAAACTAGAACACAAAGCGGTTTGAGAGATATGATCAAATCTTTCAAATCTAGGGTTTTCCATCTCCAAACAAATTTGCACAAGGGTTAGCTCCAAAAATAATCAAAACCAACATGCAAGAGGTGGGTTTCCCCATGGTGGGAGCCAAAAATGTGTACTAAAATTATGTCACACTTCTATGAATCCTTAAATTCAAGAACACTCAAGAATGAGGTCTCAAAAATTGATCCATAGCTCCCTAGGCATGGAGTGCAAGGGTCTTAAGAATGCTCTCAGCTAGAGCTATTTAGCCTATAACCTTGCTAGTAAACCATGCAATGGGAGATTCAATGAAGACAAGGAAAAGAATGTCAATATCCTCAAGAATCAAATGAGAATGCAATGCAAGCTAGAAATGGAAATGCAAGCTAAGCTATGAAAATGAAAAATGCAAGTATTACAAAGCCTCCTAGTTAAGCTAGATGAATTAATCTAAAGCATAAAGGAAATCTAAGCTAAGAATTCCATGATAATGCAAGAAATGAAAATATGATAACATGTAGATGCAAAAGCCAAGAATGCTCCAAATCTTCAAAAAGTTCCAAGATGACCTAGAAAACCTGCAACATAACATTAGCATAAAAACCTAAGATATAAAATGAGGAAGAGAGCTCTTCTTTTAAAGGAAAGGAGGAGGAATGGACCATGGAGATTAAAAGGCAAAAGATTTAATCAAGGGTGCAGCTTGAAAGAGGAGCAATCCATGTACACAAATATCCTCTAATAAGAAAATAAGAGTTGACTTTTGTATCCATATGAGACAAAAAGTGATTTTTCCCTTTTTATAAAATAAGAATAATGCTTTATTTGTGCAACTTAGGATAAGAGGAAAAGTGGAGGCTTTTATTTATTTAAAAGGGGAGGAAATATTCCTTTTAAATAAATAAAAACTTAGGATAAGATGGTTAGCCCATAGAAAATAATCGAATAAATGATAGAACTAGGATTTGATCAAGAATAAGCAATTGATAATTTAGCAAATAATGCTAGCAAGGGGCTAATAGTCTAGGTGACCATTTTTAGGTGTATACAGTACCAAAGGTTATACTCCCTCATGTTACGAGATGTCACAAGAACAAATCATACTTGCACAAGACACATGTTAAGAATGGTATACATGTACATTATTTATGGAGACATGACATCAAAGAATACAAAAAATTTAATTTAATAACATGTAATCTTAATAGTATATCATATAATATAAACACAAAAAGTTTATATTGATACGTTCTTCATGATTTCCCTATTAGTGCTTAAAGTTCCAGGTGATCAATACCTATAAGAAATATTGTGATACTTAACTCTTGTGGTCCCAACAGATGCACCTATCAATAATAAACAATAAGGTATTAAGGATTTAAATCCTTCTTTAATTTTAGCTTCAGGCTCAGGTGGGTGTACCTAGTTGATTAATTTCCTCAAAGAATCACAATAAGAATCTGCATACTTGACATGGATTAAAATGTTTGTTTTATTTAACAAAACTTAAAGTAAATTTTTTTTGTTGAAAAACCCAAATTTTTTTTTTCATCCACTTGCAATATATGTCACCTATAACATATTTTGAAATTATAGGAAAAAAGGTTTATTTACATATAATTTTTTCATGGGATCTAGACCCCTGATTTTTAGCATTTTCAGCAATTAAAAAATCATCTTTAAAAATTAAAATAACATATCAATTCCTATTCAAAAACATAATTAAAAATAATAATCCCAAATCCAAGAAAGTTGATGTGGGTTTGGAAAAACCCAGAGGTAGTACTACAAAACGTGCCAGGAGATCAAGAGGGGTTACAAGGGATGTTGCAGCGGGTAGGTAGAAAACCTTAGAAACAAGTTTTAAAAACAAGAAATGATTTGTCTTTCTTGGAATGTTAGAGGTCTCAATAGCCCCTTCAAACAAAGTGTCATTAAACAATACATTTTTTCTCACAAGCTGGATATTCTGCTTATCCAAAAGGTTAAGATGTCCTTCAATAATTTTGCCTCTCTTGCTGGAAAACTCTAGCCAGGTGCTAAGTTTATATATGTTGAGGCCTCTAGTGCCTTAGATCGCATTGCCACTCTCTGGAACCCAACAATTGTGGAAGGAGAACCGCTTGCCTTCGCTCTGAATTTCCTCTTGGTTACCTAGGAAGCAACAGTTGGTTTGGCACTTGCTCAATATCTATGCTCCGAACACCCAGACTGGCATGTTGGCTCTCAAGAAGGAAATTATCAGCTGCATAGATCAGGACAAATCTACTAAGTATATGGTGGTCCAACAATAGGAAAGGCTCCCATCTCATCCAAGTGCATCTAGACCAGGTTCTGGCCACCTCCTCCTAGGACTTGTGTTTGACCTCCACTCTGTCTTCCCTACCCAAAATGACCTTTGATCATATCCCTCTCCTCCTCTCCTAGTTAGACTCTCCTAGGTTTGGGCCGACTCCCTTCAGATTTGAGATTATGTGGAGCTCCCACCCCTTGTTTAGAGACCAAGTGAAATTATGGTGGGCCACCACTATTAATGGAATTTCTCTATTTAGGATTTCTCAAAATATGGAAATAATCATAAGAGAGGTCGAAGGATGGAGAAAAAATAATTTTGGAGACTTCTTCAAAGAGGCAAAAGAGCTTATAGGTACTTTGGATTCCCTCGAAGCCTAGCTTGTTTCTGGACATATCAAGCCCTACCTTCAAATGGAGGAGGAAAAGGAAAGACACAAGTGGCAGGAAGCCTTGATAAGGGAAGAAATCTACGAGAAACAGAGATCCAGGATCTAGTGGCTTACGGAAGGAGACCGAAACATGACCATCTTTCATAGACCTGCTAGCAACCACGAAAGAAGAAATACCATTAACACCATTAGGGATGATAGGGTGAATGAAGATACTGAGAAAGAAAAAGTAAGTCATGTTACAGCTAATTACTTCATGGGGTTATACTCTAATACTGGACACATGTGCTTGATCAACGATGAGGACCAGCATCTCAAGCATATCCAATGTGTTGTTACTCCTATTGACAATGATCATTTGACAGGCATCGTCTCTGATGAGAAAGTCAAAGCAGTTGTCTTTTCTATAGGTGCCTACAAAGAGCCGGGACATAATGGTTTTCCCCCATCCTTCTTTTAAGACTATTAAGATATTGTTGGCATCAAAGTTTCCTATGCTACCAGAGACTTCTTCAGAACAGGGAGGTTGCTAAAGCATCATAATAACACCTATATTGTGTTGGTCCCTAAGAATGAGAATCCTACCTCTATGCTGGACTTCAGTCCTATCAGTCTATGTAACACATTCTATAAGATCCTCACTAAGATTTTGGTTAACAGACTGAGGCCCCTTCTGGACAAATTGATTAGCCCTAAGTTCAGATGGGTTTTGTGCTTGGAAGGAAACCGTTGATGTTGCCATATCCACACATAAAATTATTCAATCCATGGATAGGAGAAAAGCACCAGGTATGGCCTTCAGAATTGTTATTTCTATGGTTTATGATAAAGATAATTGGTCCTTTATTCTAAAAATTCTTAATAGATTGGGCTTTAATGATTAGGTTATCCACATTATTCAAGAATGTATACAAACTGTTAGCTTCTCTGTGTTGGCCAGTGGCACCCCTGGGGGATTCATTGAACCTGAAAAAGGACATATAAAGGGAGAACCCCTCTCTCCTTATCTATTCATTATGGTTTCTAAAGTTCTTAGCAAGAATCTAATTGTTCTCTCTTCCATGGGAAGAATAAAAGGTGACAAGCTAGCTTCCACTCTGTAGTAAGCTATCCTTGAATAGTTTTTGGATGATACATTCTTCTTTGGGTATTCATTGGTGATTGAAGCTAGAAAGTGGAAGAACCCGCTGGAGACTTATGCTATAGCTTAGGGGCAGTGCATCAACTACTAGAAAATTAGGCTATTCTTCTTTAACACCCCTATTGAGACCCAAACCAGAGTGCTTCAAATCCTTGGCTATTAGTTGGCTTCACTCCCCTCCACCTACCTAGGCCTCCATCTCACTATCAAAGAGGTCTCTCAGGAATTTTGGAATTCCATCTTGGAAAGAACCTAGAGGAAACTTTCTAGCTGGAAAGGGAAGATCCTAAGAGGTGCTAGTAAGCTCCAAATGGTGGCTTCTACCCTCTAGGGGATACCTATTTAATTTCTCTCCCCTTTTAAGATCAAAAGTTACATGTATGATAGGCTTGAAAAGATTCAAAGAACATTTCTATGGGCTAACTCTGAAGAGAAAAAGAGGATGTCCTTGGTCAATTGGGAAATGGGTTGTCTTCCTAAAAGACTGGGAGGATTGGGTCTTAGGAAAATTGGCATGTTGAACAAGGCCTTACCGCGAAAGTGGCATGGAAGCTTATAGAAAGAAAAGATGATTGGTGCAAAATTATGGAGGCTAAGTAGCTAAAAGGGAACCCTTATGGGATCATGTATCAGGACAATGACCTTCCTTAGGGTTCCAAAGTTTGGACAAATATCTATAAATGAAAAACTATGGTTTCTAAGGGTGCCTTCTGGCAACTCATAAATGAGCAATCCATCAGATCCTGACATGTCTCATGGATCTAGAATTGCCCTACCCTTTCTTAGCGGTTTGGTCCCCTCATGACCTACCTCATGCCTATTCTTGGGGATAGAATCTACAACTACATGATTGAAGGTCAATGGAAATATGTCTCTTACCTTGTTAGGAACAGACTTGAGTTGGAACACTTGGCTAAGGAACTTATGGAAATTTTGGAAAATATCAGAATTCCTAGAATTAATGGCTAAGAATTTATCATTTGGGCCCCAACCCAAGTGGGAACCTTCATAGTAAAGACTTCTTACAACCTGCTTTTGAAGGAGGAGAATAACCTGGAGATTGGAAAAATGTGTGGATCCCTCACCTCACTCCGAAAATCAACTTCTTCTAGTGGACGCCCATGCATGGAAAAGTGTGAACCCATGACAACCTTATAAAAAGAGGTTTCTTCCTAGCTAGAAGACATGTCCTCTACAAGAAGGAGGAAACTGTCAACCATCTATTCATACAGTGTGACTACTTTGCTAGTATTTGGTAGGGAGTTATTGAAAAATTGGGGATCCCTTGGGTTCTTGGGGAGGATATTCACCAGTTTAGTGATTGGTGATCCACTTCCAGTCACCCTCTCATCCAGTACCTATGGCACTTACTCCCCCCACACATTTGCTGGACTATCTTGAAAGAAAGGTACAACATGATCTTCAGGGAGACTGATTCCCCACCTGAGGCATCTCTCCGTTCAAGCACTAAAATCCTAAGTGAGAAAGCTACCTCAGCTAAATGGAAACTTCCCTCCACACCACCTTCAGCCTTAGATATCGAAACTGCTGACAATTGGAACTTGTTGGTCTGGTTCACTAGGTTTGACATCTCTAAGCTGATAGCCCAGAATGCTACTCGTTGGGTTGCTATGCTGTTAGGTTGGATCAAACAAAACATTGATGAGGCAGCGAACAACCTTGCCTTGGGTGGGTGTGGAGTGCTACGGGAACACAGTGGTTCTTTCCTTTTGGCTTATGCAGGGCCACCAGTACTATTAACCAAGTTGAAGGCACAACTTTTCTATTGGGTATAAAATTTGCAATCTCTAAGAATATCAAGATGCTAATCATCAAGGGAGACTGTAAAGTAATTGTGGAGGCTGTTAACTGAAGATCGGATGCGAAGTGGTGGGTCAAACACCATCATAGCAGAAATTCTAGAGCTTCTCAACAACTTTGAGAACATTATCACTTCCCATACCTATAGGGAAGGTAACTCGGTGGCTGATTCTATGGCAGGTATTGGGCTCAACCGAACCAAGATGGTTAGTTGGGAGGAGATTAATGCACTTCAAAAGGAGACCCAGCGACTACTTGGGTAGGAGAAACAAGACATCAGTAATCTTTAAAATGGGATGCATTGGTGATAGAATTATTGAGGGCCCCACCAAGCTTCTGTGCTGACTTAATGTGATGATAATATTTTTTGTATGTATGCACAAAATTTAATAAAGACACATAATTATCCATAAAGAGATTACATGTGGAATGGAAGTTCTCTGCATTAGCATGTCATTTCGACTAACAAGGGTATTAAGGAAAAAATTGCCTTAAATTATAATTATTATGCCTGGAGATCCACTGGATTTCATTGTACGGGGCTGATTTCCCCAAAGACCACCTAGCCCATGCCTTTTATGAGAAAAATTCGCACAAGGCAGTTAATTCAAAAAGTTCTATTTTATGCCCTTTCTTGCAAAGCTCTGGTCTACAATTTTTATAAGGTGACTATTGTGGAGACCAGTCTATTCGAGATGGGTGGCAATAAACTACGCATTGAACCTGATAAAATCAAATAGGAGTTCACTTCTGAATCTTTGGTTATTCACTACTGGCAAGACAGTGGCATTTGGGGTTTCATGGAAAGAATGAAGGGCGGCCATAATGAACAAATTTCTTAGCAATTTGTGTCATCATGGAATAACAAAAAGCAGCCTGTTGGGGGCATCCAATTCCAAATCAATGAAGAAGTCATTGGAAAAGTGACGGGGCTCTCAACGGAGGGATGGAAATATAGGAAAACTAGCCGAATGCCGGAGGTGACCAGTCTCAACCAATTCTTCAGGCCTAGAGAAAATCTTGTGAAAAAGTCTAGGTGTTTCAACCGTGAGCTGCTTCCCGAATTATGGCCTAACGAAAATATTGTTGGTGGTAAGCTGGAAGATGATGAGGACAACAGGGACCTCTTCCTACTTCTGCAGAAAGAATGGGCCACCACCTTCATGTCCAAGAGGCTGGGAGAGAGGACCTAACTATTGTTGGTGCCATGTTGATGCTGTCCTATACTGGGCCCATGGGTCCCAATTTTTATTTTCTGATTTTCTGTTATGTGGTTAAGAATTTAAGACTTTGGTTTAGCCCTATGAGGCACTTTATAATTATTATGTTCAAGGCTTTTTAGTTAAACTATAACCCTCGGTCACTATTTTTCATAAGGATTGTTTTTGATAGAGGCAGACCAGATATTGTTACTTTGTTGATTATCTGTTGTGAAGCTAGTGCTATTAATGTGCTTTTAATGTGCTCTTAGTCTTCCCTATACCACGGGCCAGCACCCTCTTGCTTCTTTTCTATAAAAAAATAGCCAAATTGAGGGATTTACTAGTGTTAACTGCATAATACAATGGTTTAATGTCTTTTTAAGCTCCTCAAGAGTTTTTATTCCATTTTTATCATTTTGATGGTGATCACTTCCAACACAATTAAACATAAAATTATTTGATCAAGATTGGTCATATGTTTTCCTCCTCTTCTTACCTTCTTGTAGGCCTAAAAACCCACATTTTTTCAAATTACTACCTCTACGAAGCTCCTTGTTTGTGGTTAAGAAAATATTAGAGACAAAACTATGCCAAAAAATTGTAATAACAAATCCATTTATTGTAATAACAAGAAGATGACACCACTATGCCTAATGCTTGGGAACAATGATACAAAAAAATTTCAAGCTATGCAAAGAAATCCATTGGGTTAGGTCTGAATTGAACCTTGAAAATAAATCCACTCCAACATTTGCTCCAACTGGAAAACACCAACACTTTGATGAATTAAAATTTGCAAAGAGCTCTTACTTCCTGTTTGAACATCCATTTTTCCTGAAGTTGCAAGAAAATAATCTTTCAAGAAGGCCTATTTCCAACCCGATGAAAGGCAATCATGTTATTCTCACCAGCAAGCCATGTCTTTAGACAGACTAAAAAATAAAATAAGAATTAGAAAACTTTAATCATTTCATATAGATGTCCCATGGAAGCTGAAAGGAGATGTGAGTTGAGCAATACAAAAAGACAATAAATAGACTAGAACATGCGAGACAATGCCTAGATGGAAAAAGTACACATCTCAAGCACCTAGGAAGGGGAAGCCATAGATGAGAGTACAACTCAGAGTAGAAGAGGGATAAAACACACGGACCTCAACTCCACCTCGACCTCGCCGCTCCATCCCCCTTTACTTCTCCCCTAAAGAAGAATTCGCCATGTACCAATGTTAAAACCCCGAGATGGTTCAAGAATCCCATTTTACATATGATAACAATTTTTAGATACCACTGATAATGAAATTATCTGTTAAATCACTGGCTTCTCAAAAATGATTGATTTCAAATTGAGCAACATGTGTCATCCAATACTTAGCTTGACTTAGCTAGTTGAAGAAAATAATTCAACTACCAATTAGGTGTGTAGGAATAAGAAAGAGATCTAATTATTGTCTTTCAATATTCTTCCTCCAACCTCCTTACAATTGAAAAAAAATGAATCCTTATATCTTGTCCAAAATTCCCTTAAAAGTCTACCTTAATACAAAGTTACTATTTTTCAATTATCAACCTTCTAAACTAATTACATGAAACTAGAGAACATCTCAATAAATTACTAATAACTCAAAAAATACTTTCTAATCTATAATGAAAACATCTAAAGAAATCACTAAATTGTCAAAAAATTAGCAAAATCTCCAAAAAAATCACCAAAATCTCAAAACTTGCTAATTTATTTTGAGAACATCTAAATAAATTATTAAAATCTCAAGATTTTTTTTTATAAAAAAGCCACTAAAAGCTCCTGCATTAGTTGGATATATTAAATATTTTGATTCTCCTCAATACACCTCTCATTGAACTAGTCTATTAGGATCATTTTGTAATAAAAAATATTTTGTGTGCACATGTTGGGATCTCCATCCGCGACTAGCTCCGAACGTGCAACATCAAGAGTAGCTCGAGTTTGCTAGTGAATTAATTTAGGTAGGTGATTTTAAATTTGATTGTTTTGAGTGAGAAATTAAATGCACAAGTCAAGATAAAAGGAAGGAATGTTCCTCCAATTAATTAAGTCTCTGCAAGAGAATGTTTTGTGTTTTGAACAACAGTTCTTGGTGAAAGTATATTGTAGCAACAACTATGTTTGAGATTTTCTATAGAGAGCAGCAATTGCACTACACATTTTGCAGCTATGAGTGAGCAACAGTTAGAGAGAGCTCTAAGAAGCTCCAGATCAAGTGAACTAGGTACAACTCTAGATTTTTGTAAGTAGTAACGTATCAGGAGGTTGTATTTTCAAAATTTGTTATTTTTTAATTTTGTAATAGTTTTAGATTTAATGGAAAGTAACAAACAAAGTTGCATGTCTCTAGTTTTGTTTTTTCCCCATTTACATTTTGTTTTATGACGTGCCTTGCTAGTGATTGAAAAATAGAGTTGCGATCTCTATATTTTTATTCTTAGTTTGATATCAGAGCTTTGTCTCTACCATATTTTGGGGATTTTAGATTCCTTATAGATTTAGTACCACATCATAAAATATGTTGTTGTTTCATCATGTTTTTTTTTTCCAACGTGTCGAAAACGCCCCCCTCCTCCCCCAAAAAATAAATAAAATAAAATAAAATATTGAGATCCATACTTGTGCACTAACTCATTAAAACATGGATAGTTATCAACAACGCTACTAACTCTAAAGTGATAACTGTTGGTACACTAAAGTTAAAAATATTAGTCATTAAATCAACCAGTGCTATAACAATTATTGGCATGCAGTCAATTACTGGCTCATTTCCTCTATTTTATAGGAATCTTATTGTAATTTTTGACATTAAGAATGTATGTCATATTAATGAAGTAAAAACAAATAAATTAATTTTATTTATGTGACTAAATAGATTATTTTAATTAAATATCATCTAATTTAATGATTATACCATCAATAATAATATTAGTTTTAAATGTCAATATCAAAAATTGTAAGTATTCGGTCTTATTTCAAATGGCAAAATAACCCATATATGAAAATTAATTCCTTTGAAAATAAATATTTATTAATGTAAAATATGAAAAAATTATGTACAATAATGTAACTGGTGCTATTACCTAAATCCCATTCCATTACATTAGACGCAGGGGTTTGGGTTTACAACCCCAGCATCAACTGCAGTAACTTGTGCATTCTTACACAAAAATTGAGCATTTTCTTTTCCACCGCTATAGCTCAAGTCTATAGAGTCTACTTTGATTTCTTGACAAGGCATACTTTGGCTGCATTGCAAAGCAATTGCAGCAGTTGTAGCCGATGTTCCTGTTATGTTCTTGTATAGCACATTACTGATCTTCACACCAGAATTTCCCTGCAAATTTATAATAACATACATATAATTACTCCCATCATTAACTACTACTGTTGAAGCTTATGTTTATAGTAACATCAGATAATATATACCTTTCCAGAAATTCCATTTGGAGAGTAATATTGGTCAATTATAATAGGATTTTGTACATTGTCCATTTTCGCATTTTGAAATGTTATACCAGTCGCAAAACCATTCCCTCCCTGCCAGGTTTTGATCCTTACTCCATTTTCTGTGTTGTGAAAAGAAACTCCACTTACTGTTATGTTCTTTATAGAAGCCAGGGAGTTATCTTCACCAAGAATTCCAACACTTTATTACCAACAACACAAATCCAAAATTATGTTCAGTATCCAGTTTTTTTTTCCAGCATATCAATTTAAGAAAAACAAACATGAAGTTACAAATGCTAGGAATTCTCACCTGACTCCATGCGCTGGCCCAAATGTAACTCCTTCAATGGCAACATTGAAAGATCCCGATCCAATAGAAATACAGTCATCTCCGGAAAATAAAGATTGAAGCTACTTTATGAGGAATTCCTTCAAATAATAAATACTTGATCAAATTCAATCTATCAGCAAAAAATCATTTCTCGTATGAGTTAACAAAAGTCACCTGTTCTTACGACGACGTTTCGAATTTTAACATTGGAAGACTGTCCCATAGGAATTCCATCAGTATTGGGACTGTCACCCGGAGCCTGAATAGTCACACCTTCAACCTCAACATTATTGCAGGTATCGAAGTTTACATGAAACTGCTTGCTGTTGATTGAAGTGATCATTCTTACTATTGTATTCGTGGTGCCTGTAAATCTCAATGTCTGATCACCAGCACCAAAAGAAACAGATTCATTAGATGCTACGAATTCTTATAATCTAATCCGGTCCAAATGAGCTGGCCTATAGATTTTTTCAAGAATCAGGAGTACAAGAGAGGTAGGAGGAGTACCGTGCGCCCATTCTGATTTGTCTTCTGCTCATGCAAAACATATAAAATCATAATCAGCTATAGGAAATAACATATTGAATATCAATTTTAAAGCTACGGCAACGCAAGAATCCAAAGTAAAAAAATGTAATACCGGTGTTGATTTTATTATTAATCTATTATTGCTTTGTCAATTAGGCGATGTATTTGGGTTGCAATGCACAGACATTTGATATCATATGATATGTTGCACTTTAGTTCCTATCGCTTATCTTTCATACCTTTGCATTCATCTCCGCCCACCAAGAAGCTCCTCGTACATCTAAAATTCCAATGCCCTCAACTGTTAAGCCAATCACATTCCTGAAATGCAGCCAATAATTTTTGTTGTTTTCACTCCACAAGCTATTATCTGTTGAAGCAATAAGCTTTCCAGTTACCTGCTCAGAACCAGATCACATCAGGAATAGTGTCTACCATTTTCTAACTAAACCAAAACCAAAGAAATTGAAAAGATTTTTGAGTGTTTTTTCAGCCTTTAGAGTCAACAGAAATATATGAATTTCTTCAGATTTGGATTTTTCACCTGCATTGTAATCTTGTTATTTTGATCAGAAACGTCATCTTTGGGACATATACAACCGGTGAACCAGTTGAAGAACAGGCAGCATTCCAAGCTGTTAGAAATGCCTACATTTCACGCGGAAACACAAATTAACTGAAGAAAAGGAGATTTTCATCAATTTTCGACAACTCTATTCATTTTAAACCTTCCACATACCGTACAATCAGCTGTTTGTCCAATAGCTTTCGCACCATAGCTAAGAACATTAAATGTTTGTTGTGTATTAAGGCTGCCCAAGAGCCTGAGAGAGAATACGCCAGGCATACTGGATGAGTACACAACAAGAATAAACACAAACATGAACATATAGAGCGTCATCTTTTTCAATATAATACAAGAAATCCTGAAAGCACTAAACTTTAAATGGCTAATAAGCTGGGAAGAGAGGGATATTGATGATGAATTCAGTAGTTAGTGTAGCTTAAATAGATGTGGAAGATACAACATTTAACAGCAATACACAATCATTAAATTATTGATGTTAAGCTGCTGCTTTTCATGGAGGAAAACTAATTTCGACAAAGTCTGCGGCCACCACAAACAGATGTTGCAAACATATTTTCATTAACAGTTGTACCTTAGCCGTCAACACATCAAGCATTTTAATATCACTCCACCAAATCTTTGAAAATTATAGAAATTTATATGTGTACGTCTTGTTTCTACTAACGTTCTGTTTTTCTAAACATGCTGCTGCTAAATAATATATGCTAGAATATACATACATATAAAGGAAACAAATATTCTATTCTATATCTTGGAAAAGTAAACTCTAAATTTAGTTTTTCAATATATTAGAATAAGAAAATTAAAATTCTATATTTTGTTTGTATGTGTGTATATATTTTTATTAACAATTATATTCAAATATTTTAAAAGTATGAATATTTATTTTTTAGATAGTTCTAATCTATTAAAAAAATTATGAACAATTTTTATGATTAACATAAAATGTGTTGAAATTAGATTTTTTGTATTAATATTAATATTTGCTTCTTCTTTTCTAAATTTTGGTAGATGGATTTCATATATTTATGTTTTGTATATTTTATTTGACAAATTTAATTTGACAACTTCTAAAAGGGGGACTTTCATTCAAAACAAGTTACAAAACTTTCAAATAAAATAAGTATATTACCAATATCTTCTAATTTTCCCAATTGATTATACTCAAATTTTTATCTTATTTTCTTAGCATTCTCATTTAAGCTCGGTGTAAATATGTTTACGAAAAAAAATCTTAAAAAAAAATTCTCATTTAAGAAAGGGTTTGCAAATATGTTTACAAATCAGCCCAAAAAGCTCTAAATATATTACCCCATTATTCACAAGGTTCTGAGAAGTGATATCTTGTGCCAATATGCTTAAACATTTTATGACAAATATTTTTTTTGGTAAGGTTGATTCTAAGTTGTCACATAAAATAATTAGTCCCTCTTTCTCTTATTTAAAACCTATTACCATTCATATTTTTTGTTAAAGGAAAAGAGGTTTTGAAGCGACCTAAAACCCTTTTCAAGAAAACCAGTCAAGAAAAGGAAACCATCAAAGAACCAGATATTGGACAACAACAAAACAACAAAACATCGGCAACAAAAATAAGGGATAAAATGTAGAAACCTTGCGTATTTTTTAAAATATTTTCATTCTACATGGGATGAACTATTAAAGTACTTACTACATGAGTATTATCTTCTTATACATGTGCTTGTCTAATTATTATTCATGCAAATCATTACAATACATTTGTTAGATGTAGAGTATAAAATACCATGATTTTTAGTATCATTAACATATCTTTGGATTTCTAGAAGGTGATTAAGGATACTATAGAGAATAGCAAGAACTTGGTCGACAAATATCATAATATTTATCAAAATTTGATTCAAGTGTTTGACATTGATGTGTCTATCAATGGTAAAAAGGTGTATGTTGAGGAAACCAAAGGACTATGAATGAGCACTCATGACAACTTGAAGAAAATAACTATTCATTTTCCTCAAGATCCATAGGACTTGAAGAAATTAGCACTTAATACTTCACAACTAGAAGCAAAGGCTATCGAGGCCTTAAAGAAACAAAATGAGGTCTGTTATGTAGGTTTCTTCTTTGTTTTCTATCTTGTAGGCTATGTCGAGAACTTGCTAATGGTTGGATGTTGGTTTCATGATCTTGGAGAGTTATGTAAATATGGTACTAGGTCCCTTCAAAACCTCTTTGATCCATAGTAAAACATATATAATTAGATTGTTTTTTTACTACCAAAATGAGTTTGTAGAGCTCTATGACCTTGATTCTCAACAAAAGTTAAATATATATATCTAGAGGTAATCCCTCTATCTTAGATGTAGAGAATGATATAGAATAAATTTTGTCATTCTAAAAATTCTTTTCCCAACTAGCATGTCAATTTATTTTGTTTTTTGCAAAAGTATCTAGATATAACAATAACTCCATTTATAATGTCAAGCCTCAAGATTATCAAAAACCCCAAGTTGTCCACTTTTTATTTTGTATAATATATGATCTATTTTGGTGTTATTATATTCTTCACTAAATTTCTTAGCTATGGCTATGATTATAGATGTTTCCTTTCAATTTGACACCTAAGCTTCTTCAAAATATTATTGAATATTTTTATTCGACACATAAATTTAAATATTTATTTGAGTGATATCAACACCTTGAATATATCTCAAATGTATCCTTAAAAGTTATCTATTTTCTTTTTTGAGTTATTAGTTGTCAAATTCCCTAGAAATATAAATCCATCAACATATAAACATATGGTCAAATATCACATTGATTGTTCATCTTGATACAAAGAGTAAATCCATTATTGAATTTTCTAAAGTAATTGTTGATGAACTATCAATCAATGTGGTTATTGTATAATGAGCTTGTGAGAGAAATAGAATGATTTCATTATATTCACAACATCACTCGAGGGAAAAATATCCAAACATAGCATGAAATCCAATTACACATTATCCAAGATGCTTTCAATATGATATTTTTGTATATTGTATGTAGACATTAATCGAAGGAAACTATTACCATCTCAATCTTTTGAAATAAATATCTTATTCCAACAATTAGTGAGATAAATTACACTTTATATCCAACAATTAGTGAGATAACTTACTCATCATATGGATTCCCTTGTTAATGCTATTTATATGTGCAAATTACAAATTATATTGACTAAAATTATGATTTTCCAAATGAATCCATAAACAAGTACCATAGTCTAGAAACCAAAAAAAAAATCTATGGGATAAGAAAAACCTCCTAAAATTGAATCAAACCATCACCAAACAATCACAAACCCAAACATTTCATATGCCAACGATATATATGACACTATATTAAAAACCAACATTGTACATGCAACCAAATCTCACCAAAATGATACTCCAAGTCTTCAAAAATGTCAATTTATGTTCTTGATCAAGAAGACTATTAGAAATGGAGGCAACCACTACACTATAAAAATATGACAAAATATGCAAATCTAAAATATAATTTAAAGGATAATAATATACAAATGATGAAAATTTTAAATAGATCAAATTACTAAAAATCCATACACATAAAAATATATGGAGTTCAACATATAGATAAATTACTTTTGGGTAAAGAATTCCACCAAGAAATTGGGTCCCTTCAAAACCTGCTTGTTTTGTAATAAAAAACAATTTCACCAAGAAAAGATGGAAAATCTATATTATTCTTCACAAAGTTTATAATACATAAAATTTTATCAATCTTTCATCAGATCTAGTAGCATTTGTCTCAAGCTCAACCCCTCAATATATATAGACTCATGGGAGATCAAAATACATGCAAACAATATCACCATGGGCCTAAATAAGGTTCCAAAATAATGTTGTAAAAATCCCTACAACCTCTACGTGCTGCAAACAATCCCTTATATGACATTACATCCTTTTACAAGTTTTCATAAGAGTCCCATAAAAAATAGGAGATAATCTTGCATGCATCATATATTATTAATAGATTATGCCATGATTATTTTTAACATTTTCCATTAATAATTCTCATGTCCAAAATGTTCTCCACTATTATTAGTCCTTATTTCACAGAGTTTTTTATTAGTTCCTTAAAAATAGGGTTTCCATGTCGAACTAGTTAAAAATAGGGTTTCCATGTCGAAATAGTGAAATTGGGAATTTTGAGCATACTAGTGCTTAGATTGGACAGTACCACTCAAATGGTAGACTAAGACCTAGACAAGACTAGTTCCTATGTATTGTATTCCTAGTTTGACACTAGTGTCTTTTGTAGCATTATAGTCATGACAGGGTATGGTAGTTCTTTTAAGCTAATAGTATTTTGAAAAATGATAAAACCCTAGCAACTATACTTTCACAAGGATATCGCTAACACCCTCAAACCACCTAATATGACTCAGACAAAAAAAAACCAAAAACATAAAAAACAACACAACATCAGATGAAGAATTCTATATCTTGAGTACACAAAAATACTAACATGAAAAGAAGAAAGTGGAGGGCAATATTAGGACCTTTTTGAAGCTCTTACATAAAAACAGTCAAGGGAAAGAATAGATGAAATTTTAAAAAAATTGCAAGACTTTATAAGAGGCCCAAAGATTGTTTGAAATGACCCAACACTTTAGCAACAAGCATCTACATACAAGATGAATGCACAAAAAGTTCTCAACCACATCCTTGAAGACTCAACCAAGATCCATTAGCTTTAGTTTAAAGATGAGGGAAATGTTCCTAAATTCATTTTACCATAGCAACATGTGTAAACATGAGAGTAAACTATAATTCAACTAGGCTTAGATCTCAAACGAAGTCACCTAAATAAGTCTTATTTTGCTATCAACAACCATTTTTTATTTATGTTATATAGTAAAGAGAGTTTATGTATTTCATCTTAAAGTTACATCATATTGGGACTCAAATGTCCCTAAATTGAACAAGTTTTATTTGAATGGAAATTAACTAAAGTACGTAAGAATTTTTTTGAAGAACATAATCTAGTAATTGACCACAATCCTCGATCCTATATTTATGATTGATGGTTTTCATGCCATCCAACCATGTGGTACCAAAGGTTATACTCCCTCATGTTACGAGATGTCACAAGAACAAATCATACTTGCACAAGGCACATGTTAAGAATGGTATACACGTAATCTTAATAGTATATCATATAATCTAAACACAAAAAGTTCATATCGATACGTTCTTCATGATAGCCATGTTAGTGCTTAAAGTTGCAGGTGATCAATACCTATAAGAAATACTGTGATACTTAACTCTTGTGGTCCCAATAGATGCACCTATCAATAATAAACACTAAAGTATTAAGGATTTAAATCCTTCTTTAATTTTAGTTTCAGGCTTAGGCGGGTGTACCTAGTTGATTAATTTCCTCAAAGAATCACAATAAGAATCTGCATACTTGACATGGATTAAAATGTTTGTTTCATTTAACAAAACTTAAATTAAATTTTTATTGTTAATAAACCCAATTTTTGTTTTTTATGCACTTGCAATATATGTCACATATAACATATTTTGAAATTAGAGGAAAAAAGGTTTATTTACATATAATTTTTTCATGGGATCTAGACCCCTAATTTTTAGCATTTTCAGCAATTAAAAAATCATCTTTAAAAATTAAAATAACATATCAATTCCTTTTCAAAAAGATAATTAAAACTAATAATCCCAAATCCAAGAAAGTTGATGTGGGTTTGGAAAAACCCAGAGGTAGTCCTATGAAACATGCCAGGAGATCAAGAGGGGTTACAAGGGATGTTGCAGCAGGTAGGTAGAAAACCTTAGAAACAAGTTTTAAAAACAAGAAATGATTTGTCTTTCTTGGAATGTTAGAGGTCTCAACAGCCCCTTCAAACAAAGCATCGTTAAAAAATACATTTTTTTCTCACAAGCTGGATATTTTGCTTATCCAAAAGGTTAAGATGTCCTTCAATAATTTTGCCTCTCTTGCTCAAAAACTCTGGCCAGGTGCTGAGTTTCTATACGTTGAGGCCTTTGGTGCCTTAGATCACATTGCCACTCTCTGGAACCCAAAAATTGTGGAAGGAGAACCACTTGCCCGTGGTCTGAATTTCCTCTTTGTTACCTAGGAAGCAACAGTTGGTTTGGCACTTGCTCAATATCTATGCTCCGAACACCTGGACTAGCATGTTGGCTCTCAAGAAGGAAATTATCAGCTGCATGGATCAGGACAAATCTACTAAGTATATGGTGGTCCAACAATAGGAAAGGCTCCCATCTCATCCAAGTGCGTCTAGACCGGGTTCTGGCCACCTCCTCCTAGGACTTGTATTTGACCTCCACTCTATCTTCCCTCGCCAAAATGACCTCTAATCATATCCCTCTCCTAGTTAGACTCTCCTAGGTTTGGGCTGACTCCCTTCAGATTTGAGATTATGTGGAGCTCCCACCCCTCGTTTAGAGACCAAGTGAAATTATGGTGGGCCACCACTATTAAGGGAATTGCTCAAAATATGGAAATAATTAGAAGAGAGGTCGAAGGATGGAGAAAAAATAATTTTGGAGACTTCTTCAAGGAGAAAAAAGAGCTTATAGGTACTTTGGATTCCATCCAAGCCCAGCTTCTTTCTAGACATATCAAGCCCTACCTTCAATTGGAGGAGGAAAAGGAAAGACACAAGTGGTAGGAAGCCTTGATAAGGGAAGAAATCTACTAGAAATAGAGATCCAGGATCTAGTGGCTAACAGAAGGAGACTGAAACATGACCATCTTTCATAGATCTACTAGCAACCACAAAAGAAGAAATAGCATTAACACCATTAGGGATGATAGGGTGAATGAAGATACCGAGAAAGAAAAAGTAAGTCATGTTACAACTAATTACTTCATGGGGTTATACTCTAATACTAGACACATGTGCTTGATCAACGATGAGGACCAGCATCTCGAGTATATCCGATGTGTTGTTACTCCTATTGAAAATGATCATTTGATGGGGAGCGTCTCTGATGAGAAAATCAAAGCGGTTGTCTTTTCTATAGGTGCCTACAAAGAGCCAGGATGTAATGGTTTTCCCCCAGCCTTCTTTCAAGACTAATAAGATATTTTTGGCATCAAATTTTCCTGTGCTACTAGAGACTTCTTTAGAATAGGGAGGCTACTGAAGCATCATAACAAGACCTATATTGTGTTGGTCCCTAAGAATGAGAATCCTACCTCTATGCTGGACTTCAGTCCTATTAGTCTATGTAACATGTTCTATAAGATCCTCTCTAAGATTCTGGTAAATAGACTGAGGCCCCCTCTCTCCTTATCTATTCATTATGGTTTCTAAAGTTCTTAGCAAGAATCTAATTGTTCTCTCTTCCATGGGAAGTGTTGCCCAAAATTCACTCTCGTTCACTTTCGGCCACAGTCCTGTTTTCTAATGAAATGCTCAAGTGTTGAAAATGTAGTGTGTTTTCGACCTCCTCTCTGCAAGCTCAAGATGTTTCTTCCTTTTGGTCCAAAATTTTAGTCTGTTTTCGACCTCCACTTGAAAACCTTCTATGTTTTTGACCACTTCTGCACTTTACACTTCTCCAGCGTCAGTGTTTTCTATCCGCGCAACTCTGACAAGTGGGGCCCAGTTAGTTTTTGGCAAGTTGTTATGTAGGTTGTCGCATGATTGCATAAGTCCTTTTTCCCTTATGTGACCATGTGACTAACCATTGATGGTACTATTGAAGGATGCTAGCAGTTTGTCGCATGATCGCATAGCCTCTTTTTAGGCTATGTGAACATGCGACAAACCCTTAGCCGTGCCGGTGGAGGGTTGCTAAGGTGTTGATGACCAAGCGACTGGGATAGATAAAAAAATGCCAAGCGGTGTAAGTAGGCCTAGGGTTGGTAGGCTTTGCACAGTTGCATAATTGGAGGATCTCTCGCAGTCACCAGATCGACCTAGAGGTAAGGAAGGTTATTCAATGACTTGGAGATTGTTGTAGTCATAGGTTCTCAGGGTTTAACACTAGTTAATAAAAGGATTATGAGATTTAGCGAATCCCTTTATCGCTAAGTCTCTAGATATGATTGGGTTAAGTTAAAGGTTAACATCATGCTTGGGCCTAGCGGTTAATTTTTATTCAGCAATCTTGCGACTCTGTGTTCGCGCAATCTCTCATTTCTGGCGGTTAAGTCCTTAGCATCCTACAACCTGGCGGGCGGTTATCTTTCCTTTGGTCGCTAAGTCTCCAGATGTTTGGTGGTCTCGGCTATGCGTTTAAAGGTAAAGTAAGATCTATGGCTGGCACATGATCGAAAAGAATATTTGAAGGGCATGAGATCTTGCACCCACCGTCTGATTGGAATCTCAGTTTGCGGATGCGCGGTTGCACAGTTAGAGTTTTCGCGTGGTCGCTAGATCTGGCCGGGGTTAAGGAAAAGTTAAGCAACTCTGCGACTAAAGTGAAAATGGACCCGAGGTTAACTTAATGTTAAGTTTGCATGGATGCTGACATGTCGGTATGCTTGCTTCCAATTGGCTCTTGACTGGCCATGTGGACTTTGACATTTCATAGGGGGCTTGCACCTATTTTTGGGGATGATCCAGATCATCTGATTTTCCAGGAGAAATGTGATCAACAGCCAAGTTTTAAGAGGAAATGGTAACCGTTGGGGCCCAAATTTGAAGTCTTCTGCAGGTATTTTCACCAGCGTTGGATCTGGTTGACATGTGCAAAATAGAGACAGGTTCTAAGAGGTTGGTTGCATGATCGCATGAGGCTTTTTGAGTTCATGCGATCATGCAACTAGTACTTTTTCAAAGCGATGCAACCATTTTTTGCAAGGTTTCTTCCAAGATGAATGTTGCAGGCGTGGGTAGCTCAAGGAATTGATGTCGCCAGGGTGGTTGCAGGTTACAGAGTTGATGAAGGAGGTCTGGGTGCCATTTTGAGTCCTTTCCAATATCTGATCGCATTTTGAGCATTCATGGCTTAGTGGGCTTGCAGGGAGTTAGATGGATGAGGTTTTTTGTCAGCAGGAATGATCAAGTGCAAGAATGGACATGCAAAGGAAAAAGATATCTAATCTGTTGAGATATTTTGAAGAGACATTTATGATCAGAAGTGACTATTTTAGGGTTGATTATTATAATGCATATTAATGTAGCCCTAAAAGTTTGATTCCTACCTGCATGCAGGGAATGTATATATTCTTTTTTTTGGAGCCTGTAGTGCTCAGAACTAACACTTTTGTAAAAAAGGAAAAGACTCTTTTCTTGGAAAACCATCTATAGCATTTCTTCCTGCTCTCTATTTTTCCACATCCTGTTGATTCTCATTGATGAATTCAAACATTACAGAAGTATTTTTGTGACAATTCTTGTCATCTCTATGCTTCCTTGTATGAGTTTGTCTCTTATTAGATTGAGGTTTACGAATGCTTTCAGTGATGCTTAGGGTTCTTGATCCCCTTTACTTTCAGCTTATATGTGTACTACTATGTTTGATCTGATCTGAGTGAGTGTGTGGGTATTCTTTAGCCCCTATCATTCTGTCTCATTCCCGTGTCCTTTTGCTAAAGAGGATGTCTGCTTGCAGGTCATAGGTTATGTCTAATTTTTAGGCCCTCTTATGAAATACTTATGCCAGCCTATTCAGTAAGCTGTGATCTCCTAGACCTAAGCATTTCATTGGTTTCATTCCTCTATACTGAGATACATCCCCCATTTTCGGTGCATCACCTAGTAGGATAGATTTTCTTTTAGTCTTTTCCCTTTTTATGCATTCCTTCTATCGCTTTCCCTCAAAAGAATTTACTTTCCTGTTAAGAGAAAATCTAGGTGATTATCCAAGAGGAACCAGCCTAGAATCTGGAGGTCTCATCTCGGTTAGCAAAAGGTCCCACAACCTTGAGATGATTCCCATTTTATACTAGATTATCAAGACCAAGAGAGCTTGAGATCAGAGGTGCAAATTCAGTGTATAACAATTTTTGGCATGCCTAGTGGGACCACAATGAAGATCAGAGTAAAGTTCAAAGGTGTTTCTATTGGTTCATCTGCAAAAGGATCAGAGAAATTTAGTACACAAGGCCTATTAGTATAGACTCAAGCTCAAGGATTCTCCACCTTGGTGCCAATGTATAACAATTTCTGGCACGCCCAGTGGGATAGTAAAGAAGTTCATTTTTTGAAGATTCTGTCATCTCTAATATGCAGATTGCATAATAAAGACCTTTAGAGGTTGTTCTATCAAGTATATCTGGTGACTCCACTAGTTTCAAAGATTCAGGCCAACCTTGTTTAAGGTTTATGAGAAAGATTGAGACTAGAAGCTCAAAGCCTACCGAATTTTTAGAGTTTCCCTTGAAAAGAAGCTACAAAGGTAGGTCAACTCAGAGAGAATCTCCTACAAGAAGAGTCCAATCTACACCTCCTGATACTTCAGAGAGGAGACCTCTCTTCTTTCATTTCAGAAGAAGAGGTAGATCTCTAACCAAAGATCTAGAAGAAGAAGAAGATCCAAATCTAGCAAATACAGCTCATATAGTTGTTAATCTTCAAGTTACACCCCCTATAATGGCTAGAAATTTCACCTTTGCACCTTTCAATCAGGGGAACCCATCAAATTTTGTAGTGCATCATGATGTGCCCTTGGTGGTGTTAAAGAGTATACTTGATTTCACAGGGGAGGGATAGACAACAACCTTTGAGCACATAAGAGATGTGACCACCATTTGTAGCATACACAACATTACTCAAGAGGATGTGGCCACCAAATTATTAGCAATATCTCTAAAAGGTAAGGCTCTAGAGTGGTTTAGAACTTTAACTGTTGGTTCTATTACTTCATGGGATGCATTAGGGGATGCATTAAGTAGATATTTTGAGGATAAATCAGATAATTTGTCTCTAGTTGAGCAATTAACAACTATAAAGAGAGACCCTCAAGAGAAAATGATAGATTATAATAGTAGATTCCTTAAAACATGGAATAGAATCCCAGTCTCTATAAGGCCATTAGTTGACCATGCCTTCCTGTACTACTTGCAAAGTCTGAATAAACAAATCTCTGTCATGATCCAGTCTATGGGTGGTACCACTTTACCCCATGCCTTTGACACTACTGTCAAAGCTAAAAATTATTTGATCCAAGTAGGCATGATATAGAGAAGACCTCCCATGCCTATCTTCCCTAGTCTTCAGCCCATTGCACCTGCACAAGTACCCCCATTTACCTTTATTCCCACAATTTCAGCACCTCAAGCTAGTACCAGTGCTCAGGAACATGCTGCAACAAATTTCTCCCAAGAGTTGCAAGAGGTGAAGAGTAGTTAGAAAACTAGTATACAAGAAATGACAAACTTGTTGTAGACTCTAACCAAAGAGGTCACAAACTTGAAGAAACAAAACCAAGGCATTAGGCCACCTTTCCAATCACAAGGCCAAAGTCCTAATCAGCAATACCAAAATCAAGGACAGCCTTATCAACAAAATAGGCCACCATACCAAGGAGGCTATCAAGGGCAAAGAAATTTTTTTAATCAAAGACCATTCCAACCATATAACCCTGCACCTCTTAATTCCGTAAATCCAGTCAGGGATATGGTTCCTAGTCAAAACAATATGGCCATGGATAATGAATGGTGTTTCCCATGCAATCAGCCCCACAATTAGGCTACATGTTCTAATGGATGGATGAACCAAGCACTAATGGTTCAAAATTCTTCACAAGCTCAAGTAGAAGCTCCTTCTAGTGGGACATCTCCTCAACAAGAAACACAAGAGAATGAGATTGCTCTTTTCAATTGGGAGCAACCAGATTTCAATGGAATCAATGATGAAGCTACTTTTGTTGCCTACACAAGGGCAAAGAGGAGAGCCCAAGACATGGAGAGAGAAGATTCTGGTACTAAGGCCACTACATCTGTAGAGCCACTGCAGCAAGTTGCCCCTATCACATCCAAGGAGGCCCCTGTCATCACAAGCAAAGAAGGCCAAGTTCCAAAGGAAGTAGAACCCATCATAGTAAAAGCACAACCAAGAGTACACACTGTGGCACCTTATAATATTGTAGACAACATGAAGAAGGTGAATGTCACCATGTCTATGTGGGACTCTTTGTCTATTCCAGGACAACCCAAAATTTTGGAGAAGGCCCTGAGAGAGGCAGCAAATCCTCAACCTATAAAAGAAATTGCAAAACTAGTGTTGGTCAACACTGATCAAGAAAAGGAGATTCCAACTAGCAACTCCAAGGCCAATACCATGCAAGGTAGGAATTTAAAGCCACCTCCCTTTTACATATCTTTAATTATTGGGAAATCTTTAGTGCATAATTGTATGGTAGATAGTGGAGCTACTAGCACTGTAATGCCCAAGAAAATGACTGATCAATTAGGACTTAAATATGAACCCTTCCAAAATAAGGTTACATAATTTGATGGATCCTCAGTTAGTACTATAGGTGTGGCCAAGGATACCAGTCTAATTCTCCATGCTAGTCCTAATTTTTCCATTCTCCTTGACATATATATCATAGATCTTCCTGCATTGTTTTCCACATGTCTCTCAAGAGAGTTCACAGCCAAGATAGGAGGTTACCTTTCTTCCGACTGGTCTCACATGCTCTTTCATACAAGGTATGGTACCAAAGTCACCATTAAATTAGAAGCCTTAGCAATACATCATATAGAGCTATATGTGTCCAATTCCATCAATACTAATTGTCCTATATTTGATGACAATGATTTCCCAACCATTAGTGAAGCAAGCACCAAAATAGAGAGTATCCCCGATATTATCCTAGATGAAAGAACCTCGAAGATCCAAGAGAGTCTTATTTGGGATTTTGGTTTGGGGAGTTATTTGATTCAAGAAAGTGGAGCCATAGAACGAAGCCTTCTGAAATAATACACTAATTCGGATGATCGGGATAGTCAGGTCTGGGAACTATTTTTTGATGGAGCAAGAAGTAGACATGGTTTTGGTGGATGTGCCATGCTGGTGTCCCCAAAAGGAGAAAGGTATTATACTACCTTTAGGTTCAATTTTTCCTGCACCATCAACACTGCAGAGTATGAAATTCTGGTTAATGGACTAGAATGGGCTAGAAAAAGAGGGCTTAAAGCATTAAAAGTATATGGTGACAGTGAACTTGTTGTCAGCCAAGTAAGAGGGATGAGTGCAACCAAAAATGATGTCATGAAAGCATACAAACATAGAGTTTTGGATGCAATTGAAGATTTTCATGCTTTCAATATCGTTGCTATCCCTAGAAAATTAAATCAAAATGCTGATAGGTTAGCTGCTATTGGATCTCTGTTTGACATCCCCAATAGCATTTCAAAAGAGGCAGATTAGCAACACATCAAGATTATTGTCAGACCTTCAATTCCAGATAATAATATTAGTTGGCAAGTGTTTGACAATAATGAACAAATTCTGCAGTTCTTGTTTGAAGAAGATGTCTTTTCAAGGCACAATTAAAAGAGGTTATCACAGAACTATGGTGATCAAGTGATACAACTTAGATCCAATAAGATGCCTAAAGGTCTTGTCACCTTAGAGACTATCTTCAACAAGGATGATGAAGTCAAGAAAAATAAAGCTAGCCTGGTAGTCCAACAAGAACATTGTGCTGAATTAGAGTTGGAACCAGGTAAGAGCCTACAATTTGGAAAAGTAAACACTAATTCAGAAAAACAAGCTTACACTAAATTATTTAGAGAATTCAATGATGTTTTTTCATGGAGGTATGGAGACCTCAAGGGTTCTGATCCTACCCTTGCTCAGCACACTATTGAATTGGAGCCTAATCCTAAACCAGTAAGGCAAAAGAAAAGGCCTATTAATCCCGAGCTTGAACCACTTATGCATAAGGAAGTGCTCAAATTGATAGAAAGTGGCATCATATACCCCATCAAACATACTAGTTGGGTTTCCAACCTTGTTCCTATCAGGAAGAAGAATGGGGAGCTGAGGTTATGTGTTGATTTTAGGGATTTGAACAGAGCCTCATTAAAAGACTGCCATCCACTACCCTCTATGGAACAAATGTTGCAATGTGTCTCTAGATCCGAGAGATTCTCATTGTTGGATGGCTATTCAGGATACAATCAAATCTTAGTGAAAGAAGAGGATCAATATAAGACTGCATTTACAACCAAGTGGGGAACCATGACATATCAGAAGATGCCCTTCAGTTTGTCAAATGCAGGTGCTACATTTCAAAAGGCAATGGACATGGCCTTTAAGGGCCTCATGTACAAGTTTGTGCTGGTCTACCTAGATGACATAACTATCTACTCAAAGCATGCAGTAGACCACATCAGACATTTGATGCAGATTTTTGAAAGATGCAGAGAATTTGGGATATCCCTTAATCCCAAGAAATGTGTGTTTGTAGTTCATGAAGGAAAACTATTGGGATATGTAGTATCCAAAGAGGGAATTATAGTGGATCCTGAGAGAATTGCAGCCATCTTAGAACTACCATTACCACATCACAAGAAAGGACTCCAATCTTTCATAAGAAAGATTAACTTTGTTAGGAGATTCTTGCCTAACATTGCAGAGTTACTCAAGCCTTTGACAGCCATGTTGAGGAAAGGTTCAGCCTTCAGTTGGACCAAAGAAGGAAAAGTTAACTTCCAAGCTATTAAAGAAGCCTTAACAGAAGCTCCTGCTCTCCTAAACCCAAATTTCACTAAGGATTTTACCCTTTATGCTTATGGGGGTCATGATGCTATATCTGCGATGTTGACTCAAGAAAATGCTGAAGGATTGGAGCAGGCCATTGCTTTCTTTAGCAAGGTTTTAGAAGAGTATGAACAAAGATACTCTTTTGTAGAAAATCATGTTCTTGCTGTGGTAAAGAGCCTCACAAAATTCAGACATTTGTTGACCCATAGCAAGATGGTTACTCATCCAAGTGTCAAAGAATTTTTGCTTTCTAAGGACCTAAATGAAAAAAGAGCTGGTTGGATCACTAAGGTGATGGAATATGACATAGATATTCAGACTACCAAGTTGGTTAGAGGGAGAGGTCTTTGTGAGCATCTAACAAAGGATGGAAGTTCAAAGAAATTGGAATACATAGATGCATCTCTGGTGGTGCATTCTATGGGGGGAGCAAGCCAGGGAAACTAGTTGTTTGCCTAATATGATCAATTATTTGAAGACAGGACAATATCCTGCAGGCCTAGATTTAGCAAAAAGGAGGTATTACAGGTTACAATCTATTCCTTTTGTGCTGATAGATGAAATTATTTTTAGAAAGGATCACAATGGTGTCCTTCTAAGATGCATAGATTCAGAAAGGGTTGCAGATGTCTTATTTGAGTTTCATGATGGAGCTTCTGGTGGCCATTTCTCGCCTAGGACTACAGCTTTTAAGATCATGAGGGTTGGATACTATTGGCCATCTATCTTCAAAGATAGTCATGATTATGTTAGAAGATGCGTCAAATGTGCTATTTTTGTAGGGAAAGAAAGATTTGAAACTCTGCCCCTACAGCCAGTCAAAGTAGAGCAGCCCTTCATGAAGTGGGGTATAGATTTCATTGGCATGATTAACCCTCCATCTAGTGTAGGACACAAGTGGATAATCACTGCAACCAAATATTTCACTAGGTGGACAGAAGCAGTTGCTTTAAAAGAAGCTAATGAGAATGCTATTTTAAGTTTTTATGATGACATCATTCATAGATTTGGCATTCCAGATTCTATAGTTTTAGACAATGCATTAGCATTTATAGGCCTCAAAGTCTCACACTGGGCAGTCAAGAGGGGCATTTATTTGAATACAAGTTCCAATTACTATCCTTAGGGGAATGGTTTGGTAGAATCAACAAATAAGAATATGATTAGAATAATCAAAAGGACCCTGCAAGACAGTCAGAGGGACTGGCATACTAAATTGAGATCTGCCTTGTGGCTAGATAGAATTACTCCAAAGAAAATCATTGGTAATTCCCCATACATGTTGGTGTATGGTAGAGAGGCTAAGTTATCTATTTCAACTGAATTACTAGCTTTGGACTTGGCCACTCAGTATGCCTTGTTTGAAGAAAGTGATCCTATGCAAACCAGATATGCCCAGTTGATGGAGCTAGAAGAGATCTAAGATAAATCAATGCAAGATATGGCATTCCATCAGAATCAAACAAAAAAAAGCTTTGATAAAAGAGCTAGGGTTAGAAACTTCAAGGTTGGAGATGTAGTTCTCAAATGGGATGAGTTCAGGTCAAAACCTGGCAAGCACACAAAGTTTGATTCCTTTTGGGGTGAGCCATTTGTTATAACAGAGTGTAGAGGATCTAACGCTTTTCAGCTTTCAACCCTTGAAGGAGATGCCCTGCCCATCTCAGTGAATGGTTTCCAGTTGAAGCCTTGCTTTGAGGTTAATCCCTCTCTGTAAGTCCTTGTAAATTCTTGTAAATATGTTTCCTACTTTCTTTCCCTGCTTTCTAAGTCAGTTCCTGTTTCCCAAGAAATGCATGTGCACAGGTCTGCTGTTTGGTTCAGTTTTGTCTCTATCCAAGTTTTTGTGCTCAAAAATGACTCCTACACCCAATGGATTGTCAAGGCAATTGGTCTAAATGTCTAGCAGGCTAACATCCCATAGAGGTCACCAAAATGTTGCCCAAATTTCCCTCTCATTCACTTTCGGCCACAGTCCTATTTTCCAATGAAATGCTCAAGTGTCGAAAACCTAGTGTGTTTTCGACCTCCTCTCTGTAGGCTCAGGATGTTTCTGCCTTTGGGTCTGAAATTTTAGTGTGTTTTCGACCTCCGCTCAAAAACCTTTTATGTTTTTTACCACTTTTGCACTTTACACTTCTCCGGCGTCAGTGTTTTCTATCCGCGCAAGTCCGACAAGTGGGGCCCAGTTACTTTTCAGCAAGCTGTTATGCGGGTTGTCGCATGATCATATAAGTCCTTTTTCCCTTATGCGACCATGCGACTAACCATTGATGGTATTGTTGAAGGATGTTAACAGTTTGTCGCATGATCACATAGCCTCTTTTTAGGCTATACGAACATGCGACAAACCATTAGCTGCACCGATGGAGGGTTGCCGAGGTGTTGATGACCGAGCAACTGGGACGGATAACAGAATGCCAAGTGGCGTAAGTAGGCCTGGGGTTGGTAGGCTTTTCGTGGTTGCGCAGTTGGAGGATCTCTCACAGTTGCCATATAGACCCAGAGGTAAGGAAGGTTATTCAGCAACTTGGAGATTGTTGTAGTCGCAGGTTCTCAGGGTTTAACACTAGTTAATAAAAGGATTACGAGATTTAGTGAATCCCTTTGTCGCTAAGTCTCTAGATATGATTGGGTTAAGTTAAAGGTTAACGTCATGCTTGGGCCTGGCGATTAATTTTTATTCAGCGATCTTGTGACTGTGTGTTCCCACAATCTCTCATTTCTAGTGGTTAAGTCCTTAGCGTCCTGCAACCTAGCGGGCACCATATTCATGCATTTACTATCCATGTGACTGTATTAATATTACTTAAAGGTGTTTTATTTGCTCGCAGTTCTCGTTTAATACCCGATAAAGCGAATCTTGGTTTTCGTTTTCCTTGCGATGGGCCTGGTAGAGGAGGAACATGTCAAGTATCTGCCTGGGATCATGTCTTCTTAGGGTTATTCTGGATGTACAATGCAATTTCGGTAGTAATATTTCATTTTAGCTGGAAAATGCAGTCCGATGTTTGGGGTAGTATAAGTGATCAGGGAGTGGTAACTCATATTACAGGATATTTATTTTATCGTGATGCAATTGTATCACATCTCAACTGGGTATGTATTTTCTTAGGTTTCCATAGTTTTGGTCTATATATTCATAATGATACTATGAGTGCTTTAGGACGCCCTAAAGATATGTTTTCAGATACTGCTATCCAATTACAACCTATCTTTGCTCAATGGATACAAAACACTCATGCGATTTATCTTTCCTTTAGTCGCTAAGTCTCCAGATGTTTGGTGGTCTCAGCTATGTGGTTAAAGATAAAGTAAGATCTATGGTTGGCGCATGATCGGAAAGAATATTTGAAGGGTATGAGATCTTGCGCCTGCCGTCCGATTGGAATCTCAGTTTGCGGATGCGCAGTTGCGCAGTAAGAGTTTTTGCATGGTCGCTAGATCTGGCTGGGGTTAAGGAAAAGTTAAGCGACTCTGCGACTAAAGTGAAAATGGACCCGGGGTTAACTTAATGTTAAGTTTGCATGGATGTTGACATGTCGGTATGCTCACTTCCAATTGGCTCTTGACTGGCGATGTGGACATTGACATTTCACAGTGGGATTGCGCCTATTTTTGGGGATGATCTAGATCATCTGATTTGTTGAGAGAAATGTGATCAATAATCGAGTTTTAAGAGGAAATGGTAACCATTGGGGGCCAAATTTGAAGTCTTTTGCAAGGGTTTTCACCAGTGTTGGATCCGGTTGACACGTGCAAAGTAGAGATAGGTTCTAAGAGGCTGGTCAAATGATCACATGAGGCTTTTTGAGTTCATGCGATCATGCGACTAGTACTTTTTCAAGGTGGTCAACCATTTTTCATAGGGTTTCTTCTAGGATGAATGTTGCAAGCATGGGTAGCTCAAGGAATTGATGTCGCTAGGGCAGTTGCAGGTTGTGGAGTTGATGAAGGTTGTCTGGGGGCTCTTTTGAGTCCTTTCTAGTATCTGATCAGATTTTGAGCATTCATGGCTTAGTGGGCCTGCAGGGAGGGAAATGGATGAGTTTTTTTGTTGGCAGGCATGATCAAGTGCAAGAATGGACACGCAAAGGAAAAAGATATCTGATCTGTTGAGATATTTTGAAGAGACATTTATGATCAGAAGCGACTATTTTAGGGTTGTTTATTATAATGCATATTGATATAGCCCTAAAAGTTTCATTCTACCTGCGTGCAGGGAATCTATATATTCTTTTTTTTGGAGCCTGTAGTGCTCAGAACTGACACTTTTGTAAAAAAGGAAAAGACTCTTTTCTTGGAAAACCATCTGTAGCATTTCTTCCTGCTCTCTATTTTTCCACATCCTGTTGATTCTCATTGATGAATTCAAACATTCCAAAAGTATTTTTGTGACAATTCTTGCCATCCCTATGCTTCCTTGTCTGAGTTTGTCTCTTATTGGATTGAGGTTTACGAATGCTTTCAGTGATGCTTAGGGTTCCCGATCCCCTTTACTTTCAGCTTATATGTGCACTATTGTGTTTTATTTGATCTGAGTGAGTGTGTGGGTATTCTTCAGCCCCTATCATTTTGTCTCATTCTTGTGTCCTTTTGTTGAAGAGGATGTCTGCTTGCAGGTCATAGGTTGTGTCTAATTTTTAGGCCCTCTTATGAAATACTTATGCCAGCCTATTCAGTAAGCTGTGATCTCCCAAACCTAATCCTTTCACTGGTTTCATTCCTCTATACTGAGATTCATCCCCCATTTTCGGTGCATCACCTAGTAGGATAGATTTTCTTTCAGTCTTTTCCCTTTTTATGCATTCCTTCTATCCCTTTCCCTCAAAAGAATTTACTTTCTTGTTAAGAGAAAATATGGGTGATTATCCAAGAGGAACCAGCCTAGAATCTGGAGGTCTCATCTCGATTAGCAAAAGGTCCCACAACCTTGAGATGATTCCCATGTTATACTGGATTATCAAGACCAAGAGAGCTTGAGATTAGAGGCACAAATTCAGTGCATAATAGGAAGAATAAAAGGTGTCAAACCAGCTTCCACTCTGCAGTAAGTTGTCCTTGAACAATTTGTGGATGATACTTTCCTCTTTGGGTACTAGTTGGTGATTGAAGCTGGAAAGTGCAAGAACCCACTAGAGACTTATGCTATAGGTTCAGGGCAGTGCATCAACTACCAGAAAAGTAGGCTATTCTTCTTTAACACCCCTATTGAGACCCAAACTAGAGTGCTTCAAATCCTTGGCTGTCAGTCAGCTTCGTTCCCGTCCACCTACCTAGGCCTCCATCTCACTATCAAAGAGGTCTCTCAGGAATTCTGGAAATCCATCTTAGAGAGAACCTAGAGGAAACTTTCTAGCTGGAAAGAGATCCTAAGAAGTGCTAGTAAGCTCCAAATGGTGGCTTCTATCCTCTAGGGGATACCTATTTAATTTCTCTCCCCTTTCAAGATCAAAAGCTACATGGCTGATAGGCTTGAAAAGATTCAAAGAACATTTCTGTGGGCTAGCTCTGAAGAGAAAAAGAGGATGTCCTTGGTCAATTGGAAAATGGTTTGTCTTCCTAAAAGATTGGGAGGACTGGGTCTTAGGAAAATTGGTATGTTGAACAAAGCCCTCATCGTGAAACTGGCATGGAAGTTTATAGAAATAAAAGATGATTGGTGCAAAATTATGGAGGCTAAGTAGCTACAAGGGAACCCTTATGGGATGATATATCAGGACAATGACCTTCCTTAGGGTTCCAAAGTTTGGACAAATATCTGCAAATGCAAAACTATGCTTTCTAAGGGTGCCTTCTAACAACTCGAAAATGGGCGATTCATCAGATTCTGACATGTCTCATGGATCCAGAATTGCCCTACCCTTTCTTAGTGGTTTGTTCCCCTCATGACCTACCTCATGCCTATTCTTGGGGATAGAATCTACAACTACATGATTGAAGGTCAACGGAAATATGTCTCTTACCTTGTTAAGAACAGACCTGAGTTGGAACACTTGGCTAAGGAACTTATGGAAATTTTGGAAAATATCAGAATTCCTAGAATTAATGGCCAGGAATCTATCATTTGGTCCCCAACCCAAGTGGGAACCTTCATAGTAAAGACTTCTTACAACCTACTTTTGAAGGAGGAGAATAACCCTGGAGACTGGAAAAATCTGTGGATCCCTCACCTTACTCCGAAAATCAACTTCTTCTAGTGGACGCTCATGCATGGAAAAGTGTGAACCCATGACAACCTTATAAATAGAGGTTTCTCCCTAGCTAGAAGAAATGTCCCCTGCAAGAAGGAAGGGGAAACTGTCAACCATCTATTCATACAGTGTGACTAGTTTGCTAGTATTTGGCAGGGAGTTATTGAAAAATTGGGGATCCCTTGGGTTCTTGGGGAGGATATTCACCAGTTTAGTGATTGGTGATCCACTTCCAATCACCCTTTCATCTAGTGCCTATGGCGCTTACTCCCCCCGCACATTTGTTGGACTATCTCGAAAGAAAGGTACAACGTGATCTTCACAAAGATTGATTCCGTGCTTGAGGCCTCTCTCCGTCTGAGCACTAAGCTCCTAAGTGAGAAAGCTACCTCGACTAAATGGAAATTTCCCTCCACACCACCTTCACCCTCAGATATCAAAAATACTAACAATTGGAACTTGTTGGTCGACTTCACTAGGTTTGACATCTCTAAGCTGATAGCCCAGAATGCTACCCGTTGGGTTGCCTCGCCTTAAGGTTGGATTAGACAAAACATTGATGAGGTGGTGAAACATCCTTTCCTTGGGTGGGGGTGGAGTGCTATGAGAACATAATGGTTCTTTCCTTTTGGCTTATGTCGGGCTACCAGTACTATTAACCAAGTTGAAGGCATGACTCTTCTATCAGGTATAAAATTTTCCATCTCTAAGAATATCAAGATGCTGATGATCAAGGGAGACTGTAAAGTAATTGGGGAGGCTGTTAACTGAAGATCAAATGCAGTGTGGTGGGTCAAACACCATCATACCAAAAATTCTAGAGCTTCTCAACAACTTTGAGAACACTATCACTTCCCAAACCTATAGGGAAGGTAACTCGGTGGCTGATTTTGTGGCAAGTATTGGGCTCAACCGAACCAGGATGGTTAGTTGGTAGGAGATTAATGCAGTTCCAAAGGAGACCTAGCGGCTAATCGGGTAGGAAAAATAAGACATTAGTAATGTTTAAAATGGGATGCATTGGTGATAGAATTGTTGAGGGCCCCACCAAGCTTCTGTACTAACTTAATGTGATGATAATAATTTTTATGAGTATGTATGCACAAAATTTAATAAAGACACATAATTGTCCATAAAGAGATTACGTGTGAAATGGAAGTTGTCTGCATCAGCATGTCATTTCGACTAACAAGAGTATTAATGGAAAAATTTCCTTAAATTCTAATTATTACGCCTGGAGATCCACTATATTTCATTGTATAGGGCTCATTTCCCCAAAGACCACCCAGCCTGTGCCTTTTATGAGCAAAATTTGCATAAGGTAGTTAATTCAAAAAGTTCTATTTTATGCCCTTGCTTGCAAAGCTCAGCTCTGCAATTTTTATAAGGTGACCGTTGCGGAGACTGGTCTATTTGACATGGGTGGTAATAAACTACGCATTGAACCTGATAAATTCAAAGAGGAGTTCACTTATGAATCTTTGGTTATTCACTACTGGCAAGACAGTGGAATTTGGGGTTTCATGGAAAGAATGAAGGGTGGCCATAATGAACAAATTTGTTAGCAATTTGTGTCATCATGGAATAATGGAAAGGAGTCTATTTGGGGCATCCACTTCCAAATCAATGAAAAAGTCATTGGCAAAGTGACGAGGCTCTCAACAAACGGATGAAAATATAGGAAAACTAGCCGAATGTCGGAGGTGACCAGTCTCAACCAATTCTTCAGGCCTAGAGAAAAGCCTGTGAAAAAGTCTAGGTGTTTCAACTATGAGCTGCTTCCTGAATTATGGCCTAACAAAAATATTGCTGGTGGTACGCTGGAAGCTGATGAGGACAATAGGGACCTCTTCCTATTTCGATAGGAAGAATGGGCCGCCACCTTCATGTCCAAGAGGCTGGGAGAGAGAACCTAACTGTTGTTGGTGCCATGTTGATGTTGTCCTGTACCGAGCCCATGTGTCCCAATTTTTATTTTATGTTTTTTTGTTATGTGGTTAAGAATTTAAGACTTTGGTTTAGCCCTGCGAGGCATTTTATAATTATTATGTTCAAGGCTTTTTGGTTAAACTATAACCCTCGATCACTATTTTTGATAAGGATGATTTTTGATAGAGGCAGACCAGATATTGTTACTCTACTAATTATCTGCTGTGAAGCTAGTGCTATTAATGTGCTCTTAGTCTTCCCTATACCATGGGCCAACACGCTCTTTCTTCTTTTTCTATAAACAAAAAATAGACAAATTGAGGGATTTACTAGTGTTAACTGCATAATACAATGGTTTAATGTCTTTTTAAGCTCCTCAAGAGTTTTTATTCCTTTTTTATCATTTTGACGGTGATCACTTCCAACACAATTAAATATAAAATTATTTGATCAAGATTGGTCATATTTTTTCCTCCTCTTCTTACCTTCTTGTAGGCCTAAAAACCCACCTTTCTTGAAATTACTACCTCTACGAAGCTCCTTCTTGTTTGTGGTTAACAACATATTAGAGACAAAACTATGCCAAAAAATGGTAATAACAAATCCATTTATTGTAATAACAAGAAGATGACACCACTATGCCTAATGCTTGGGCACAATGATACAAAAAAATTTCAAGCCATGCAAAGAAATCCATTGGGTTAGGTCTGAATTGAACCTTGAAAATAAATCTACTCCAACATTTGGTCCAAATGGAAAACACCAACACTTTGATGAATTAAAATTTGCAAAGAGCTCTTACTTCCTGTTTGGACATCCTTTTTTCCTGAAGTTGCAGGAAAATAATCTTTCAACAAGGCATATTTCCAACCTGATGAAAGGCAATCATGTTGTTCTCAGCAGCAAGCCATGTCTTTAGACAGACTAAAAAATAAAATAAGAATTAAAAAACTTTAATCATTTCATATAGATGTCCCATGGAAGTTGAAAGGAGATGTGACTTGAGCAATACAAAAAGACAATAAATAGACCAGAACATGGGAGACAATCCCTAGATGGAAAAAGTACACATCTCAAGCACCTAGGAAGGGGAAGCCATATAAAAGAGTACAACTCAGAGTAGAAGAGGGATAAAACACACAGGCCTCAACTCCACCTCCACCCCGCCGCTCCATCCCCCTTTCCTTCTCCCCTAAAGAAGAATCCACCATGTACCAAGGTTAAAACCCCGAGATGGTTCAAGAATCCCATTTTACATATGATAACAATTTTTAGATACCACTGATAATGAAATTATCTGTTAAATCACTGACTTCTCAAAAATGATTGATTTCAAATTGAGCAACGTGTGTCATCGAATACTTAGATTGACTTAGCTAGTTGAAGAAAATAATTCAACTACCAATTAGGTGTGTAGGAATAAGAAAGAGATCTAATTATTATCTTTCAATATTCTTCCTCCAACCTCCTTGCAATTGAAAAAAATGAATCCTTATATCTTGTCCAAAATTCCCTTAAAAGTCTACCTTAATACAAACTTACTATTTTTCAATTATCAACTTTCTAAACTAATTACATGAAACTAGAGAACATCAAAATAAATTACTAATAACTCAAAAAATACTTTCTAATCTTATATGAAAACATCTAAAGAAATCACTAAATTGTCAAAAAATTAGCAAAAAGTATATTGTAGCAACAACTATGTTTGAGATTTTCTATAGAGAGCAGCAATTGCACTAGACATTTTGCAGCTATGAGTGAGTAATAGTTAGAGAGAGCTCTAAGAAGCTCCAGATCAAGTGAACTGGGTACAACTCTAGATTTTTGTTAGTAACGTATCAGTAGGTTGTATTTTCAAAATTTGTAATTTTTTAATTTTGTAATAGTGTTAGATTTAATAGAAAGAGATCTAATTATTGTCTTTCAATATTCTTCCTCCAACCTCCTTACAATTGAAAAAAAATGAATCCTTATATCTTGTCCAAAATTCCCTTAAAAGTCTACCTTAATACAAAGTTACTATTTTTCAATTATCAACCTTCTAAACTAATTACATGAAACTAGAGAACATCTCAATAAATTACTAATAACTCAAAAAATACTTTCTAATCTATAATGAAAACATCTAAAGAAATCACTAAATTGTCAAAAAATTAGCAAAATCTCCAAAAAAATCACCAAAATCTCAAAACTTGCTAATTTATTTTGAGAACATCTAAATAAATTATTAAAATCTCAAGATTTTTTTTTATAAAAAAGCCACTAAAAGCTCCTGCATTAGTTGGATATATTAAATATTTTGATTCTCCTCAATACACCTCTCATTGAACTAGTCTATTAGGATCATTTTGTAATAAAAAATATTTTGTGTGCACATGTTGGGATCTCCATCCGCGACTAGCTCCGAACGTGCAACATCAAGAGTAGCTCGAGTTTGCTAGTGAATTAATTTAGGTAGGTGATTTTAAATTTGATTGTTTTGAGTGAGAAATTAAATGCACAAGTCAAGATAAAAGGAAGGAATGTTCCTCCAATTAATTAAGTCTCTGCAAGAGAATGTTTTGTGTTTTGAACAATAGGTATTGGTGAAAGTATATTGTAGCAACAACTATGTTTGAGATTTTCTGTAGAGAGCAGCAATTGCACTAGACATTTTGCAGCTATGAGTGAGTAATAGTTAGAGAGAGCTCTAAGAAGCTCCAGATCAAGTGAACTGGGTACAACTCTAGATTTTTGTTAGTAACGTATCAGTAGGTTGTATTTTCAAAATTTGTAATTTTTTAATTTTGTAATAGTGTTAGATTTAATAGAAAGTAACAAAGAAAGTTGCATGTCTCCAATTTTGTTTTGTCCCCATTTACATTTTTTTTTATGACGTGCCTTCCTAGTGATTGAAAAATAGATTTGCAATCTCTATATTTGTATTCTTAGTTTGATACCAGAGCTTTGTCTCTACCATATTTTGGGGATTTTAGATTCCTTATAGTTTTAGTACCACATCATAAAATATGTTGTTGCATCATCATGTTTTTTTTGCCAACGTGTCCAAAACGTCCCCCTCCTCCCCGAAAAAAAAAATTTTAAAAAAATAAAAATTGAAACATGGATAGTTATCAACAACACTACTAACTCTGAAGTGATAACTATTGGTACACTAAAGTTAAAAATATTAATCATTAAATCGACAAGTGTTATAACAATTATTGACATGCACTCAATTACTAGCTCATTTCCTCTATTTTATAGGAATCTTATTGTGATTTTTGACATTAAGAATGTATTTCATATTATTGAAGTAAAAACAAATAAATTAATTTTATTTATGTCACTAAATAGATTATTTTAATTAAATATCATCTAATTTAATGATTATACCATCAATAATAATATTAGTTTTAAATGTCGATATCAAAAATTGTAAGTATTCGTCTTATTTCAAATGGCAAAATAACCCATATATGAAAATTAATTCCTTTGAAAATAAATATTTATTAATGTAAAATATGAAAAAATTATGTACAATAGTGTAACTGGTGCTATTACCTAAATCCCATTCCATTACATTAGAGGCAGGGAGTTGGGTTTACAACCCCAGCATCAACTGCAGTAACTTGTGCATTCTTACACAAAAATTGTGCATTTTCTTTTCCACCGCTATAGCTCAAGTCTATAGAGTCTACTTTGATTTCTTGACAAGGCATACTTCGGCTGCATTGCAAAGCAATTGGAGCATTTGTAGCCTATGTTCCAGGTATGTTCTTGTATAGCACATTACTGATCTTCACACCAAAATTTCCCTGCAAATTTATAATAACATACATAGAATTACTCCCATCATTAACTACAACTGTTGAAGCTTATGTTTATAGTAACATCAGATAATATATACCTTTCCAGAAATTCCATTTGGAGAATAATATTGGTCAATTATAATAGGATTTTGTACATTGTCCATTTTCGCATTTTGAAATGTTATACCAGTCGCAAAACCATTCCCTCCCTGCCAGGTTTTGATCCTTACTCCATTTTCTGTGTTGTGAAAGGAAACTCCAGTTACTGTTATGTTCTTTACAGCAGCCAGGGAGTTATCTTCACCAAGACTTCCAACACTTTATTACCAACAACACAAATCCAAAATTATGTTCAGTACCCAGCTTTTTTTCCAACATATCAATTTAAGAAAAACAAACATAAAGTTATAAATGCTAGGAATTATCACCTGATTCCATGCCCTGGCCCACATGTAACTCCTTCAATGGCAACATTGAAAGATCCCGATCCAATAGAAATACAGTCATCTCCTGAAAATGAAGATTGAAGCTACTCATGAGGAATTCCTTCAAATAATAAATACTTGATCAAATTCAATCTATCAGCAAAAAATCATTTCTCATATGAGTTAACAAAAGTCACCTGTTTCTACGACGACGTTTCGAATTTTAACATTGGAAGATTGTCCCATACGAATTCCATCAGTATTGGGACTGTCACCCGGAGCCTGAATAGTCACACCTTCAACCTCAACATTATTGTAGGTATCGAAGTTTACATGAAACTGCTTGCTGTTGATTGAAGTGATCATTCCTACTATGGTATTCGTGGTGCCTTTAATTCTCAATGTCTGATCACCAACACCAAAAGAAACAGATTCATTAGATGCTACGAATTCTTATAATCTAATCCGGTCCAAATGAGCTGGCCTATAGATTTTTTCAAGAATCAGGAGTACAAGAGAGGTAGGAGGAGTACTGTGGGCCCATTCTGATTTGTCTTCTGCTCATGCAAAACATATAAAATCATAATCAGCTATAGGAAATAACATATTGAATATCAATTTTAAAGCTATGGCAACGCAAGAATCCAAAGCAAAAAAATGTAATACCGGTGTTGATTTTATATTTAATCTATTATTGCTTTGTTAATTAGGCGATGTATTTGGGTTGCAATTCACAGACATTTGATGTCATATGATATGTTGCACTTTAGTTCCTATCGCCTATCTTTCATACCTTTGCATTCATCTCCGCCCACCAAGAAGCTCCTTGTCCATCTAAAATTCCATTACCCTCAACTGTTAAGCCAATCACATTCCTGAAATGCAGCCAATAATTTTTGTTGTTTTCACTCCACAAGCTATTATCTGTTAAAGCAATAAGCTTTCCAGTTACCTACTTAGAACCAGATCACATCAGGAATAGTGTCTACCATTTTCTAACTAAACCAAAACCAAAGAAATTGAAAAGATTTTTGAGTGTTTTTTCAGCCTTTAGAGTCAACAGAAATATATGAATTTCTTCAGATTTGGATTCTTCACATGCATTGTAATCTTGTTATTTTGACATGGCCCCTCAAATGTAACTGGATTGATCAGAAACGTCATCTTTGGGACATATACAACCGGTGAACCAGTTGAAGAACAGGCAGCATTCCAAGCTGTTAGAAATGCCTACATTTCACGCGTAAACACAAATTAACCGAAGAAAAGGAGATTTTCATCAATTTTCGACAACTCTATTCATTTGAAACCTTCCACATACCGTACTACCATCTGTTTGTCCACCAGCTTACGCACCAGGTTGGTTGACGTGGACATCCAGCTGTATTCCTTTTAATCTCCCCTGCCACTTTTCAAATGCCTCATCTACAGCATTTACTCCCTTCTTTCTTTCTAGCTTCTTCCTTTTATCTTTCAATGCATCTAGACAGTTCCTCTAGCATATTCTGGAACTTTCCTCTTGGCTGAAAATGGTGTTTTTTTTTCGTTAATGATAATATACTCTGTTTTTGTGGGTATGAGAGCACTGGCAGCTCTAATGGCAAGGTTTAATGTAATCAGATTTATATTTCTAAAGCAATACAGTTGATCTATTTTTATTTTATGTTCTGTGTTTTATTTTTATTACTTTGTCTGTTATTTTCTCCGCCTCCATCAAAGTGGTATCAGAGCCAGGTTATTGAAGAGAAGGGTTCTACCACAGATTGAAGAGCAAGTTGAAGAGGAAGTTGATTCAGCAGAAATTTCAAGAGTTTTTTTTTCAAAGAATCAAATCAGAAATCCAGCTCATTAAAAGAGGGCAAGATTAAAAAAGAAAAAGTGTTTTTGCTTCAAAGGCAGATTTCATTTTGAAGAGTTATGGCTGGAACTAGTGGGAATATTTCTCATCCCCAGATTCCAAATTTCAATGGAAAAAATTATGAATATTAGAGCATAAAAATGAAAACCCTGTTTTGCTCTCAAAGTATTTGGAACTTTTTTGAAAATGGGTTTCCTGAATCAGCAGATCAGCAGGCATTACATGGACTTTCACAAGCTGATAAAGATTTACTAGAAGAAAACAAGAAAAAAGATGCAAAGGCACTATTTTTCATTCAACAAGCAATGGAGGAATCAATTTTTCCAAAGGTTGCAACTGCCACAAGATCAAAACAAGCATGGGATAGTTTGCAAACAGCATACCAAGGCATAGGTAAGGTAATAATGACAAAATTGCAAATACTTAGAAGGGATTTTGAAAATCTTCAAATGAAAGACTCAGATTCAATAGACACATTTTTCACTCATGCAATGTCAATAGTAAATCACCTAAGGACTTATGGAGATACTATTGAAGATCAAAAGATTGTTGAAAAAATTCTTAGAAGTCTACCTGCTAAATTTGATGCTGTAGTAATAGCCATTCAAGAGGCCAAAGATCTTTTTTAATTATTAGTAGATGAATTAATGGGGTTACTTTTAGTGCATGAGCAAAGATTAAATCGATCGAGGTCATCATCATTGGAGAATGCATTCAAGACTCGGCTCTCATTTGGCAGAACAAGAGAGAGATCAAATAACAGCCGAGGCAGAGGACATTTTTCATCAAGGGGAGCAAGAGAAAATACACAATTTGAAAGTAGAAGACCACCATCGAGCCCACATGCCCATTCTACATCAACAAGAGGAAGGGGGAGCAGTCACTCTCAAAGTCATCATCAAGGAGAAAGGTATGATAAATCCAACATTCAATGTCATTATTGTAGCAAATTTGGGCATTATGCATTAGAATGTAAGAAAAAACAATATGATTTGAATAAGCAAAAGACACATTTTACAAATGAAAATCAGTCAAAGATTAGTGAACAAGACACAATATTGATAGCATGTAATGTAGCACAAGAAAGTTACAAAGAACTATGGTTTTTAGATAGTGGGTGTAGTAACCACATGGGTTGTAAGAAGGAGATGTTTGCAACAATAGATGATTCAGTAAAATCAGAAGTAAAATTGAGAAATGATCAAAGAGTTTTAGTTATGGGCAAAGGGTCAATTAACATAAAAATAAAATAAAGTGAAGAAAAACATATTTTAGATGTATACTATGTTCTTGGATTGCAACACAACCCTATAAGTATTGGGCAATTGGTGCAAAAAGGATATAGAATATATTTTAAGAATGGTGAATGTGTAATCCTAGACAAGAAACCAAGCAATAGGCTGATTGCAAAACAAAGAATAGGATGTTCCCATTAAAAATTTAAAGTGAATTAATGATAGAGCCACAAGGATTGCAAAAAGTTGTTAAATAGCTTTTAAAGCCTCATACAAAAATGAATCTTAGTTATGGCATTTAAGACTTGGGCATTTAAACTTCAAAGGATTGCAGTTGTTATACAAAAAGAAAATAGTATATGGGTTGCCACAAATAGAGCCACTTAAGACAACATGGGAGAGTTGCATATTGGCAAAGCAGCATAGGAAATCATTTCCAGTTGGGGAGTCTTATAGAGAAAAACAACCACTTGAGATAGTGCATTCAGACATTTGTGGGCCTATGCAAACAACTTTCATGAGTGGAAAACTCTATTTCATAACGTTTATTGATGATTTCAGCAGAAAAGTATGGGTTTATTTCTTAAAGTGCAAATCTGATACATTTGCTATTTTTAAAGAGTTCAAGGCAAAAGTTGAAAAAGAAAGCGGATATTATATCAAAACATTGAGAACCAATCAAGGTGGAGAGTATATCTTAACTGATTTTTAAAATTTTTGCAAAGAAAATGGCATAAATAAATAATTTACAGCAAGGTATACTCCTCAACAAAATAGAGTAGCAGAGAGAAAGAATAGAAAAATCATGGAAATGGCACGTAGTATGATCAAGGCAAAACACTTACCAAATGAATATTGGGCTGAAGCAGTTGCATGCTCGGTATATATAGAATAGGTGTCCAACAAAAGTAGTGATAAATAAAACACTAGAAGAAGCTTGGAGCAAAAGGAAACATAACATATCACATTTGAGATTTTTTGGATGTGTGGCATACTCATTGATACCTCGAGAATTGAGAAGAAAATTAGATGACAAAGGAGAGAAATGCATATTTGTGGGATATAGTGAACATTCAAAGGCATATAAGCTATATAATCCCATTACAAAGAAGCTGATAATAAGTCGTGATGTTGAATTTGTTGAAGAAAAGGCATGGGATGGAAGCATAGACAAAACAAACACAAGTACATCTAGTGTTCTACAAGAGAATGAAGAAGATGAAATTCTGGTTGAAAATCCTCCTACACAAGCAAATGCACCTACAACACCATCAAGAGCACCTAGCACTCCAAATCCCACTACTCCAACAAGTAATAACAGCAGCGAGTCTTCTAATCCAACACTTGCATCTTTAAGGTCAAGCTCTATAAACACATCAAAGAAGACAAGAAGTCTTAGGGAGATTTATGATAAAACTCAAGAAGTTAAAAATGCTGATTTTTGTTGTGATTTTGCATTTTTACCACAAGCTGATCTAATTTATTTTGAAGAAGCCATAAAAAAAGACAAATGGATTGCAACCATGGATGAAGAGATTCAATCAATAGAAAAGAATGAAACTTGGGATCTAGTAGAACTTCCTAAAGGCAAGGATGTGATTGGAGTTAAATTGGTTTATAAGACAAAGTATAATGTTGATGGAAAAGTAGAAAAACACAAAGCAAGAATAGTAGCTAAAGGTTTCACACAATAGCTGGGCATAGACTACAATGAAACATTTTCACCCATGGAAAGATTGGATACAATAAGAATGGTCCTATCTATAGCAGCTAAAAACAAATGGAAAATTTATCAAATGGACGCCAAATCAACATTCTTAAATGGCATTTTGGAAGAAGAGGTATATGTAAGTCAGCCACTTGGTTATGAAGTTTTGGGACAAGAACATAAAGTATGCAGATTGAAAAAGGCATTATATGGTTTAAAGCAAGCTCCCAGAGCTTGCTACAATAGGATAGATTCTTATTTTATGAACAATGGCTTTAACAAGTGTGGTAATGAACCTACTTTGTATGTCAAAGTGAATGTTGAAGGAGAAATTTTAATAGTTTGTTTGTATGTAGATGATTTGATATTCACAGGTAATATGTCAATTAGCTCATTCAAGGCAGCCATGAAAAAAGAATTTGATATGACTGATTTGGGCCTCATGAGATACTTTCTTGGCATGGAGGTAATTCAAAATGATCAAGAAATTTTTATATGTCAAAGTAAGTATGCTAATGATTTGTTGAAAAGATTTAAGATGACAAATGTGAATTCAACCCCTACACCAGTTGCATTGGGTTTGAAGCTTAGTAAGGATGATCAAGGTCTAAGTGTAGATGCTACTTTATTTAAAAGATTAGTGGGCAGCCTCATGTATTTAACCTCCACAAGACCGGATATCATGTTTGGTGTTAGTCTTATTTCTAGATTCATGGACAAACCAAAAGAGTCACATTGGAGAGCTGGAAAGAGAATCTTGAGATACATAGTTGGAACAATTTTTTTTGGAATTTTGTATACTTTTTCAGATGATTACAAGCTGATTGGATATACAGATAGTGATTGGGGAGGTAGCATAGATGATAGAAAAAATACTTCTGGATATATTTTTCATCTAGGTTTTGGTGCTATCTCTTGGACATCAAAGAAACAACCAATTGTCACCCTCTCATCAGCTGAAGCAGAATATGTAGCAGCCACATCAGCATCTTGTCAAGCAGTTTGGTTGAGGAGAGTACTTTCAGATTTGGGGCATCATCAAGAACCTACAGAAACCTACTATGATAACAATTCAACAATTGCCTTATCTAAAAATCATGTATTTCATAAATGGAGAAAACATATTGATACTAGATATCATTTTATAAGAGAATTGGTAAATAATAGTGACATTCATCTTGAGTTTTGCAAGTCCAATGAACAACTAGCTGACATTTTCACAAAACCACTTGCAAAGAATGTTTTTCAACATCTTCCGGAAGAAATTGGTATTACAAACATGGATCGCAGTGAAGATTAAGGGGGAGTGTTGGTTGACATGGACATCCAGCCATATTCCATTAATCTCCCCTGCTACTTTTCAACTGCTTCATCTACCGCATTTACTCCCTTCTTTCTTTCTAGCTTCTTCCTTTTATCTTTCGATGCATCTACACAGTTCTTCTAGCATATTCTAGAACTTTCCTCTTGGCTGAAAATGGTGTTTTTTTTTTGTTAATGATAATATACTCTATTTTTGTGGGTGTTGGTGTAAAGAACTTATTTTTGGATGAATGTGAGCACTGGCAGCTCTAATGGCAAGGTATAATGTAATCAGATTTATATTTCTAAAGCAATACAATTGATCTATTTTTATTTTTTGTTCTATGTTTTATTTTTATTAATCTGTCTATTCTTTTCTCTACCTCCATCACACCATAGCTAAGAACATTAAATGTTTGTTTTGTATTAAGGCTTCCCAAGAGCCTGAGAGAGCATACACCAGGCATACTGGATGAGTACACAACAAGAATAAACACAAACATGAACACATAGAGCGTCATGTTTTTCAATATAATACAAGAAATCTTGAAACCACTAATCTTTAAACGGCTAATAAGCTGGGAAGAGAGGGATATTGATGATGAATTCAATAGTTAGTGTAGCTTAAATAGATGTGGGAGATACAACATTTAACAACAATACACAATCATTAAATTATTCATGTTAAGCTGCTGCTTTTCATGGAGGAAAACTAATTTCGACAAAGTCTGCGGCCACCACAAACAGATGTTGCAAACATATTTTCATTAACAGTTGTACCTTAGCTGTCAACACATCAAGCATTTTAATATCACTCCACCAAATCTTTGGAAATTATAGAAATTTCTATGTGTATGTCTTGTTTCTACTAACGTTCTATTTTGCTAAACATGCTGTTGCTGAATAATATATGCTAGAATATACATGCATATAAAGGAAACAAATATTCTATTCTATATCTTGGAAAAGTAAACTCTAAATTTACTTTTTTAATATATTAGAATAAGAAAATTAAAATTCTATATTTTGTTTGTATGTGCATATATATTTCTATTAACAATTATATTGAAATATTTTAAAAGTATGAATATTTATTTTTTAGATAGTTCTAATCCATTAAAAAAATTATGAACATTTTTTATTATTAACATAAAATTTGTTGAAATTAGATTTTTTGTATTAATATTAATATTTGCTTCTTCTTTTCTAAATTTTGGTAGCTAGATTTCATATATTTATGTTTTGTATATTTTATTTGACATATTTAATTTGAAAACTTCTAAAAAGGGGACCTTCATTCAAAACAAGCTACAAAACTTTCAAATAAAATAAGTATATTACCAATATCTTCTAATTTTCCCAATTGATTATACTGAAATTTTTATCTTATTTTCTTAACATTCTCATTTAAGCTCAGTGTAAATATGTTTACGAAAAAAAATTCTTTAAAAAAAATTCTCATTTAAGAAAGGGTTTGCAAATATGTTTACAAATCAGCCCAAAAAGCTCTAAATATATTAACCCATTATTCACAAGGTTCTTAGAAGTGATATCTTGTGCCAATATGCTTAAACATTTTATGGCAAATATTTTTTTGGTAAGGTTGTTTCTAAGTTGTCACATAAAATATTTAGTCCCTCTTTCTCTTATTTAAAATCTATTACCATTCATATTTTTTGATAAAGGATAACATGTTTTGAAGTGACCTAAAACCCTTTTCAAGAAAACCAGTCAAGAAAAAGAAACCATCAAATAACCAGACATTGGACAACAACAAAACAACAAAACATCAACAACAAAAATAAGGGATAAAACATAGAAACCTTGCATATTTTTAAAAATATTTTCATTCTACATGGGATGAACTATTAATGTAGTTACTACATGAGTATTATCTTCTTATACATGTGCCTGTCTAATTATTATTCGTGCAAATTATTACAATACATTTGTTAGATGTAGAGTATAAAATACCATGATTTTTAGTATCATTAACATATCTTCAGATTTCTAGAAGGTGATTAAGGATACTAGAGAGAATAGCAAGAACTTGGTCGACAAATATCATAATATTTATGAAAATTTGATTCAAGTGGTTGACGTCAATGTGTCTATCAATGGTAAAAAGGTGTATGTTGAGGAAACCAAAGGACTATGAATGAGCACTCATGACAACTTGAAGAAAATAACTATTCATTTTCCTCAAGACCCATAGGACTTGAAGAAATTACCACTTAATACTTCACAACTAGAAGCAAAGGCTATCAAGGCCATAAAGAAATAAAATGAGGTATGTTATGTAGGTTACTTCTTTGTTTTCTATCTTCTAGGCTATGTCGAGAACTTGCTAATGGTTGGATGTTGGTTTCATGATCTTGTAGAATTATGTAAATATGGTACTAGGTCCCTCCAAAATCTCTTTGATCCATAGTAAAAAATATATAAGCAGATTTTTTTTTTACTACCAAAATGAGTTTGTAGAGCTCTATGACGTTGATTCTCAACAAAAGTTAAATATATATATCTAGAGGTAATCCCTCTATCTTAGATGTAGAGTATGATATAGAATAAATTTTTTCATTCTAAATTTTTTTTTCCCAAATAGCATGTCAACTTATTTTGGTTTTTACAAAAGTATCTAGATATTACAATAACTCTGTATATAATGTCAAGCCTCAAGATTATCAAAAACCCCAAGTTGTCCACTTTCTATTTTGTATAATATATGATCTATTTTGGTTTTATTATCTTCTTCACTCAATTTCTTACCTATGGCTATGAGTATAGGTGTTTCCTTTCAATTCAACACCTAAACTTATACAAAATATTATTGAATATTTTTATTCGACACATATAAATTTAAATATTTATTTGAGTGATATCAACACCCTAAATATATCTCAAATGTATTCTTAAAAGTTATCTATTTTTTTTTCGAGTTATTAGTTGTCAAATTCTCTAGCAATATAAATCCATCAACATATAAACATCTGGTCAAGTATCACATTGATTGTTCATCTTGATACAAAGAGTAAATCCATTATTGGATTTTCTAAAGTAATTGTTGATGAACTATGAATCAATGTGGTTATTGTATAATGAGCTTGTGAGAGAAATAGAATGATTTCATTATATTCACAACATCACTCGAGGGAAAAATGTCCAAACATAGCATGAAATCCAATTACACATTATCCAAGATGCTTTCAATATGATATTTTTGTATATTGTATGTAGACATTAATCGAAGGAAACTATTACCATCTCAATCTTTTGAAATAAATATCTTATTCCAACAATTAGTGAGATAAATTACAATTTATATCCAACAATTAGTGAGATAACTTACTCATCATATGGATTCCCTTGTTAATGCTATTTATATGTGCGAATTACAAATTATATTGACAAAAATTATGATTTTCCAAATGAATCCATAAACAAGTACCATAGTCTAGAAACCAAAAAAAGAATCTATGGGATAAGAAAAAACCTCCTAAAATTGAATCAAACCATCACCAAACAATCACAAACCCAAACATTTCACATGCCAACGATATATATGACACTATATTCAACACCAACATTTTACATGCAACCAAATCTCACCAAAATGATACTCCAAGTCTTCAAAAATGTCAATCTATGTCCTTGATCAAGAAGACTATTAGAAATGGAGGCAACCACTACACTATAGAAATTTGACAAAATATGCAAATCTAAAATATAAATTAAAGGATATTAGTATACAAACATGATGAAAATTTTTAATAAATTAGATTACTAAAAATCCATACACATAAAAATATATGGAGTTCAACATATAGATAAATTACTTTTGGGTAAAGAATTCCACCAAGAAATTGCATCGCTTCAAAACCTGCTTGTCCTGTAATAAAAAACAATTTCACCAAGAAAAGAGGGAAAATCTATATTATTCTTCACAAAGTTTATAATACATAAAATTTTGTCAATCTTTCATCAGATCTAGTAGCATTTGTCTAAAGCTCGACCCCTCAATATATATAGACTCATGAGAGCTCAAAATACCTGCAAACAATATCACCATGGGCCTAAATAAGGTTCCAAAATAATGTTGTAAAAATCCCTACAACCTCTACATGCTGCAAACAATCTCTTATATGACATTACATCCTTTTACAATTTTTCATAAGAGTCCCATAAAAAATAGTTGATAATCTTGCGTGGATCATATATTATTAATAGCTTATGCCAATATTATTTTTAACATTTTCCATAAATAATTCTCATGTCCAAAATGTTCTCCACTATTTTTAGTCCTCATTTCATAGAGTTTTTTATTAGTTGCTTAAAAATAGGTTTTCCATGTCGAAATAGTGAAATTGGGAATTTTGAGCATACTAGTGCTTAGATTGGACACTACCACTCAAATGGTACACTAAAACCTAGAAAAGACTGGTTCCTAGGTATTGTATTCCTAGTTTGGCACTAGTGTCTTTTGTAGCATTATAGTCCTGACAAGGTATGGTAGTTCTTTTAAGCCAATAGTATTTGGAAAAATGATAAAACACTAGCAACTATACTTTCACAAGGATATCCCTAACGCCCTCAAACCACCTAATATGGCTCAGGAAAAAAAAAACCCAAAAACATAAAAAACAACACAACATCAGATGAATAATTCTATATCTTGAGTACACAAATACTAACATGAAAAGAAGAAAGTGGAGGGCAATATTAGGACCTTTTTGAAGCTCTTACATAAAAACAGTCAAGGGAAAGAATATATGAAATTTCACAAAAATTGTAAGACTTTATAAGAGGCCCAAAGATTGTTTGAAATGACCCAACTCTTTAGCAACAAGCTTCTACATAGAAGATGAATGCATGAAAAGTTCTCAACCACATCCTTGAAGACTCAACCAAGATCCATTAGCTTTATTTTAAACATGAGGGAAATGTTCCTAAATTCATTTTACCATAGCAACATGTGTAAACATGAGAGTAAACTATAATTCAACTAGGCTTAGATCTCAAACCAAGTCACCTAAATAAGTCTTATTTTTCTATCAACAACCATTTTTTATTTATGTTATATATTAAAGAGAGTTTATGTATTTCATCTTAAAGTTACATCATATTGGGACTCAAATGTCCCTAAATTGAACAAGTTTCATTTGAATGGAAATTAACTAAAGTATGTAAGAATTTTTTTGAAGAACATAATCTAGTAATTGATCACAATCCTCGATCCTGTATTTATGATTGATGGTTTTCATGCCATCCAACCATGTGGTACCAAAGGTTATACTCCCTCATGTTACGAGATGTCACAAGAAAAAATCATACTTGCACAAGGCACATGTTAAGAATGGTATACATGTACATTATTTGTGGAGACATGACATCAAAGAATACAAAAATGTCAATTTAATAACACGTAATCTTAATAGTATATCATATAATCTAAACACAAAAATTTCATATTGATATGTTCTTCACGATAGCCTTGTTAGTGCTTAAAGTTGTAGGTGATCAATACCTATAAGAAATACTGTGATACTTAACTCTTGTGGTCCCAACAGATGCACCTATCAATACTAAACACTAAGGTATTAAGGATTTAAATCCTTCTTTACTTTTAGCTTCAGGCTTAGGCAGGTGTACCGAGTTGATTCATTTCCTCAAAGAATCAAAATAAGAATCTACATACTTGATATGGATTAAAACATTTGTTTCATTTAACAAAACTTAAAGTAAATTTTTATTGTTAACAAACCCAAATTTTTTTTTTCATGCACTAGCAATATATGTCACCTATAACATATTTTCAAATTAGAGGAAGAAAGGTTTATTTACATATAATTTTTTCATGGGATCTAGACCCCTGATTTTTAGCATTTTCAACAATTAAAAAATCATCTTTAAATATTAAAATAACATATCAATTCCTATTGAAAAAAATAATTAAAAATAATAATCATAAACTTGATACATTTCTACACATTTCACTAGTTTACTTCATTCCCAAATTCCAAACAAAAATGTCACTTTTCTATTGTTGAAGTTAAACAATTTTGATTTTGTTAGCCTTTTCCTTTATAAAAGTGTGACACAGGTTTGTGATTTTACCTGAAAGTTTCAAAGACTTATTGATAGGAAAGAATTAGTTTTCATAGTAGTGAGCCAAGAAAGGCCAAGTCTCCCTTGGAATTGATCAGAAGTTAGAATGACAAAAAATATGATATCTTAGAAGAGTTTCTTACCAGCTTCTATGGGAAGAGTGATGAAACCATGGGTAGAACAAGTAAAACCATTAATATTTTTAATCTTCCAATTTAATTTTTCATAAGAGTCTTGATGAAATTTTATTGTCTAAATATGTTACTTGTAAAATTCTATATACAATTTGAATCAATAAGAACCCCTCAAGTGTACTTATCTTTAATCTTTGTAGCAATGTATAGGGGACCATCAAGTGCTTTAATAGTGTTCCTAGGATCAAATGTAATACAATTTTCATCTTTTGGCTTAGATTTGGGATTGGATTGATCAATAAGATTGACAACATTGAGGGCCTCATGACATATATTTTCATTTTTCATGGTTGTAGGTTCATTAGACTCAACAATATTGGTAAAAGAAAAAGGAAAGGAATAGGCAGGTTCAACTATATTGGTGCAATGGGAAGGCAAGCGATTTGTTTAGATTTATGAATTCTGGTTGGGAGGAGAAATGGATTTATTTCCTTGATTTTTAACACACTCAATAGTTATGGCATTGAAATCAAAGAGATCTTGGATGATACTCTTCAAATGGAAATACCCACGATAAAAACTCAAGCTTATAGCCAAAGGTTCTCAACATTGAAAAATATCTTATAATAAACCAAAAGATACGATCCAAAACTAGAAAAAAGTAGAGGTAGTGGCTCACAAGAACCCATCTATCATGACAATGAATGGGACACTTAGCACTCATGGATAAGTGTTCTGTTCATTGTCAAGAGAGATGGGTTCTTGTGAGCCACTACTCATGAAATACAGGTCAATGAGTTTGACACATAAACCATAGTATTGAAACCTTATAGAAATATGAAAAATTGACTTGTTGTGGAAATATATCCTACTTATAAAATAGAGGTACTGATCCAATTATAAAATTTGGATCCCCCCCGAAAAATATAAGACATAAATTTCCATAAACTTTGACTTGTGAAGTTTTAACAATAGCCCATAAAATTCCCGTTCTACAACTTCCTGCTAAAATGTTTGAATTCCATGCCTGGCTCTCCTGGGGGAAATCTTCCTCCCTTGCAGGGCCCCAACCTAGACCCCACACTGATCCCGAGATTGCTACCTCTGGCACGGTGTAGTCTATGAAAGAGTCAATGGGGGGAACCCAACAGACATCCTCTTCTATCGCTGCCCCTACATTCCCGCCAAAAATTAATTGGAAAGGCACTCTTATTGGTGAGGCTCAGAACTCTTTGGTATCACTCCTGGTTGACTTCATCCAAACTGAGGAAGGCTTTGAACTCTCTCTTCATGATTTTGTGGTGAATAGGACTATGGCTGACTTTCAGTTGGCGCTAGTGGGTCAGTTCTTCAACTTCAAACCCACCATTGAGATGGTCAAGAAATGGGTTGCTAATCAATGGAAGATCAAGTGGTCTTTCTTGGTTTTAGCTATGCCTGGCAGGCTCTTCCTTTTCAATTTCAACATTCTAGAGGATCTGACCTCTGTTCTGTCAGGCTCTTGGGTCTACGGAAAGCACTTCCTTTCGCTAGCAAAGTGGAAACCTAGGTTCAACCCTACGATTGAGTTGAGTAGGATGGAACCAGTTTGGGTGTGCCTCCTAGGACTAGCACTCAAATACTAGGATGAAAAGGTGTTTAGATGGATTGATGACTCCTTTGGCACCTTAATTACGGTGGATGAGGTGACCCGCTCTAAGTCTAGGTTGTTTACGAGATTCTGTGGTAATGTTACTCTTAACAAAACCCTTCCCAACTTTGTAATTTTGAAATCTAAGCTGGGTAGATGGATTCAAGCTCTGGTTTATGAGAATGCCACTTTCTTCTTCCATAAATGTGAATCTAGCGGCCACGCTAGCGAAGTGTACAAATCCTATGGGCATGGAGAAAGTCTCAAAAAGAAGGATAAGGGAACTTCCGAGGAACCCCCCATGTCTTATGCGGGTGAAGAGGAGGAAAAGGCCAGTCACCCAGCGATGACTGAAGTGCTGGAAAAACCAAAGGTGGAAGAAGGGGATATTTTTCCCCATCTGTGGAACAATGAGGTGCTCTCCGAGCCTAAGGATACAAAATCCCTCCCCGTGGCTATGGAAAAGGAACCTACGGATCCCCTGGTGATTACCCCAACCTCAAAAGTGGTTGGTCCTAGTGAGATGGAGCATCCTGCCATTGTGATATTTCTCTCACTAAAGTACCCTAAGGCTACTACAAAGATCCCCTCTCAGCTGGAGGAGTGTAACTACTCCTCTTAACGTAGCTCCTTAGGTGAAGAGCGCAGTGGGGAGGATGATGGTGAATGGAAAACCCAAAAGAAGAATCCCAAATCCAAGAAAGTTGATGTGGGTTCAAAAAAACCCAGAGGTAGTCCTATGAAATGTGCCTGAAGATCAAGAGGGGTTACAAGGGATGTTGCGGAAGGTAGGTAGAAATCCTTACAAACAAGTTTTAAAAATAAGAAATGATTTGTCTTTCTTGGAATGTTAGAGGTCTCAATAGGCCCTTCAAACAATGTATTGTTAAACAATACATTTTTTCTCACAAGCTGGATATTCTACTTATCCAAGGGGTTAAGATGTCCTTCAATATTTTTGCCTTGCTTGCTGGCGAACTTTGGCCAGGTGCTGAGTTTCTATATGTTGAGGCCTCTGGTGCCTCAGGTCGCATTGCCACTCTCTAGAACCCCAACACTCTGGAAGGACAACCGCTTGCCTTCACTCTAAATTTCCTCTTTGTTACCTTAGGAAAACAACAATAGGTTTGGTACTTGCTCAATATCTATGCTCCCAACACTCAAACTTGTAGGTTGTCTTTCAAGAAGGAAATTATCAGCTACATGGATCAGGACAAATCTACTAAGTATATGGTGGTCCAACAATAGGAAAGGCTCCCATCTCATCCAAGTGCGTTTGGACTGGGTTTTGGCCACCTCCTCCTAGGACTTGTGTTTGACCTCCACTTTGTCTTCCCTCCCCAAAATGACTTCTGATCATATCCCTCTCCTCCTCTCCTAGTTAGACTTGCCTAGGTTTGGGCCAACTCCCTTTAGATTTGAGATTATGTGGAGCTCCCACCCCTCATTTAGAGACCAAGTGAAATTATGCTGGGCCACCCCTATTAAGGGAATTGCTATGTTCAGGATTGCTCAAAATATGGAAATAATCAGAAGAGAGGTCAAAGGATGGAGAAAAACTAATTTTGGAGACTTCTTCAAGGAGAAAAAAGAGCTTATAGGGACTTTGGATTCCCTCCAAGCCTAGCTTGTTACTGGGAATATCAAGCCCTAGCTTCAAATGGAGGAGGAAAAGGCAAGACACAAGTGGCAGGAAGCTTTGATAAGGGAAGAAATCTACTGGAAATAGAGATTCAAGATCTAGTGGCTTACGGAAGGAGACCGAAACATGACCTTCTTTCATAGATCTGCTAGCAACCACAAAAGAAGAAATAGCATTAACACCATTAGGGATGATAGGGTGAATGAAGATATCGAGAAAGAAAAAGTAAGTCATGTTACAGCTAATTACTTGATGGGGTTATACTCTAATACTGGACACATGTGCCTGATCAATGATGAGGACCAGCGTCTCGAGCACATCCAATGTGTTGTTACTCCTATTGACAATGATCATTTGACAAGGAGGGTCTCTGATGAGAAAGTCAAAGCAGTTGTCTTTTCTATAGGTGCCTACAAAGTGCTGAGAACTAATGGTTTCCCCCTAGCCTTCTTTCAAGACTATTGGGATATTGTTGGCCTCAAAGTTTCCCGTGCTGCCAGAGACTTCTTCAGAATGGGGAGGCTGCTAAAGCATCATAATAAGACCTATATTGTGTTGGTCCCTAAGAATGAGAATCCTACCTCTATGTTGGACTTCAGGCCTATCATTCTATGTAACACATTCTATAAGATCCTCACTAAGATTCCAGTTAGCGAACTGAGGCCCCTTCTAGACAAACTGATTAGCCCTAAGTTCATATGCGTTTTGTGCTGGGAAGGAAAATCCTTGATGCTTCCATATCCACACATGAAATTATTCAATCCATGGATAGGAGAAAAGCACTAGGTATGACCTTCAAACTTGATATTTCTATGGTTTATGATAAAGTTAATTGGTCCTTTATTCTTAAAATTCTTAATAGATTGGGCTTTAATGATAATGTTATCCACATTATTCAAGAATGTATACAAACTATTAGCTTCTCTGTGTTGGTCAATGGCTCCCCTGGGGGATTCTTTCAACCTGAAAAAGGACATATAAAGGGAGAACCCCTCTCTCCTTATCTATTCATTATGGTTTCTGAAGTTCTTAGCAAGAATCTAATTGTTCTCTCTTCCATGGGAAGAATAAAAGGTGTCAAACCAGCTTCCACTCTGCAGCAAGTTATCCTTGAGCAATTTGTGGATGATACTTTCTTCTTTGGGTACTCTTGGGTACTCTTTGGGTACTCTTTAGTAACGTCATCTTCATCTGCTTCTTGCTCCAACAATAATGCTATCCTCTCCCACTTTGCAATACTCTTATCCAACTCTTCTTCAAGATTCTTTAACCTTTCTTCTTCTTCTCTCTTCTTGGCTTCTTCTCTTTTCTTGGCGTCTTCTCTTACCTTCTTTTCTTCATCTCTCTTCCTCTCATCTTTCATGTACTCTTTGAGAGCTTTGTAGATCTCTCTCTCAGACTTTTTTAGATACATCTTCACACTCCAAGAATTCTTTTGACACCTCTGATATACCTTTAAACTTTGGAACACACAAAGAGGGAATGACGACTCCAAGGTTTCAACAAAGGAACCAGTATACTCAAGATTACAAAAGACTTCCTCTTCCAACCTACACGAGCCCAAATAGATCTTGTTGTACTCTGATACCACTTGATGCAGAGCGTGGCACCCAAAGCTTGAATGAGCCCAAACAAATATCACAACATGATATTAACAGAATAATAATGTCGATTCAAACCATGTGACAACCGATTAGAGAGAGAGATTCATTAACTTATGATATCTCAAGGATGAGAATATCAACAACCAAAAAAACTAATAAGACTCTCCTTGGTTAATCACTAACCAACTCACCAACATTTGTTGGTGTTCACTGTTTCTTCATACTTTGCGGGACCGTCGTTACCTTCGCTGACTGAGATTATAAACTCATCGCCATGCAGGTTTTACTTGAAGTATAGAACCGACACCTATCTCCAATCTCAAATGTCGAATACCAAAACACAAGGATCTCTGATATCCTTCGGATTACTCTTCTCTGCAAACACCCTACTCACGGGTTTGTCTGACTGTCACCAACCCGATGTAATACAACATTAAACTGTTTCGAGGAAGAATCCGTTACGATGAGTCTGTTCATTTCAAACAAACAGAAACATACTCGGACAGCGAACACAATCCATTCCAAGTACTCACACTGTTCTTCAAAGACCATTCCAAATGGTTCTGCCAGCGTTTCCAATTCGGACTCCTTTAAATATGACTGCAGGGTTCTTCGAAAAGACTGTCAAACATATCTCGGCTCTGCTATTCCATGGCATGAATAAATTATTCAACATGTCGATGTCATGTTTCAACATAAATATGAACTCGTGTATCGGTTCTTGACTGTAACAAAACTGACACCAATAAACACTAAACTTCTTCCGCAAAATCTTCTTTACTAAACATAGAACAGTTAATGTTCTCAAATCGGATTTTTTCTAAACCGATTTCAATAAACATCAAACTTCAACAAAACCGATACCATGCATCAACTTACATAAATCGATTGTCATCCACAAACGCAACCCGATTAATAAACTATTAAATTCCAAATGAATTCCGATACCAAGAACTAACTTGTGTTTAATCAAAACAGAGAACTTTGAAACCGAAATACCATGATAAAGTTTCGAATGCATCTTAGGACTGTGACATTGTTTTACCCATCTTATATTCACGTAACCATTCAGGAATTTGAAAACAAAGAATTGCGCATGAGAAAAGTGAAGAAACAAATCATATGAACAGAGAATTTAATTCTTTCTTCTATAATTTCATTCTCGTTACATTCTTCTTTCCCTTTATCGAATTCAACTTTCCTATCCTACTGTACTGCCCTTTTCTTTGCACATCGGGTTACAGAATATAGATTAAGACTTCCCAAGAACCCGAAACTTCCAAAACTGACGCCCATAACTAATTTATAACTTCCTACTCCGCCAACTAACTCATGACCGAGTTGTGTAATTATTTGGCATACAAACTAAACTAGAAATGGATCGTGGAGTTGACAACAAAGTTGTCAACTTCACGCAAACGTTTTATTTCTTATGTGTACGACACTTAGACTACTAACACTAACCTTATTACATCCATTAAGACACAAAAATGGTTTACTAAGCCATGCTACAATATAAATTAACCATGTAGAATCAGGGATCTTTGAAATATTTTCAATTGCCGGATGCACCTGCATCAAAAATGAATCCTTATATCTTGTCCAGAATTCCCTTAAAAGTCTACCTTAATACAAATTTACTATGTTTTAATTATCAACCTTCTAAACTAATTACATGAAACTAGAGAACATCTCAATAAATTACTAACAACTAAAAAAAAACTTTCTAATCTATAATGAAAACATCTAAAGAAATCACTAAATTGTCAAAAAATTAGCAAAATCTCAAAAAAAATCACCAAAATCTCAAAACTTGCTAATTTATTTTGAGAACATCTAAATAAATTATTAAAATCTCAAGAATTTTTTTTTTATAAAAAAGCCACTAAAAGCTTTTGCATCAAGTTGGATATATTAAATATTATGAATCTCCTCATTACACCTCTTGTTGAACTAATCTATTAGAATCATTTTGTAATAAAACATATTTTGTGTGCACATATTGGGATCTTCATCCCCAACTAGCTCCCAACGTGCAACATCAAGAGTAGCTCCAGTTTGCTAGTGAATTAATTTAGGTAGGTGATTTTAAATTTGATTTTTTTGAGTGGGAAATTGAATGCACAACTCAAAATAAAAGGAAGGAATGTTCCTCCAATTAATTAAGTCTCTGCAAGAGAATGTTTTGTGTTTTGAACAATAGTTCTTGGTGAAAGTATATTGTAGCAACAACTATGTTTGTGATTTTCTGTAAAGAGCAGCAATTGCACTAAATATTTAGTAGCTATGAGTGAGCAACAGTTAGAGAGAGCTCTAAGAAGCTCCAGATCAAGTGAACTAGGTACAACTCTAGATTTTTGTAAGTAGTAAAGTATTAGTAGGTTGTATTTTCAAAATTTGTTAATTTTTTATTTTGTAATAGTTTCAGATTTAATAGAAAGTAACAAAGAAAGTTGCATGTCTCCAGTTTTGTTTTGTCCCTATATACATTTTGTTTTATGACGTGCCTTTCTAATGATTGAAAAATAGAGTTGCAATCTCTATATTTGTATTCTTAGTTTGATATTAGAGCTTTGTCTCTACCATATTTTGGAGATTTTAGATTCCTTATAGTTTTAGTACCACATCATAAAATATGTTGTTGCATCATCATGTTTTTTTTACCAATGTGTCCAAACACCCTCATCCTCTCCCCCAAAAAATTAAAAAAAATAAATAAAATTGAGATCCATACTTGTGCACTAAGTCATTAAAACATGGATAGTTATCAACAACGCTACTAACTTTGAAGTGATAACTATTGGTACACTAAAGTTAAAAATATTAGTCATTAAATCAACAAGTGCTATAACAATTATTGGCATGCTCTCAATTACTGGCTCATTTCCTCTGTTTTATAGGAATCTTATTGTGATTTTTGACATTAAGAATGTATTTCATATTAATGAAGTACAAACAAATAAATTAATTTTATTTATGTGACTAAAAAGATTATTTTAATTAAATATCATCTAATTTAATGATTATACTATCAATAATAATATTAGTTTTAAATGTCGATATCAAAATTGTAAGTATTCGTCCTATTTCAAATGACAAAATAACCCATTTATGAAAATTAATTCCTTTGAAATTTTTTTTTTATTAATGTCAAATATGAAAGAATTATGTACAATAATGTAACTGGTGCTATTACCTAAATCCTATTCCATTACATTAGAGGCAGGGGGTTGGGTTTACAGCCCCAGCATCAACTACAGTAACTTGTGCATTCTTACACAAAAATTGTGCATTTTCTTTTCCACCGCTATAGCTCAAGTCTATAGAGTCTACTTTGATTTCTTGACAAGGCATACTTTGGCTGCATTGAAAAGCAATTGCAGCATTTGTAGCCGATGTTCCAGTTATGTTCTTCTATAGCACATTACTGATCTTCACACCAGAATTTCCCTGCAAATTTATAATAACATACATATAATTACTCCCATCATTAACTACAACGATTGAAGCTTATGTTTATAGTAACATCAGACAGTATATACCTTTCCAGAAATTCCATTTGGAGAATAATATTGGTCAATTATAATAGGATTTTGTACATTGTCCATTTTCGCATTTTGGAATGTTATACCAGTCGCAAAACCATTCCCTCCCTGCCAGGTTTTGATCCTTACTCCATTTTCTGTGTTGTTTAAAAGAAACTCCACTTACTGTTATGTTCTTTACAGCAGCCAGGGAGTTATCTTCACCAAGACTTCCAACACTTTATTACCAACAACACAAATCCAAAATTATTTTCAGTACCCAGTTTTTTATCCAACATATCAATTTATGAAAAACAAACATAAAGTTATAAATGCTACTTATTATCACCTGATTCCATGCCCTGGCCCACATGTAACTCCTTCAATGGCAACATTGAAAGATCTCGATCCAATAGAAATACAGTCGTCTCCTGAAAATAAAGATTGAAACTACTTTATGAGGAATTCCTTCAAATAATAAATACTTGATTAAATTCAATCTATCAGCAAAAAATCATTTATCGTATGAGTTAACAAAGGTCGCCTGTTCCTACGACGACGTTCCGAATTTTAACATTGGAAGACTGTCCATATGAATTCCATCAGTATTGGGACTGTCACCCGGAGCCTGAATAGTCACACCTTCAACCTCAACATTACTGCAGGTATCGAAGTTTACATGAAACTGCTTGCTGTTGATTGAAGTGATCATTCTTACTATGGTATTCGTGGTGCCTGCAAATCTCAATGTCTGATTACCAAACAACAAAAGAAACAGATTCATTAGATGCTACGAATTCTTATAATCTAATCCGGTCTAAATGAGCTGGCCTATAGATTTTTTCAAGAATCAGGAGTACAAGAGAGGTAGGAAAGTACCGTGGGCCCATTCTGATTTGTCTTCTGCTCATGCAAAACATATAAAATCATAATCAGCTATGGGAAATAACATGTTGAATATCAATTTTAAAGCTATGGCAACGCAAGAATCCAAAGTAAAAAAATGTAATACCGGTGTTGATTTTATTGTTAATCTATTATTGCTTTGTCAATTAGGCGATGTATTTGGGTTGCAATTCACAGACATTTGATATCATATGATATGTTGCACTTTAGTTACTATCGCCTATCTTTCATACCTTTGCATTCATCTCCGCCCACCAAGAAGCTCCTCGTCCATCTAAAATTCCATTACCCTCAACTGTTAAGCCAATCATATTCCTGAAGTGCAGCCAATAATTTTTGTTGTTTTCACTCCACAAGCTATTATCTGTTGAAGCAATAAGCTTTCCAGTTACCTGCTCAGAACCAGATCACATCAGGAATAGTGTCTACCATTTTCTAACTAAACCAAAACGAAAGAAATTGAAAAGATTTTGTGTGTTTTTTCAGCCTTTAGAGTCAACAGAAATATATGAATTTCTTCAGATTTGGATTCTTCACCTGCATTGTAATCTTGTTATTTTGACATGGCCCCTCAAATGTAACTGGATTGATCATAAACGTCATCTTTGGGACATATACAACCGGTGAACCAGTTGAAGAACAGGCAGCATTCCAAGCTGTTAGAAATGCCTACATTTCACGAAACACAAATTAACCGAAGAAAAGGAGATTTTCATCAATTTTCGACAACTCTATTCATTTGAAACCTTCCAGATACCGTACTATCATCTGTTTGTCCGTCAGCTTTCGCACCATAGCTAAGAACATTAAATGTTTGTTGTGTATTAAGGCTGCCCAAGAGCCTGAGAGAGAATACGCCAGGCATACTGGATGAATACACAACAAGAATAAACACAAACATGAACATATAGAGCGTCATGTTTTTCAATATAATACAAGAAATCCTGAAAGCACTAAACTTAAAATGGCTAATAAGCTGGGAAGAGAGGGATATTGATGATGAATTCAGTAGTTAGTGTAGCTTAAATAGATGTGGGAGATACAACATTTAACAGCAATACACAATCATTAAATTATTGATGTTAAGCTGCTGCTTTTCATGGAGGAAAACTAATTTCGACAAAGTCTGCGGCCACCACAAACTGATGTTGCAAACATATTTTCATTAACAGTTGTACCTTAGCCGTCAACACATCAAGCATTTTAATATCACTCCACCAAATCTTTGAAAATTATAGAAATTTCTATGTGTACGTCTTGTTTCTACTAACGTTCTGTTTTTCTAAACATGCTGCTGCTGAATAATATAGGACATAGGACGCAGCTATGCTCCCGATAAAATGCACCTCCATATAGAAAAAATGGTATAACCATTGCATACATACCATCTCCAAAGTGGGATCCACGTCAGCAATTCAAAGAGCGGATTTGACGGAAACCGTTTGTCAAACGGAACTGCTTTGGGATTTGTTTCGATGTACGTTAAACAGACTCCATATATTTTTTTAAAAAATCTTTTTGTGACCACTTGCCCCGCGGTCATTTCAGTAGTAATTATTATTATTTTTTAACTTTTAACTTTGATTGTTTTATTTTATTGTAGTATTAGAAGTGTTGTTATTTTGTTATTAATTTTTTAAAAATATTTTTACTAATTTTATATATCATTAAAAAATTTGAAGATAACTTATTTTATATGAAGATATATATAAATATTTATAATGTATTATATAAATAAAATAATAATATTAATATTATATATAAAATATATTATATTATGGCATAATATTCAATGTTTTTTAAATTCTTTTGTTCAATTGTATTTTTTAAAATTAGGAATTTGACACTTCATAAAATAAAATAATTTTCAATATAACTTTGAATGAGAAAAAGTAAAAAATATGAATAAAATTGAAAAATTGAAATAACTCTAAATTAAAATAATTACTACTCAGCAAATTAATAATAGCAAATAAAATATCTTTTCTATAATAAAATGACATAATTCTTGAACAAATAAAATAGCTTTACTATAATAAAATGACATAATTTTTGAACAAATAAAATAACTTTAATTAGAAACATAGTTATGTGTTATATTAATAGTAATAAACTAGTTTTTATTACTTTAGAACACAATTTATTTCAAAATGAATATTTTTTTAATTGCTTTAAGACATTTTTCATAAAAAGTCTACAATTGAAATCATAATATATGTATTATAATATTATTATATTAAATCTAAATATATTTAATATATATTAAAAATAAATTTAATACTTTATAATATAACAAAAATAACCAATATTATCTTTAATATAATGACACAAATTACACATTTTGTAAAAAAATATTTTAAAAATTTCAAGAAAATTAATTAAAATTCAAAAAACTTTATAATATTCAATAATTAAACAACAATAAATAAAGCAATATGAAAGAGTAATAAAATTAATTTCCTAAAATTGAGTAAAAATCATTAAAAAAACTCCTATAATTTTTTTACTAAAAATCCTACAAAATTCCTACAAATGTTATTTATGCTCTTCATTCCTAAAAAAAATAGGTCACCTCAAATGTATTAGCCAATCATATCATAAAAAAATAATATTTATAATTTATAAACTTAAAAATTCACATTTAGACTATAGAAAATGTGATATTTTTTATAAAATAAAAAATACTCTAAATTGTAATTTGTGGACAATTGCATAAGCAAGATAACAAGGACAATGATCACCAAAAAGTCAAAGTCTTCACACACTCCAAGGCTTATAAGACACACTTCAAACATACAAGTGAAACAAAATGCATGCGTTGCTTGAGTAAACAAGGAGAGATCATTTATAAAAGAAATATTCTTTCAAGCAAGAAAGATGCCCTAATAAATAGATATAATCTACACAAACTTCTAGTTCATTTGTTAAATTATGAAGTTCTATGTTAAATTGCATCTTGTATTTTGGCACATGTCAAATGTTCCAACCTACATTAACTTAGTCTATCTCTCATGCAAAAATGTTGTGTGTTTTCACACCTATGAATTTTTTTTACCAGTGACTAAGACGCAGCTCGAGGACAAACTATTCAATGTCGAACTATATTTTTTGGCTTCTACATGCGAAAATAAAGTTTAACTCCATTATCATACTTATTGTTGACAATCATATGACACTCATTATCATGAAATTTGAAACCCTAACCATCATGAATTAACTATGAAAGAAGGTGACCATTCATTGGAGATAACATGAAATTGTGAATAATGAAATTTTATCGACAATAAAAAATGAGTAATACTTTTCTAGTTTTTTGTATCTCTTTACAAAATTGTTGGATAGTTACGCAGCCATTAGCCCACATGGATAACCGATCTAAGAAACTTTTATGCACTAACTGTTGTAGGTTTTTGACACAATTAGTGCACTATGTTGACAGGTTGGTGAAAACACTGTGTTTTTTACACAATTAGTGCACTATGTTTTCTGCACTATGTTGATAGGTTGGTGGAAACATTATGTTTTCGACACAATTAGTGCACTATGTTTTTTGCACTATGTTGATAGGTTGGTGAAAACACTATGTTTTCAACATAATTAGTGCACTAGTTTTTCTGCACTATATTTAGATATGAGGAGGGGGAGAGTGGTGAGAGACACAAATAGAGAGAGAGAGAGAGAGAGAGAGAGAGAGAGAGAGAGAGAGAGAGAGAGAGAGAGTTGAGATATATAGATGGGGATATATAGAGATGATTAATGAGACATGGATGGAGAGGTGAACAGGTGGATAGGAATGGAGAGAGAAACTTAGAGAGGAGAGAGAAAGAGGATGGGAGGAAGAGGTGGTGATTTAGAAAACTAAGAGAGAAAAGATCAAGAAATAATAAGAGAGAGTGGGGGAAGGAGATAAATATGGGGGTAAGGAGGGAGGGGAAGATATAAAGAAAGAGAAGGCAACTTGAATCTATATTATAATTTTTCTTAAAAGAATCATAATCTTAAATCGTCATCCTAAACTATAACCCTAATCTTAACCCTAATTCCAACTATAATCCTAACCCTAAATTTAATCTTTTATTTTTATCCTAAACCATAAATCATAACTCTAAAGATAATACTAACCATTGGAACAAGGGTTTAGGGTTAGGACTAGATTATAGTTAGGATTATGGTTAGGATAAGGGACTAGGTTTATGGTACATAATGGCAAGAATACACTATGAAATGTGATGCAAGGAAAGGATGGAGGATCCAATAATGGATGGTCCAAACCTACAACTACCAATTATAACAACAACAAGCACAATGAAATACAATAAGATAATGTTTCAAAATTGAATTTTATTGAACATGCCTAGTTGTAAGCCCTTTTAGGTTTCGGCCTATTACTATGAAATAACAAAGTATTAGCAAGATATTGCAAGATCCAAGGAACCACCAACTAGTTCATGATCCAAAAATATTCCCTTAACTTTGCAAGGCCGCATCTCATCACACGGAACCGTGCAAGAAGAAACACTACTCGTTTCACATGAAAATTACTAGAAAATAGGTCCCCGAGAAAAATGGTCATAAAGTTTTACTCATAATGAATTAAGGCTTGCGCTCTTGGAAAATGGTGGTAATTTAGGTCCTCTTTAAGGCCCTAAGAGAGAAAAGGTTCATTCCTTAAGGATCAACATCACCACTATGCACAATAAGCTCCAAAACTATAGGAAAATACTACTTCGACAGCAAGGAAAACAACTCTAACTTTGAAATAGTTCATCCAATATCTCCCAAACCATACCACCTCAAGAGATGTAACCTTAGACATATCTTCCACATACATAAAGGAACAAACTCCTTTCAATGCACATTCCAAAGATCTCCACAGATCATCACAACACATAAACTCAAAAAACTGCGAAAAATAAAGTATTGCATCCCTCTGCCAAGGAATTCCTCCAAGACTAAGAAAGATCTTTAGGAACCCAAAATGCTCCTGCATCAGACTATCCAGGTAAATAGAAAGTATTTCCCATACTTTAATCTCAAGAGAATTACCTGCAATCAACTTCATCTTCACCAAAGGCTTCCAATCCCTCAAGGATAAGAGAAAATTTTTGAAAATCAACCCTCTATGCTTCATCCATTCAAACATCATGATCATACATAAATCTCATCAATCCAATCAGCAGACCGCTGATCACCACAACCAATATCAGCAACAAGAGTATCCACCTCCCCAACAAGTAGATCCAAAGTCATATCCACATCAATATGAAGTGCCTCATCATCAGCATCCCATATCTGCAACTCATCACAAGACTCATTAGTGTCAACCAAAAATTCAAGTCCACAACCAACAAATAAGATTTGCATCATAAGACTGATCAAAAGAAAATGAGCAACACCACCATCACAAAGGTGTTCAGCATCAAGTAACTCTTCACCAACAACAATCTAATCAAGCTGAACCAAATGTTTTTCAATCTCCATGTAAGACACAACTAATTGAACATGAAAAAAAATCTTCTCACTAGCCTCAACAAGGTGATGAAGGAGCATCTTGGGTCTTTGAGCAATCTTGCATCAACCAAAAACATTTCCTAATTTTTGTACTTGTTTGATGTTGTTTTATTTATAATTGTTGTATTTTTTGGTTTCATGGTGTGCGAAGCTTACATTATGCTGAGGACCTATTTGGGAACCTTCTCCTATGAGCACATAAAGTTTGGATGGACTGTTTCAAAGTTACAACTTTTTCCTTGTCGTCGGAGCTGCATTTTCTTGCAGTTTTGGTGTTGATTGTTCATAGTGGAGATCTTGATCCATAAGGAATCAGCCTTTACACTCTTAAGGAATTTTAGAGGACCTAAAGTACTATCATTACCCAAGAGCGCAAATCATAATTCATTATGAGTAAAATGTTATGCCCATTTTTCTTAGGGACCTATTTTCTGCTAGTTTTTGGTGAAACATGTAGTGTTTCTTCTTGCAATGTTTTGTGTGATCAAATGGGGCCTTGTGCCCTTAAAGGAATGTTCTTAGGTCATGTGAGGACCTAAATCCAAAGGAACATCAATTTATGTTCATTATAGCATTAGTTTTCATTTAAATCTTCCAGAGGTTTATAGAAGGATGATTGATGAGATACATCATTGGGGAAAGATAGGATGCAAGCTATAATTCTAAATTCATAATTCTCATTGTATAAGGATGAAACTTGGAAGGCCTCATAGCTGGGCATGTTGAATGAAATAATATAATTCTTTGCTATTGTTTCCAGTTGCTTGCCTCATATCCATTGTGATTTCTTTGCTTTCATGTGATATTATATTGCTTCCATTGTGTAACTCTGAGCAGGGCTTGTTTGTGGATTCAAGTGGAGTTAATTCTACTTGATTCTTCTTGTATCTACCTTGCCCCTACATCACAAGGTCAACAACATAGTCGGCAACTACAGGTATCCTAAGCCCGCGGGCCACTAGTTTTGCTACCAACTCCCAGATTCACAAATCTTCTTCTAATCTACTCTTCCTAATGATCTAATGATCATCTACCACTTTCCTAACTACTAAACATCTACCCAAGCTCTCAATATATAGCCAGCTAAGCCACAAGTCGACTAGTCAAGCATTTAATTACAATATAGGTCTAGACCAATAAAAGAAACCAAAACTAATACAAGAATGATCAAAACTAATGCAAGAATGATAAATAATGATTATAATAATATTATAATATTTTAAAAATATAATTTATATTAATATATATCATTTAAAAAATATTCAATATTTTTTAATATAATATTAAATACCATCTTATTTGATATAATGTGACATAAATTATCATGAAATTAGTGTGATGCAACCTAATTATCATGCAATTGAGAAAGAATACCTCTTAGTTTTGTTTACACCTTCCAGAGCATTTATCCCTACTAATGTATGGTAAGGGGTCCTAAGGGGTCAAAAACACACATGGTCAAAAACAAGTAGGCGCAAAAACACACATGGTCAAAAAAACACAATATTTATGACCTCCACCCTTGAGCAGGTGCGCGGGACCAAAAACATTGTGTATTTTCAACCCTGCGCCATTAAGACCGACATTGTAGAAAATGCATAATGTTTTCGATCACACACTTGCGCACTTATCTTTTTAAACTACAACATTGATAAGTGCGTAGGTGCGGGAGACCAAAAATATTGTGTGTTTTTTACCCTACGTCATTTTTTGCTAATGATTAAGACCCACAATATAGAAAAAACATGATGTTTTTTACCACACACTTAACCTCATCACGGGACATGGGTCAATCAAACGTGATCCTGCAATGGGGAAGATATATGAAGGTTAATCATCACGGGATCACGCCTATGCACTTATGAATGTTATAGTTTAAATTATTCTTGCACGATTAAGACTAGGTGTCGCAGGGTCGAAAATACACAATGTTTTTGGTCTCGTGCAGCTGCGCAAGTGTGCAGGTCAAAAAAATTGTGTGTTTTTGACCCTGCATGTTTTTGACATTGTGTATTTTTTACCCTGTGTGTTTTTTACCTTGCATGTTTTTGACACCACGTGTTTTTGACCCTGTGTGTTTTCAACCCTGTGTGTTTTCGACCCTACGTATTTTCAACCCTATGTGTTTTCGATCCCTAATGACTACTTACAAACCCTTACCAAACACTAATGTCTATATTAAGGGGTCCTAAGGGATGTCTTAGGATGCATTAAGACCCCTTACAATACATTACTATTTTTTATTTCCTAGTTCGCCTAGGACAAAGGACCCATTGACCTTTTTAAAAATTTTTGATTCTTCCACTTCTCTCATTTCAACAATGAATACAACATTTTTTTTATCACTCTTGATTGGACTCTTTTACATAATCACAAGGAGTACATAACTATAAATATTTTTATACATTCAAGCATGTTCTTGATGATATAAAACTATCTGTATAGTTAAAAGAATACTTGTAGACATATGTGTAGAGACCTAAAAATCCTTTAGAAAATAAAGTATTTTTATTTTCTGGAAAATCCCTAATGACATCATCATTTATTAATTAATTATTTATTTAATTAATTAATTTATTTTTATGCCATTAAATCCCTTTATCTTAATTAAAAATATTTAATTAAGAAATCCCTCACAAAAATGTTTAAATCTTATTTAAATATTATTCCCCTATTTATTAATTATTTAATTAATAAATTGACCAAAAATCCCAAAATAAATAATTTATTTATTTTTTGCCCAAAACTTGGCCAATTTTCTTAAGACCACTAACCTCTTCTAGAATCTTCTAATCCTTCTTTAATTTCAATTAAAGACTAATCCCATCATTTCCTAACCCTAATCCCAACTCAAAATATTTAATTAAGATTAAATATTTAATTCTCATATTTATTAAATTCATTTTTAATAAATATTCTCAAACCTAAACCATGGAAATAAATAAATCTTTATTTATTTCCTAAAATCCATATTTATCCTAAGGAAATTCTAGACTCTTCTAGAAAGTCTTTATCCTTGTCCCCCTAATCCTAATCCCCCCTAACCTTGTCACATTCCCTAAACAAGGTTAGCCAACTCCTAAGCTTAACCCAAAGTCAACAAATTTCTAGAAACTTCTCTTACATGCATTAAATGCATTTAAAGCCTCCTTATCCCTCTTACATGCATTTATGATGTATTTAAGAAGCCCCTCACCCCTTTCTTACACCCTTTGACCTTAGGCACATTTTCCAAATTGTGCACATCCCTCCCATTTTTCAACCCAATGCCCTTGTGAGACTTGTCACAAGGAGGTGGCCCTAAACTAGCACAATCCATGTGCTCCTCTTTGAATGAATCTTGGCCTCTCTTAAAGATTTTGATCCTAGCCACTCATTCCTCCTTCCTAAAGCCTATAAATACTCCTCATTTCCAAGAGCAAAATATCCATTCAACTTTTATTTCAAGCATTGTTATCATGCTCATTTAGCTCTAGACTTAGCATAATCAATACTAATTGTTAGTTTTTCATCATTTTCAAGCTTTCTTAAAACACATCATAGCTTAGTAATAATGGATTAACATAGTTTATTTCATTATTTTGCATAGCATATCATCTATATCACATCTCTATTTGGTTAATAACAATCTTAGCATAAGCATCATGTAGCTCAAATCTCCATAACAAGCATCATATTTGAGTTCTTGAAGCCTTATGGGCAATTTTGGGTGTTCTACCCATTATTGTGCCATTTTATGGGGTTCTCATGAGTCTCAATCCTTCCCAATCAATAGTAGGAACATGCTTAGGTGCTTAGACATCACACCCACATCCCCCAAGCAAGAGTAAATCAAACAGTGCTTGGGTGCACCTGTTTAGGCTCTATCTGAGGTGGCTTAGCTTAAAGTTTCTTTGTTTTGGATTGATTTCATGTTAGATTAAAATCTTAATGTTTAATTGATTTGAACCTTTCAAAATAGATACAGGTATCCTCAAAAGCCTTGTCTACATTCTGGCATGCCCGGTGGGACCCACTTGACGGGTTCTTTGCAAACATTCTGATGGATTTTGGAGTGTTTTCAGATTTTTCAAGCTTATAGGTGGACGGAGCACTTCGAATTCTTCTTCTTCTTCCTGTCTTTATTCTTCTTCTATTCCGTCTACTTCTTCTTCTTCTTACAGGATCTTGGCCAATTTTTCTCAAAAAATAATAATAATCCATAAGGAAGCAAAATCATACACACCTTGTTTTAGTGCTTAAAATGAACTCCCAAATCATTCTTGAACGTGTTAAGGACTAAAATTTGCAAAATTTGTTCTAACAAACAAGGAAAATCAATCAAAACATTTGCATCCTTGCAACATCAAGGTTTTAGATGCATTCATGCAAAAATTAGGAATATTTCAAGTTTTGGGTACTTTAAAAAAAAAAAAAGAGAGAGAACCTCAAATTTGCATCTCATTTCTAAAAACGTTCAAAATCAATCCTAAAAGTGCATGCAAAAGTTCCTAAAATCAATCCTAAAAAACTTTGTGTTTATTGAAAAACTAACTTCATTTTGCAAAAATCTTGAATGGCTTCTTTTTCAAATTTCATGCATCAAAGCTAAATTAGGAACTTGTCTTTTGGAGCTAAAAAAATCAAAGCAAAGGTCAAAACAAATTTTGAATGAAACTAAAGGAATGAAGCTAAGTCCTAAGAGTCATTGTCATTTTGAAAATCAAACACACTCTTGAATGCATTAAAAGAAAAAAATCTTTATTCCTTCCTTTTCAGTTCAAGCAAACGCATAATCAAATCTTGAATTCCTTAAAGGATCAAAACAAAGCACTTCAAAGTTCTCAAAACAACACGCCAATCTCAATCTTGAATGATAAAAGAAAGAACTTGAAATCGCTCAAATCGCTTACTTTTTGGAGAAAGAACAACTCAAAATTTAAACACTTGTGTCTTCAGTTATTCAAATTCAAACATCATTTAATCAATTTGGGAAAAAGAACAACTTGCTTGATGTGCATCTAGGAGCTTTCATTTTTAAAATCCTTGTTAAAGTAAGCAATGTAGAACATTTGAAATTGGACAAGTTCACTTGTTCTACTTTTAGCGAGGCCTGTCCAGGGAGAAAAGTGCTTCCTCCTTGGAGAACGACCTCAAACTGGTATCCCCCCCAACCGGTATATAAATAAAGTGAAGGCAAAAAGTACTCACTTATATCTCCTAAGCCATGGGTGTTTTGTGCCAAATGCAAATGTCTAGGGATGGTAAATATTCCTCCCCCAGCGTTGTTGGCTAGGCTCTTAAGTGAGTCACAAGCAGTCAGCATAACCGGGTATGGAGACTCCACAGAACTATTAAAAACTTGATAAAATAGAGGCTACCCTATCTGCATCCGAAAGTATCAAAATCTTTGTGCAAGGACCGATTCCAAGAGGTTTACCGGGTCGCCTCAAGATTACTCACCATTTGTATTCCCTTTTAGGGGGTACCAAGCTGTGGGAAAGCGATTTTGATACTCACCTTCCTTAGGTAGATCTGCTTGAAGTGCATAACAGTCAAATACTTCAGGAAAACTTTATTGGAACATACACTTTCAAAGCTTTATCAAAGTCAATTATCCTGTTTGTATCCCGCAAGGTTGCTTTGTCCCTTGTGGAGATTGCTTTTCCAAAAGTCTTGTTTATCTATCCTTTGCCATTGGAAAACATTGAATCAACCTACAAACTTGATACTCAGAAAGTCTTGCAGAAATCAGATACCCAAAGAAGCCTTTTTGTCTCAAACCAACTATCAGGAATTTCCCCAAAGTTATGCCAAATTTGATCAAACATCCAAAAGCTAAGTTGCCCAAATCCAAAGATTATCAAGAGGAGAAAGTTGCAGAAAGAAACCTTAAGAGCCATCAAGAAAAATATCAAGGCTTGATAATATTGGCTATAATGCAAGAGTCAAACAGTTTGCCTACTGATTCTGAGTAAACCGTTGCTACGTCAACCTTGAAAGAGAAGATTAGCCAGATCCTTTGCATGTCCCATTCTACCTTCAGATCTCAAAATCCTATCTCGGTAGTCCTTCATCCTAGTATCATCGTAGTTTCATCTTGGCATCATCACCAAATCCTTAGTTGCATTCTAGAGTCCTTAGTTGCATTCATCATCATCTTCCTAGCAGCATCATCGATCATCCATCCCCATTACATTTGCATCATCCTTTTAGAAAGAGCATTGTTCCATCATCCTTCACCATCTTTCCATCAACAATCCATAATCAGAATCCCAAATCCTTGATCCAAATCTAGCATCCATTATCCAAAATAGAGTCCACCATCCTTTGCACCAAAATCCAGAGATCCAAATCCATAAGCACTTAGTGTTCAAAACCTTTGAGTTGTTTCCATCCCTTATCTTAAATCAGATATCATCCCCTTTTTGACAGAGCATTGTCTAAAGGAAATCCAACTTGTCCTTGCATAGCCTCATCATCTCGAGCAAGAGATTGGCTTGTATTGATAAGAATCCAGTTGACCAAAGATCATTAGTCTATCCTAGGTTGACCAAATCCTATCATTGATCCTCCATCGAGAAAAACAATAGCTCATTGTTGACACTTAGTAATCTTCCACCAGCATCCCACCAATCCTCCACCCAATCTTGACCCAAATTAGAGCATCCCATCAAGCCTCCATCATCGTCAAGCTTTTTTACCAATCTGTCACCATCTTCCATCAAATCTTCCACCATCTTTGATTCATATCCAAGCATCTCACCAATCCTTGCATTATAGAAATTTCATCATCCTTAGAAGTTCCTTAAGCTTGCATCCATAATTCTTTAGAGTCTTTAGGAAATATCTTGCATCCATCTAGCATTGGCATCTCCATGCCTGTCAAGACAAGATTCAGATCTAGAAAAAGAAGGAACATGAATCCTTATCCAATCACCAGTTCATCTGATCCCAACATTTTTACCAGCGTGATGATAGCCTATGATCCCCAAATACAAAATGGAAATACATGGGATGATCCCAATATCCCCTTGGCTCCTCTAGCAATAGAAACATTTGTGAATCATCCAGAGAATCCACCAGTAATTAATGCACTCATGGCCCAAAACTAGCAAAGCATGTTCACTAACTTTGCACAAGTGCATACTTCCATTCCGCCATATCTCCATCCTCACATTCCCATAAGTACTATCCAAATCCTAGCACAAGTATACTCTCCATTCATCCAACCATTCCTTGATCCAACCTTGCAAACATCTCAAGCAGCCTCCACCATTCCCCTTGTTCTGCCAGGAAGCTTCACAAGTCCCGTAACACAAGCTGTAACACCATTTGCTCCATTCCATATCACAGGTACTTCATCATCTGCTATGGCTTCCCAAGCTCTTGCACAAATCCAACGCTTGTCCCAGAATCAACTCCCACCTCTTACACAAACCTTTGCACAAAAAGTTCCACCATCTTCCATAGGCCAAGCAACACCTTTCACTCCGGGAGCGATGCAATCATCCTTCCCCTTCACTTCACAAGCTTCCACATCCACACCTTTTGTGCTAGGAGGGATGTAATCATCTTTTCCTTTCAATCCCCAAGCTTCAACATCCACACCATCATTTTAGGGGTCAACGCAATCATTTCCCTCTTTCACCTAGCAAACCTCTACTTCATCTACTCCGGGGGTAGCGCAATCATTCCCCTTTCAAAATCAGAAAACTTCCACATCAGCTTTTTCATGGGGAACACAAGCATCCTCTTCATTCTCCCCCCAGCAAGCATCTACCCAACCACAAGCCTAGCAAAATTCCTTCACCACAGGAATGCCTTTCATGGGTTTTTCCAATCCACCATTCATATCCCAAACTCCCATTACATCTACCTTCTAGGCATCCGCTGTAGCACAATTCCCACCTCACACTGGTTCTCATTGGGGTCTCACTCAAGAAGACATGAAAGCCTTTGGAATACCAACTCACTCTCCTACATCCATGTTTGTAAACCAACAAGCCACCTTCTCACAAGCAGCACAACAACAACCATCTCAACCTCCACCAGCTTCATCCTTCACAAGCTATCCATTCCCAACACCCAGTGCTTTTCAGAAAATTCTTCCACCTCAGTAGCAAAGTTCCTCCCATTTCACAAGTTATCTTGCGCAACCACCCGTTGCTTCAAGCTTCCCTACATCAGTTCCACCCTTAAGCAATGCGGGAATGCACCTGATCTATATTGGTCAACCACAAAGCCAAGTTTAGCAAGGACCATCTTATCAACAAGCTGCATCATTCCACCAGCCACCCCCACAACAACCATACTTCCAGTCACAACAACAAACCCCCATCATTCCCCTACAGCAACAAGTTTCCTCCTATCAGTTACAGCAGCAAGTCCCCGTCATCCCACAACACCAGCAAGCAGTCCCGTATCCTCCACCACAATCTCCCCCTATGCTACATCAGTAATATCCCCAACAAACATCACTCCAAAATCCACTCCAATCTACCTATCCCGTTGGGCCATCTCCATATCCCACTCCACAATACCCACCTCAAATGGGAGTACCCACTCAAACACCAATCAATGCCGAGTGGGAAGCCATGAAGAATTCTCTTAAGGAGCTTCAAACCGATACTGATAGAAAAACCTACAAGTTTGAGGAGGTGTGTCCTTATCTATTTGACCAATCCATTGCTGCTATACCTTTCCCCAAGCACTTTGAGACACCTAAATTTGATAAATATTAGGGGAAAGGAGATCTAGTCAACCATATTAAAGAATTCTATGTGGTGTGCCAAGAAGTGGCTTATAGTGATAACTATCTCTTATGACTATTCCCTAAAAGCTTGGGAGGAACTGCTATTGAATGGTTCTACAAAATACCATGTGGGACGATCACGACCTTTACTAAACTTTCTAAGAAGTTCATTGTCCACTATGCCCACAATGTTGAGAATGAGTTGACCTTGTTAGATCTCTGCAACTCAAAATAGAAAGAAGGAGAAAGCCTATCAGAATACTTGCAATGATGGCAGAACCTTACCACCAGGTTATCATACCAGCCACCTGAAAAAAATTTGACCAAAATCTTTATTGATAATCTACATCCTAAGCTGTCCCACTTCATGAGGATGAATTGTCTCCAAACCTATCAAGATATCAAGAGCAAGGGGATAGGTATTGAAAAGGCCCTCCTAGATGAAGGCACGATCCAACACTTCAAAAATGATGCCCAAAAACCCAGCAATGATAAATCCCATTACTGGAATCGTAACAAGAACATTGTTACTGATAGAGCCACTAATACCAAGCATGTCCAATTTGCCATGGCTAGTCCTCCATCAACTCCTGCATACCAACAACAACAAGTGCCTGTCTATCAGCAACCTCCTCAAGTCCATCAGCAAACCACACAACAATATCATTCTCAGAATAATCAGTAGCAAGCCCATCAAGCTTATCAAGGTAATCCAAACAATCAGGTCAATGCCATTAATGTTGCTCCCAAACAACACAAGCCTAGAGCTCAGAACAATCCAAGGAAGACCTTCACACCACTAGGTGAACCTCTGGATGTTATCTTTCACCGAATGGCCAAGGCCAACTTCACCACGTTTCCACCAATCGAGCCAGTTGATGATAACACTCCCAAGCCCGATTGGTACAAAGATCATGAATACTGTGATTATCATTGTGTCAAAGGACACACTAATTTGAAGTGTATGAGACTCAAAAACTATATCCAACATCTCATTGATCAAAAAGAGATTCAAGTAGATACACCCGCTCAGGCCTCGCCAAATGCCAATTTACAAATCTATTAGAATGTGTTCCCACAACACAATGCTGGGAAGAACCAAGCCAATACCAATCATCCCTAGAATCATGGCAAAGGCAAGAAAGAAGATCACACTACCACCTACATCAATTATGATAAATTTGTTGGATGCATAACCCAAGTTGAGCCCATAGTCAATGCCATCCATGTTAGAGGAGCGGATTGTCAATGTGCTGTTACTACCCGTAGAGGCCGGATCACTGTTGTTGGTGCCCATCCAAGGCCATGCACAATGCACACAATGCACATTATAACCTCATAGAACATCTTGGGAACACACCAGCCCAAATATCCATCTTGGACCTTCTCCGCACTTCACCTCTCCATCAGGAGATCCTTGACCGAGCTCTCAAAGAAGGACATGTCCCCACAGACATTAACACCACCCAGTTTGAGACCCTTGTGGGACATCTATCCGCAGCCTATGCTTTATCCTTCAAAACATTTGACATGCTAGATGTTGCACCTGACCATACTCTCCCTCTTCGCATCGCCATCATGGTCAAAGACTTTGCCATCAAACGGGTCTTAATAGATAATGGCTCGGCCCTAAACTTGTGTACTTTGAAATTTATTCAGCAGATTGGGTTCACCTAGGTTGATATAGCACATGAAGTAATCACTATCAAAGCCTATGACAACTTGGAGCGTACCTTTGAAGGTACCATTACTTTGCCTATTCAGCTAGGCCTAGCAACACAAGATACCATTTGTCATGTTGTTGATCTTGACCTACCATTCAATATCCTCCTCGACCGACCATGGATTCATTCCATTAAGGCTGTATCATCCATGTACCATTAGTGCATCAAATTTCCACATCAAGGCACTGAGGTTACCATCCATGCTGATCCCCAACCCTTGGCATGCTGTCATGCAATGGAAGCATCATTCCCTCACTCCACTCATTGTCCTGAACTGACATTGGTACTTCTATTGCCAACTCGTCCCGATCCCATTGCAATCCAGAAACCATTCTCACCTCCACCCTCTCTTCCATCAAGATCAATAACCAGGGCTGTGGTGAATATAGCCTACATGATGCATTTTTCGTAGGGGTCCTCCCATGTGATCCACATACTCAAGGGTGCCCGAGTCACCAAAGCAAGCCTATTGAAGAGCATCATGAAATCAAGAGAATGGGACCTATGAATTTTGAATCCCATGGCACATTAAACAGTCAAGAAAAGGATCCTGACATTAATAGCTGGTTGTACAAAGATCCCCCACCACCTGACACTCAACTCCTTGGCTACTTTAAAGATAAATACCCACAGTCGTACAAGTACACTACTGAGCAATGGAACTACCAAGGTGGTGGTCTAGGACCATAAGAAGGCGGAAGCAAAGACCCAATTACAGCATCCAAAAACCCACAACATTAGGGTCTTGGCTTTAATACCCCTCGCCTGCATATACAAGGGCCCAATACCGCAACTGTGGGCACCAACATGACTAGTGTTCCCCTCTTGAATAGCCAAGACAACCTCATAGAAATTGAAGACATCCCTGAAGAGAAATAAATTAGATCCTATGACAATATCTTTGACAATGACACCCTCCTGGGGACTTCTATCCTCCAACAACTTTCCATCAATCTCATAGAACTTCCTCTCATTCACCCTGAACTCATAGATTGAGACCAACCAAGCATTGCACACATCGATGAGTTCCAAAGCACAGAAGCACTCCTAGAATTCATGGGGGCATCAGGCCCACAATCAGTTCCCAATTCAGAGTCAACTCAAATCTATAAGCTTGACCCAGAAGGATACTTTGGGGAGGAGGCAAGCTTTAGCTGCAAAAGAAAAATAGAAAAAGTAAAACATGAGTCTTTATGTGAAAACCCTTCTGGGGCACATTCTGATTCCAAAATAGTAAAAATAAAGAGTGTATCTTCTAGTGAAAACTTGGCAATTCAAGCGCTAGAAGATGAAGACTTGCCTCTTCCTCCCATCCAGGATTATAGACCAGAGCAGTCACCTATCATCATAGAAGAAACCAAGCTAGTCAACTTGGGTACAGAGGAATGTCCAAGGATCACCTACATTGCGGCCAACATGACAGAAGGTAAAGAAATGGCTTTGATTGCACTCCTTAGAGAATCAATCATAAATTTTTCATGATCATATGCACACATGCCTGGGCTTGATCCTAATCTTTTCATCCATCATCTAGCAGTGGATCCTAATGTCAAGCCAGTAAAGTAGAAGCTGAGAAAAATGCATCCAAAAGTTGCCTTATTAGTCAAAGCAGAGCTTGAAAAACTCCTCCAAGCCAAGATTATTAGAGCTATAGATTACTCTGATTGGATCTCTAACATGGTGCCTATCATAAAGCCTTTAGGTGACATTAGAATATGCAATGATTTCATGTTAGGAATAAGGTGTCTCAACCTTGGATAATTCCTATTCTTATTATTTGTTTTGTAAAATGTATTTCTTGCAAATAATGTTAATGTGCGGCATCTTGAATTGTGTGTAAGGAGATCATGGCTAAAATAGTTATGACGGATTCCTATGACATGTAAGAGCTATGTCAGGAAGACTCAATGACAGGTGAAGACATGTGGCAATTGATAAATTTGAGTACTGTGCACTCTTCCCCAATCGTGGGGTTTGGGGTTCCTATTTTCTCGGAGAATGGTAAAACCCTAATACGGTTAACTTTGGGAGTAGCCCTAAAAAGTGAAGTGCATGATATAAGCTTTTTTAGGGTTGTGAAGAGAAGTGATGCAAGTGTATGGTTGGAATGTTTTTATGTTGCCATGATTTGTCTTCAAGTTTTTGGAAATCTTCTCAAAGAACTTGCATTGCAAGTGTACTGTAAGCTATAATAGTTTTGATCAATACATTGTGTAGGTTTTGGAGTGCTGGGGTTTTTACCAAAAGGTTTCCCCATGGTATATCATTTTGTCATTCTCTATTTTTTCTGTATGCATGGTATGTGGTTGCAATATCTTTGTTAAAGTAGTTAACGAATCTGAAATTGTAAGGATTTATAAGAATTTGCACAATACTCTCCTATAGAGATTAGCGTAGGAAGCTATTTCCGCACCTGAGTTTCCTTACAAGTAGTATCAGAGGTTGATCAAATTTTGATCCTAGTTGTTGGGTAAGGTTTTACTTAGCTAATCTCAAGTTTGAGTGGGAGTTTTTTGCAGAGTATTCTGAATCTTATTTGTAGATTGAGATGGCAAGTTCATCATATGGAAGAATGGAGGTGGAGAAATTTAATGGCACTAATTTTGAGTTGTGGAAACTCAAGATGGAAGACATGTTGGAAGATTGTGACCTATGGGAAGCAACTCCAAGTGCTACAAGACCAGAAACTATAGCTCAAGTAGATTGGGATATCAAAGACCGTAAAGCTAAGGGTCTCATAAGACTCTGTTTAATCGATGCAGTTCTTCTGAATGTTCTAGATGAGAAAACTGCAAATAGTTTGTGGGAAAGACTTGCAGCCGTGTATTAGGCCAAATCTTTGGTGAACAAGTTTTTCCTGAGAAAGAAGTTGTACTCTTTGTGAATGGAGGAAGGTGGATCCTTAACGGATCATTTAAATGCATTTAATCTGCTAGCTGCACAGTTGACATCAGTTGGTGTCAAGTTAGAGGAGGAGGATCATTACTACACACTTTTGTGTTCTTTATCAGATTCATGGGACCATCTTGTGATGGCTCTTGGAAGCACATTAGTCACCTTCAAAATGGATGATGTGGTGTCTTTGCTGCTATCAGAGGAGATGCAGAGAAAGGCTTCTATTTCGAAAAAAGAAGCCCTTGCTATTCATGGGAGATCCACTGAAAGAGGGAAGAAAAATGACAATAAGGGTAGATCCAAATCCCGTGGGAAGTCAAAGACTTCCAATAAGTCCAAGGCAAAATGTTGGAACCGTGATAAATCTGGGCACTTCCGTAAAGATTGCAAAGAGCTGAAGAAGAAGAAGAAAGGTTCAGATTTAGCTTCAGAAAGATCTCAAGAAGATGGTGATGCATTCATCGCAGCTTTGGCAACCCATGCATCTAATGATGTGTGGTTGGTTGACTTGGGTGCTTCTTTTCACATGACCTCTCATCGAAACTGGTTCTCAAAATATGAAAATTTCGATGGTGGAAAGGTGTACTTGGGTGATGATTCTCACCTAAAGATAGTTGGACATGGAAGGGTCACTATCAAATTTCTTGATGGACGAGTAAAGGGAATCAACAGAGTTATGCACATTCCGAGTTTGGCATGAAACCTATTATTTGTAAGTATGCTAAATGATGTAGGTGTGCAAGTTGTTTTTTCAAAAGAAGGATGCAAGATGATGAGAGGATCGATAATGCTTGCAAGGGGTACTAGGAGAGGTACCTTATTTCAGCTAGATGTATGTATTCCTCTATGTAATAGTTCTTCATCCTCACCATCTGAACAAGCAGTGAAGAAGTCTATGGCTATTGGTTCCGATGGTAGTGCAAACACTTTGGAAGGTAAGCTTCCTGAAGAAAAGACAATGTTGTGGCATATGAGATTTGGCCACATTGGTGAAAAGGGTCTCAGAACCCTGAAAAATAAAAATCTCATTGAGGGGTTAAATGATTGCAATCTTGAGTTCAACTTCTACGAACACTATGTCTATGGTAAACAAAATCATGTTCAATTTTACTCTAGTTCTCACAAATCTTCTGATGTTTTGGATCTTATTCATTCTGATGTATTTGGTCCTGTAAAAGTTCCTTCAATCTCCAAGTCTGTATTTGTTGCATCTTTCATAGATGATTATAGTAGAAGGACGTGGATTTATTTCCTTAAAAGTAAGACACAAGTGTTTAGTCAGTTCAAGGAATTTAAAGCTCTTGTAGAGAATCAGACTAGTAAGAAGATTAAGTGTGTGAGAACTGACAATGGTGGTGAGTTTTGCTTAGCAGAGTTTGAACAATTCTATAAAGAACAAGGTATCGAGAGGCATAAGACAACTCCTTATACCCCACAACAAAATGGATTTGCAGAGAGAATGAATAGGACACTGATGGAGAAGGGTAGGAGTATGGTTAGTGGAGCTGGTTTAGAACAAAGGTTTTGGGCCGAAGCTGTGGCCATTACTTGCTATCTGGTTAACAGATCTCCTACATCAGCCCTTGTTGGTAAGACACCCATGGAGGTGTGGTCTGGTAAGAAGCCTTCAATTAGACATCTTCATGTTTTTTGGTTGTGAAGCTTATGCACATGTTCCAAAGGAGAAAAGATCTAAGTTGGAAAACAAAGCTGTTAAATGTATTTTCATCGGATATAGTGCTGGTGTGAGAGGATAAAGGCTTTGGGATCCTGTGACTAGTGATGTGTTGTATAGTAGAAATGTTATTTTCAAAGAGCTAACATCTTCTCCTATTGGGCTACAACCAAATGAAAAAGAAAAGGAAAAAGATGTTGTTCAATTGCCTCCTACCCCTGAGAAGACTGAACAGAGAGACCGTGTTGGGCCTAATGATGAGGAGAGCTCTAGCAACTCTGATAGTTCAGAAGAAGAGGAAGAACAACCTCAACCACAGCCCTTGAGGAGATCCACGAGAGAAAAAAAGCAACCAAAAAGGTTTGGTTATTCTATGTTAGATTCTAGTTGTGCCTTTGCTTTGATTACTAACACTGATGAGCCTAGATCTGTGAAAGAGGCTTTGGGCATGGAAGATGTAGGTTCTTGGATTGAGGCTATGGATGATGAGATGGCTTCATTGGAGAAAAAAAAAACTTGGGACCTTGTACCTTTGCCTAAAGGGAGAAAATGTGTTGGTTGTAAATGGGTGTTCAAGAAGAAATTTTGTGCAGATGGCAGTGTTGAAAGGTACAAAGCTAGATTGGTTGCAAAGGGGTATTCACAGGTAGAGGGAATAGATTATGGTGAAATATTCTCTCCTGTTGCAAAGTTGACATCCATTAGATTTCTGTTATCTCTTGCTACATCATATGATTTAGAGATAGAACAGATGGATGTGAAGATAGCTTTCCTTCATGGTGATTTGGAGGAAGAGATTTATATGTCACAGCCTGAGCACTACATTGTTAAAGGTAAAGAATCCTTAGTTTGCAGATTAAAGAAATCTCTATATGGTTTGAAGCAATCTCCTAGGATGTGGTACCTTAAGTTTGATGCCTTTGTGTTGTCAATTGAATTTGTAAGATCAAAATCAGATCATTGTGTTTATTTCAGAGTTGAAAATGATCACCTTCTTATTGTTGCATAATATGTTGATGATATGTTGTTGTTTGGGAAGGGTAAGGGTATGATTTCTAATTTTAAATCTCAGTTGTTAGCACAGTTTGAGATGAAAGATCTTGGGGCAGCTAGGTACATCTTGGGTATGGAAATCAGTAGAGACAGGTCTAACAGAAAACTTTGGTTGAGTCAGAGTAAGTATGTGAAGTTTGTGTTGGACAGGTTCAGCATGGTAGATTGTAGACCGCTATGTGTTCCTATTTCTATGGGAACAAAGTTATCTATAGATGATTGTCCAAAATCTCCTAGTGAGGTGGAGGACATGAGTAGAGTACCTTATGCTTGTGTAGTTGGCAGTCTTATGTATGCTATGGTCTGTACTAGACCAGACATTGCCCAAGCAGTGGGAGTCCTGAGTCAGTTTATGGCTAACCCTGGACGGGTACATTGGGATGCAGTTAAGTGAGTATTTAGATATTTGAGGGGTAAATTAGATTACTCCATATGTTATCATGGTAACTCTTCTGGATCTCCGCATTTAGTTTGTATTCATGGGTTTGTGGATTCAGATTGGGCAGGTGATATTGATAGCAGGAGATCCACCAGTGCTTATGTGTTCACTATGTTTGGTGGTGCCATTAGTTGGATGAGTAAGCGACAACCTGTGGTTGCTTTGTCCACTACACAAGTTGAGTACATGGCTGCTACTCATGCTTGTAAAGAAGCCATTTGGCTTAGAAGACTTTGTTCTGATGTTGGTGTTGATGCAGAATAGATTACTATTTGGTGTGACATTCAGAGTGCTATTTGCCTTGCAAAGAATCCAACTTTCCATGCCAGAACGAAGCACATTGATGTACAGTTTCACTTTGTGAGAGATATGGTGGAAGATGGAAAGGTAAATTTGGAGAAGGTAGATACTGTGAAGAATGTTGCAGATGCATTAACGAAACCAGTGGGCACTGAGAAGTTCAGATGGTGTTCAGAGTCTATGGGCCTTTTGGCCTGTAGCGGTTAGTTCCTGTTATGTTCCTATTGCTCTTACAAGGTGTTCGACAAGTGGGAGAATGTTAGGAATAAGGTGTCTCAACCTTGGATAATTTCTATTCTTATTATTTGTTTTGTAAAATGTATTTCTTGCAAATAATATTGATGTGTTGGCATCTTGAATTGTGTGTAAGGAGATCATGGCTAAAAGGGTTATGACGGATTCCTATGACACGTAAGAGCTATGTCAGGAAGAGTCAATGATAGGTGAAGACATGTGGCAACTGATAAATTTGAGTACTATACACTCTTCCCCAATCGTGGGAGTAGCCCTAAAAAGTGAAGCGCATGATATAAGCTTTTTTGTGGTTGCGAAGAGAAGTGATGCGAGTGTATGGTTGGAACATTTTTATGCTGCCATGATTTGTCTTCAAGTTTTTGGAAATCTTCTGAAAGAACTTGCATTGCAAGTGTATTGTAAGCTATAATAGTTTTGATCAATACATTGTGTAGGTTTTGGAGTGCTGGGGTTTTTACCAAAAGGTTTCCCCAAGGTATATCTTTTTTTCATTCTTTATTTTTTCTATATGCATGGTATGTGGTTGCAATATCTTTGTTAAAGTAGTTAACAAATCTAAAATTGTAAGGATTTATAAGAATTTGCACAATACTCTCCTATAGAGATTGGCGTAGGAAGTTGTTTCCGCACTTGAGTTTCCTTACATTTCAGGGACCTGAACAAGGCATGTCCTAAAGATGATTTCCCACTACCAAATATAGACATGATTGTAGATCTCACAGCAAGTCATGAAATGTTGTCACTAATGGATGGCTTTTCAGGCTACAATCAGATTCGTATAGCAGAAGTAGATCAATATAAAACAACATTCACAACTCCATGGGGTACCTTTTGCTACAACGTGATGCCATTTGGGCTAAAGAATGCGGGAGCCACATATTAGAGAGTGATGACAACAATCTTCCATGACATGATCCACAAGATCTTAGAAGACTATGTGGATGATATTCTTGCAAAATCAAAGACATGCCATGAACACCTTGACATTCTTGAGAGTGTGTTTGATCACCTACAACACTATGGGTTAAGGCTCAATCCAAAGAAATGTGTCTTTGGTGTTACATCTGGAAAGCTTCTAGGTTTCATAGTATCATGATGAGGCATAGAGATCGACCCCAAGAAGGTCAAAGTAATAACAGAGATGCCTCCACCAAGAACACTCAAATGGCTCAGAAGTCTACAAGGAAAGCTTCAATCAGTGCGTCGGTTCATTTCTCAACTAGCAGACAAGTGCCAACCTTTTACGCATCTCTTATGCAAAGACACAAGCTTCAAATGGGATCCTATATGTCAGAGAAGCTTTGATAAACTCAAGGAGTATCTAGCCAACTCTCCAATCCTAGTACCACCAGTTCCAAGATGCCCTCTCATACTCTACATCTCGACAACCACTATAGCACTGGGGGCACTCTTAGCTCAACATGATGATGAAAACAAAGAGAGAGCCATCTACTACATCAGTCGAACTCTTGTTGGCTATGAGCTTAATTACTCACCTATGGAAAAAGCATGCCTCACAGTGGTCTTTGCCACTCCAAAGCTTAGACACTACATTTTTAGTCACACAATCAGGCTCATTTCAAAAGTAGATCCCCTCAAATATCTATTATCAAGGACAAATCTCATAGGTTGTATGGAAAAATGGGTCATGTTACTTAGCGAGTTTGATATCCAGTACATAGATTGGAAAGCAATCAAAGGGCAAGTCATTATCGATCAGCTAGCAGAGGCACCACTGGTGGATGCTTATCCCCTAATTATGGAATTCCCTGATGAACACTTATGTATGATCGAAGAACAACCCATGTGGAAGTTATACTTTGATGGCTCCTACATATTACATGGATCAAGGGTAGGAATCCTATTTGTCACACCTCAAGGTGACTACATCCCAAAGTCATTCAAGTTGGGATTTTCATGTACCAATAACATTGTAGAATATGAGGCACTCATCTCAGGTCTCAAAACAGCCATTCAGTGGAATATCACAGAACTGCAAGTGTTTGGAGATTCACAGTTGATTATCAAGCAAGTCCTAGATGAATATCAGATGAAGGATGACAAGCTGCTACCCTACAAAGAACTAGTGGACAGATTGAAAGAGCATTTCCTGAATCTACAATTCACATAGATACCCAGACTTCAGAACAAAGTAGTAGACGCAATGGTAACTATTGGATCTTTGTTAGAAATCCCTCATGACACATCACAATATGAATTCCTAGTCGAGCAGCTACATACACCAGCTTATGAGAATGCCGTTGCCGAAATGGTGTGTGTCTTGGTTGGTCCTCAGTCCTTGTGGTACCACGACATCCATGCATATCTAAAGAATGGTATCATATCCCCCCATCTCACCAATAACCAATGCCAAAACCTTAATCACAGAGCTTCCCGCTACACTCTTGTAGCCAACACCCTTTATCATCAAGGGTATCACAATATCCTCTCTAGGTGTTTAGATTCAAATAAGGCTATCCTAGCTTTACAAGAGGTCCACGCTGGAATTTGCGGTGCCCACACGAGTGGCATGATTCTAGCTAAGCAGTTGCTTCGAGTTGGGTATTATTGGCCAACCATGGAACATGATGCTTGTGAGTTTGTTAGAAAATGTTTACCATGTTAGCAGCATGCAAATTTGATTCATGCACCAGCACAAGACTTGCAGCCCATTGCGCCACCTTGGCCATTTTCATGTTGGGGCTTTGACCTTGTCAGCTTAATCACTCCCCTTTCCTCAGATGGACACAAGTACATAATAACTACCACAGAGTACTTCACCAAATGGGTTGAAGCAATTCCACTCACCCTAACTACTGGCATTCAAATATCCAAGTTCATCCTTTACCACATCATTTGTCACTTTGGCATACCATCTACCATCTTCACAGACCATGGCACACCTTTTGAAAACTAGCATGTGGATGATCTATGTGCCCGACTCCACATCCATCACCATTTCTCTAGTCCATATTTCCCTCAAGGAAATGGCCAAGCTGAGGCAACCAACAAAACTATCTTGAAAATCCTCAAGAAGGTTTTCAATGATTCTGGTCGTGACTGGCACCTCCAAATCAATCCCGCCCTTTGGGCCTACCATACTTCTTATCTCACTCCCACAGGCACCACCCCATATTCCCTTGTATATGGTGTCGAAGTCATTTTGTCGATTGAGGTCGAGCTCCCATCATTGCGAATCTCCATGAAGAACTACACCACTGATGAAGACTATTGTGTGGCCCATCTCACACAGCTAGACCTGTTAGATGAAAAAAGACAGCAAGTATATGATCACCTGGTTGCATACCAGAATCAACTCAAAAGGAGTTATAACAAGAAGGTTCATCCTAGACAGTTTTAGGTCAGTGACATGGTCCTCAAAGAAAATTTGAAGGTCCAAGCAAACAGAGAAAAGAAAGGCAAGTTTGAGCCTACTTGGCTGGGCCCCTATGTTGTCAAAACATGCTTCGGCTCTGGCACCTATCAGCTATCTACACTAGAAGGTGAGCCTTTGAATGATCCCATCAAAATCATACATCTGAATAGGTTCTATGCTTGAATCAAATCCTACATATTCAGAAAATCCATAAAAATTGGAAAAAGCAGAAAAATACAAAAAAAATAAAAAAAGCAAAAAAGAAAAGAAAGTAATTGTCCAATGGTGAAAACTTGGCAATTCAAGTGCCTTGGACAAGTATGTTGGTTAAAACTTGGCAAACAGGTGCCATACATAGTGGACCGAGTCATTATCTATCAAACTCCCATCCCCCCATCCTAGCATCTCAGTCCTTTTTCTACCATCCCCATCCCCATCCACCATCCCCCCACAATCCTCTTTTCATAATCTTCAACCAAATCCACAATCCCACCTATACCATATCTTGTACCCTCTCTTGCCCATATCTTGCACATATCTTGTACCATATCCTGTATATCTTGTATAGCATGATCCTTCTTGTATATCCTGGATAGCGTGATCCTTCCTGTATCTCCTATATAGTGAGATCTTCCTATCCCCAATCCTGAGCTTCTGTCTCTATCCGTTGTATATCTTTTCCCATTTGTTGTACATATCCTTGTGTCTTGTTGTACATAGTCCTTGTCAGTCTTGCCACTGCATTTGATCAGAACACTTTGTCCTACCCAGCCTTGTACTTCAGCAACATCAATTGTCAACTATTCTTGATCCCAGTGATTATTCTTTGACTTCATCATTTTCCCAACACCCAACAACACTCTTTCTCTCATCAATCAGTGGGTCCTTGAGGATGTATCCTTCCTCCTGTCAGACCTAATCTTTCACTAGGCACACCAGGTCCATGTCAATACATCCTTCCACACGTTGAGACCAATCTTCCCACCATCAATCCAATCCATCACATCAAATCTCTCTCCTTGGCAAAGGATGTCCTTTTGGAGTTCTCATTTTGGTCTTGGATTTTGTCCTTTGGATCTTGTTAATCTTTTATGGCTTCTCATTGTTCTCTACTCATAGTCACCACGATCCTTTATATCATGGTGCACTGGGAATGAGGATAATCTGGGGCATGGTCTTTTGATTTTTTTATTCTGCCTGTGAGTCAGTCGGATGTGACCCTTGCACGGTTCACATGTGATCTTTTGGGTTACATGGTGCACTTGGGAAATGTTGTTTGTTTGTGGTTTCTCCAGCATCATTCCTACCATGCTTCCTCTCGGGATCATGTGTGATGCTGGGGCAACCCTGTGTGTCTTTTTAGCATCAGTCCTATGCAACGCTGGTGACAAAGCCTCGTGATCCTAGTATACTTGGTAGGTCTCTAGCATTTCTCTATTAAACTAGGTTGTGCTCTCCACATTTGCACTTGGAGCTTCCCCCAATCCCCTGCATCTTGCATCATCTAGATTAATCTTGCATCTTGCCTTTTCATATAGCTGCATGTTGCATTCTGCATTCCATCTCATCTTGCATTCACCTCTCTTTGCTCTTGGAAGCTTGGTTATTTATTCTCCCCTTCTTCCTAGGTCCTTCCTTCTTTGTTTCCTTTCGAGAAAATTCCACAACGTTTACTCCTTGCATTATTTTCTCAAGGGGGCACAACCCATCGTTCCTCTAAATTCTAGCCTTGGGCATTTTATTTTCTTGTCTTTGATGCCATGCCACTTGCGGCATCGCATCAAAGAGGGGCAAAATGTAGACACCTAAAAATCCTTTAGAAAATAAAGTATTTTTATTTTCTGAAAAATCCCTGATGACATCATCATTTATTAATTAATTAATTAATTTATTTTTATGCCATTAAATCCCTTTATCTTAATTAAAAATATTTAATTAAAAAATCCCTCCCAAAAATGTTTAAATCTTATTAAGCATTATTCCCCTATTTATTAATTATTTAATTAATAAATTGACCAAAAATCTCAAAACAAATAATTTATTTATTTTTTGCCCAAAACTTGGCCAATTTCCTTAAGACCACTAACCTCTTCTAGAATCTTCTAATCCTTCTTTAATTTTGATTAAAGACTAATCCCATCATTTCCTAACCCTAATCCCTACTTAAAATATTTAATTAAGATTAAATATTTAATCCTCATATTTATTAAATTCATTTTTAATAAATATTCTCAAACCTAAACCATAGAAATAAATAAATCTTTATTTATTTCCTAAAATCCATATTTATCCTAAGGAAGTTCTAGACTCTTCTAGAAAGTCTTTATCCTTGTCCCCCTAATCCTAAACCTAGTCCTAATTCCCCCCCTAACCTTGTCACATTCCCTAAACAAGGTTAGCCAACTCCTAAGCTTAACGCAAAGTCAACAAATTTCTAGAAACTTCTCTTACATGCATTAAATGCATTTAAAGCCTCCTTATCCCTCGTACATGCATTTGTGATGCATTTAAGAAGCCCCTCACTCTTTTCTTACACCCTTTGACCTTAAGCACATGTCCCAAATTGTGCACATCCCTCCCATCTTTCAACCCAATGCCCTTGTGAGACTTGTCACAAGGAGGTGGCCCTAAACTAGCATAATCCATGTGCTCCCCTTTGAATGAATCTTGGCCTCTCTTAAGGATTTTGATCCTGGCCACTCATTCCTCCTTCCTAAAGCCTATAAAGACTCCTCATTTCCAAGAGCAAAATATTCATTCACCTTTTATTTCAAGCATTGTTATCATGCTCATTTAGCTCTAGACTTAGCATAATCAATACTAATTGTTAGTTTTTCATCATTTTCAAGCTTTCTTAAAACACATCATAGCTTAGTAATAATGGATTAACATAGTTTATTTCATTGTTTTGCATAGCATATCATCCATATCACATCTCTATTTGGTTAATAACAATCTTAGCATAAGCATCATGTAGCTCAAATCTCCATAACAAGCATCATATTTGAGTTCTTGAAGCCTTATGGGCAATTTTGGGTGTTCTACCCATTATTGTGCCATTTTATGGGGTTCTCATGAGTCTCAATCCTTCCAAATCAGCATTACAAACATGCTCCAAGTGCTTAGAGAGCACACCCACATCCCCTAACCAAGAGAAAATCAAACAGTGCTTGGATGCACCTGTTTAGGCTCTATCTGAGGTGGCTTAGCTTAGAGTTTCCTTGTTTTGGATTGATTTTATGTTAGATTAAAATCTTAATGTTTGATTGATTTGAGCCTTTCAAAACAGATACAGATATCCTCAAAAGCCTTGTCTACAATATGTATGTACCCTTAATATGTATTATATATATGTATATACATACGTACATATATATGGAGAGATATGGAGAGATAGATATGTGATGCAAGAGAAAAGATGATGAGAGAGGAAAGGGAGCTAGCTCTTGGGAGGTATAGAGGGAGGGAGAGAACTAGAGAGGGGTAAGAGATACAGGTGAGAAACATAGAGGGAGCGAGAGTCACGAGAGACCTAGATGAGGAAAGAGAGAGGTGAGATATATAGAGGGGAACAACAAGAGGTGAACAATGATATATGGTTATAGAGGTTGATTTGTAATCTCAAAATATACTAAAATAATTCACATAGGTGAATCACATCTTTTAATATATTTCATAGTGTGTTCTTGTAATTATGATAAAGCATATGATCTAATCATATGGATAGGATTAGGGATGGGTTTAAGCTCATAGGGATCATAGTTAAGTAAGCATTAAGAGAATCAAAACCATAAACCTAACCATAATTTTAATCATAATCCCTAAACCATAAACCATAAACCTAGTCCTAAACCTAATCCCTTATCCTAACCATAATCCTAACAATAATCTAGTCAAGAGAGGAATATACTATAAATGGAAGTGATAAAGGAAGACGGTTGGGAGATAAGTTCTTATAAAAGAAAAAAAAAATAGAGTGAATTTTTAGCTTATATGGAAGGACACTTCCTTTAAAACCAAAAATAGGAATACTTACATTAGAAACTACTTTGAACATTTTTATCTAATCCCAAGCACTTTCAAAATCATGATAATTTCTAGGAATAAACAATGATCAAAAGCCAATTCAATGGTCAAATATGTAATATTTGTCAATGGTTGCATGAACTTCTTATGTGTATCTCATAGCCTTAGGTATAAATACTAAATCATCTCTACCAAATCAGCATATTCAAAGCTTCTTTCACAACATGCTCTTCAACACTTCACTTGAGAGAGAGAGAGAGAGAGAGAGAGAGAGAGAGAGAGAGAGAGAGAGAGAGAGATTGGAAATAGCCTCAACCTTATGTACCCTAAATCTTTCATCCTAAAACCTAAGTAGAGAGTGGTATGAAGAGACACTTTTGAGACTTAAATACAGATCATCATTTTCAAAATTAACAGCTCAAATTTTATCATGCTTGCACATAAGTAGAAAACTGTACCAAGGACTCCACAAGAAAATGGAGTGGTTGAACGCATGAACAGGACAATAATGGAGCGTGAAAGGAGTATGAGGTTGCATGTTAGGCCACCCTTAAATATGTGGGCAGAGACTGTAAACATTATTGTTTATTTAATCAATAGAGGCCCCTCTACTCCTTTGGACTATGGTATTCTAGAGGAACCATGGAGTGGTAAGAAGGTGAGTTATTCTTTTCTCAACACCTTACCATACACTAATGTATTGTGCAAATTCTTATAAATCCTTACAATTTCAGATTCATTAACTACTTTAACAAAGATATTGCAGCCACATACCATGCATACAGAAAAAATAGAGAATGACACAATAATATACCCTGGGGAAACCTTTCGGTAAAAACCCCAGCACTCCAAAACCTGCACAATGTATTGATCAAAACTATTACAGCTTACAATACACTTGCAATGCAAGTTCTTTCAAAAGATTTCTAAACCCTAGAAGACAAATCACGATAGCATAAAATGTTCCAATAGTACACTCGCATCATCTCTCCTAGCAACCTTAAAAAAGCTTATATCATGCGCTTCACTTTTTAGGGCTACTCCCAAAGATAACCATATTAGGGTTTTACCATTCTCCAAGAAAATAGGAAGAGTATACAGTACTCAAATTTATTAGTTGCCACATGTCTTCACCTGTCATTGAATCTTCCTAACATAGCTCTTACGTGTCATAGGAATCCGTCATAACGGTTTTAGCCATGATCTCCTTACACACAATTCAAGATGCTGACACATCAACATTATTTGCAAGAAATACATTTTACAAAACAAAAAATAAGAATAGGAATTATCCAAGGTTGAGACACCTTATTCCTAACAAGGGTAATGGTTTATATTATGATTAGTATTATGGTAATTAGGATTAGGATTAAAATTAGCAAAAGGATTCAAGATTTAGGACAAGATTGGTGTTAGGGTTTACATCATGGTTAGTATTACCTTTAGAGTTATGATTTATGGTTTAGTATTTAAATAAGGGATTAAGAGCTTAGGATTATAGTTAGAATCAGGGTTTTGGTTTAGGATGATGGTTTAATATTAAGATCAGGGTTGGGGTGATAGTTAGGATTAGGGTTTGGATAATGGTGCAATTTTGATAGACACTTTTGCAACAAAAGAATATATCTACCCATACTCACTACTGATGCAGTCAAGGTCATTGGATCCAATGAAGGACTATCCAACCTTGCAGCCAAACACCAACACAATGAAAATACACAAAGACAACACTAGATCTGAAAGGAAACATAAATCTTTATTCATAAACAATTTATTACATGCAATGTGTCGGGCTGTAAGGCCTTCCCGGTTACGACCAATTACAATGCAAGAAATAGTTCTACAAGATCACAAATGATCCAACACACATATACACACTCTCAACTAGCCCAAGTCTGCAACACAACAGGACACTGGTAGGCACTCCAAGAAGAATCTGAACTTGTACCCACAGGTCACCAAGCAATCTTCTGCTACCTAAGCCCTCAAGCTACTAAATCTGTTATTCTACCTAGATCTGTACTCTGATTCTAGATCTTTGCTCCTATTGATCAAATCTGACTTCCCCAGATCGATACTCTGGTTCCAGATCGATGCCAAACAACTACCCAAACATCTACTTAAATACACATCCCTAACAAATAAATTCTTAAGCTAGTCGGCTCTCACTACAAACAAATATTAAATGCAAAATAGGTCGGCTCTCAATAGCCTTACAAATAATTAAATAATTCATGTCAGCCTCCAAATCCACATAGGAGAATGTGACATCAGCTACCATCATTAAATGCACCAAGTCGGCCAACCAAATCCCCAAGAACACCTATTGATAAGCCAATCTATGGAGTGTCAGGAAATATACTAACCGCACATACCAACCGAGCTCCACAAGTATTATTGAGCACCAGTGTCGACTGAGCAATGTAGACATCGCCGAGCACCAGTAGTGCCGAGTCTCCTTCAATGACCGAGCTCCCTTTAGCGATTGAGTCTTCCAGTGATCGAGCAACAGGCATAAACACCGAGACCTCATTGGTAACCCAATACCGAGCAACAAACCACATAGTCACTAAGTGACCATCTTCCATCGAGATCCACCAGTACTTCCAACTGAGAATCACCACCAAGATCACCATTATGATCACTGAGCTCCATCGGTGAAACAAAGCAAGCTTTGACCGAGAACTACCACAAAAATAACTGAGCAAAACCAAATCTTTTTCAAGCTCATCCACCTCCTTGACCAAGTACCAGAAAATCATAAGAAACTGAGCAAGAAGCCAGGATGCCCCTACATCAAATACCCTCAACTTGAGAGTAGCTTTTTATAATTAGTTGTGCATTATATACTTCTCAATACCTCTATCTCAAACAATATTTTTACCAAGAACTCATTTGCAACCAATAGGTTTTCTTCCTACATGCAATGTTGTAAGATCTCATGAATCTTTTTTTTTAAGCTATCATTTCTTCATCCATAACAATATTTCAATGTTTTTCATCATTCATACTTAATGATTAGTATTAACACTATTATTAAAAGTAGTGAGAATACGAAGACTAACTAGAAATCATACCATATTAAAATAGCTCTAGCATGATGTCATATGATTTTCCTTGTAATTAATGTGAAATAATGACTAGTACTAAGGCTCAACTAAAATAAATTTTGATTGTTAGACCTTACTAAGAGATTAATGATCGACAAATACGAATAATGGAAATTAAACTAGGGGAGAGGATATCCTAAAATCCTTAAATTTAGACCACTGTATCTTTGTAAGACATGCTCCCCATATACTCTTTTATTAGCTAAGGAGTCTTCTTCTCTATTTCCCTCACCTTATATGTGATTTATAATTGTTTCTTCAAATTTATCTAAAACCATTAAAACATATTCTAGAATTTAGAAAATAGTTTCCAATTTGGGGTGCTTCTTTTTATTAGAGCATTTAAGATAATTTGAGAGTCACCTTCGATGACTAACCTTATAACACCCATGTCCAAACAAAGGATAAGACCTTCTATCAGGGCTTCAAGTTCTACAAGATCATTGGACGACACTCCAGGGGGTTTAGTCAATTTTTCTAAACATGTACCTTTATCTGAATCAATAATACATCCTAACCCAGCCAGGACATGGTTACCCTGAGAGGCCCCATCAAAGTTAATCTTTGTCCAACCTGGTGGAGGAGACAACCATTTTCATTCAGCCCTAACATTTGTATTAATAGTTTTCTTAGAGCATATCATTGGTGGATTAATTAATTCAGACCAATTTTTATGCATTTCTGCATCCCATGCACAAAAGGAACCTTCTTCCTTAAATAACAGAAGGAGATCTCTCTTACATCAATCACCAATGTCTTTCACTACGTCTGCCTACCGATGACTCGCTATCTCTGAGATCACTCTACTTAAGGATCTCCCTCGCATCAGTCACCAATGGTCCTCACTGCATTTGTCTACTATCGTTGTTCTATTGAGACTTCTCACCAATGTTGTATACTTTCTAGTTTGACATCAATCCACTGAAACTGAAACTGAACTAGTAATTCTCTAAGGCATGCTAAACTTTTCTTTTGTGTGCTTGTTCTTTCACTTTGTCATTCCTTCTCGAGAAACTCCATGACGTCTATCTTGGATAAAGAGCTGCAAAGATTGGGGCCATGATTTTTTCTTTTCTTTCTACTTGTCAGTTTAGTTCCAATGATCCAATGGATCCACATGATATGGGTGTCCACTATGAGAGCCTCTATCATGTGTTAGATGGCCATGTGTACCTTGACTCCTTTTATTTGGAAACTTGGTGAGGTTGGTTCTTCTTCTTGCCTACTTGAGTAACTTCTTTCTGCTACAATGAAATCTCAATGCTCATCCTCTGAAGTGAATGTAAGGGTCATTGCGAGCACCCTCAATACACTCCTCGATCACTTACAAAATGAAGGAACTCTCATGTGTCTGATGTGTTTGTATGCAAGAAACATTCTGGTCATCCTAGCAATTATGCTTTGGTGCTTATGTTCACTTTCTAAATAAAAAAGAATCTAGGTGTTCTGGTCATTTTGGCTTCTTGTGCCTTAATGCTTACACCTCATTCTGACAAATCTGTGAGTAATATAATATTTATATTCTCATGAATGCCTTGTGAGTGAGGGTTGTATGACATCTTGCGACTGTCCTATAACAAAAGATCTGTGATGAAAACTATCTAACGGGTCCAACAACCAAGTCCTAGGGATTGCATCTAGCTTAGGCTTGTATTTTCATTCTAGACTTGAATTGTGACAGTAATCCGATGCTCACTTCATTGTATTCTCCTAGATTTGTAAGAGGAGGGTTCTTATTTCAAGTCATGGCTTCGTCACAATTGTACAATTTTTTGGGATCGAAATTGAAATCTGACACTTCTAAGTAGCTCAAAATTGTGTTTTAAAATTTTTGGGACTGACATGATCGGATGCTTGTGCAGTCGACCTTCTGATGTCGCTTTCTTGTTAGAATCATCTTGCATCAATATTTTCTTGACATCTTCATTTTTTCATCAAAAGTCAAGCCTGGTCAACTCTAGTCAATTTTGGTCAACCTTGGTCAAACCTAGTCAACTCAACCTCCAAATCGCTCCAAATCATTGTTGATTCTTTTGTAATTTGTTATGAGTTCTTCTAGACCTCTGATTCTATCTATATCTACTTGACCTATTGTTGTCAATCTCTTTTATGACGTGTCATCTTTCAATTTCGCTCTTGAGGGGTAGGTTGATTGCATCATTGAATCTCTAAACCAATTCTTAAATCAATCTGATCTGAAACAAAAGTCCTCATTACTAGGGGCATCTTTACTAAGGAACTATCTAAAAAAGAAGTTTCAAGACCTACAAACCCCCCCAATAACTGTCCAATTTGACATAGGATTTTACTATGTAGAAGCTCCATTGAAAAATTATCAATTGAAACCCATTTTAATACTGAGTTTTTGGCAAAGGTTTCAAAATTAAAGTTAGATTTCCATTGGAAACTACTTAAACATTACCTTCTATAAAATTTGGTAATCTGTGGACTAGGGCATCTTTAAGAGCTAAATACTTGCAATTCAGATAAAGATAATTATCTGTAAGGTTTGTAATACCTACCTAGTCACCAAGTGACACAGATAGCCAGTCCACAATGCTATTCATGGAACAAATGGGGTCATTCCAAAATGCAAATAACTCGTGCTTGCAACAATGAGCTGCCAATGGTCATTAGTGTAGTCATTATTGAGGATCGTCACAATTTCTTTTGATTGATCTGAGTGTCTTTCCAAAGCAATGTCAGTGGATTACATATTGGTCAAAGACGCTTGTTCATGGTTCCTCCCAACTTGACTTAGACATTTAAAATTATTATTAAAAGAGACTTGATTTGCATCTGAAGGAATGAGAGTATCCTTTTTGTCCATTTCCATTGATGATTGAGGTCTTAATCGCTGAGAGTGAGATTTAGAAAAACTAGAGTTATCGTGAAACTCCGTGAAATGCTTTTTCAGAATGGATGAAAATTTAGGTTTAAACCTTTTTTTGCTCACCTTCCTACTTAGATCCAACCCAACTCTGAGTCTATGTTAGATCGAATGATAGAAGGATTCTTAAGGAAATGAGATTCTGGGATTACCTTGGATGAAGGAAGGCAATTATGCTGAGAAGAAGCTTCAATAACACCACATCTCTTTGTAGAAGTAGAGGGCTTCTCCAATGAAACCCTCACTAAAGAGATAAATCTATTCGAGCAAGGAAGAGGAATATTGACGGAGCTAGCAACATGCCCATATTTTGTGGAAGCGAAAAAATCCAATTGTTTCGCATGCTTAAAATTGCTGGAGAATTCAACGAGCGTGGGATACAGTGATTTCACAGAGCATTTCTTACATTATAAATTTTGAACTCCATTATCCAACATAACATAATTTTCATAATTGCTTAAGTATTCTAATGATTTTGATAGGTTTTTAAAGTAGATGTTTAAGTAATATGATTATGATTTATATCTACTACCTAAATATTCTAGTGATTTTATAATATTTAAATAAAAATATTTATGAGCAAGATTTATATTTTGTATGTTTCTATGTTAAAATTAAGTCATGGGTAGATGAGTTTATTTGAATATGATAGATTAATACAATTATTTTTCTAAAATCTATTTTATTTTGTGTTTTGAGGAATAAAATAATTTGTTGATTTTTATTTTTAATTAATCAATTATGTATTTGGTTGGATCACACCATTATACACATCACTTATGCTAGATTGAGATGATATCATCCTTCTACTTGCAATTTGTATTTCTCTTTTTCACATTTGATTCTTGTGTGTTTACTTGTTGCAACATGTGACCCCACACACACTAGTGTGTTAATGTGGTGCTAATAAGTTATAATACAATCATTGAACATGAAAATTTTGTTTACCTCATTTTTAATATCTTTTTCTTATTATTTTTTAACATTAAATTTTACACCACATTATGTTGATGTCTTTAATACTTGATTCTACTAAACATGTTTAAGTCTTTAAAGAGGCCCCTTCTAAAATATTTGTAAAGGTCTCAAATTGTGTGTCTAAGGTTGTGTATTTTAAAATATCATTTGAGTTCATTTTTATCATCACATTAAATCTCTAAATAATGGCATCTCACATTAACATATTTATTCATACATATATTAATGTTAACAAAACATTTTCAATTGCAACAAGAAAAATTACATTAAGATGTCAACATCTAAAATTATGTGTTCCTTTACTTCAATCTTGATGAATCAATCATATAGCTTAACCATCATCAAAGAAGTTTAATGCTTCCCATTTTACATAGCAAACTCCTAAAGATGCCTCTTATCACAATCTTATTTTCTACAAACATGTATACATCCAAGTCAATCTTTTTAGGGCATCGATTAACAAACTTAACATTTGACAAAATCATGCCACCCAACCATATCATAGACACAATCTTGTCTCTAGGTTCATAATCTTGTATTTCATTCATCTCAAGTCTTTAATTGTAAATTAAATTTAAATTTTTTATTTACATATTTCTGTCACTGCACAACATTCAAAATTAACAATAATTACAAATATGTCCTAATCCATCTCAATAGTCAATTTTGTATGAAATTCGCTCAACTTTACTTCTTAATGTAGATAGCAAGCTCCTTAAGATGCTTCTTAGTATAACCTTGATATTACATTATTGTATACATTCAAGTGAACCCTTTTTACATCTGTGTATACATGCACTTAAACCATACCATAGTCTCAAGATCCATAATCTCATATTTCAGTAATCTTAAATATTTGATCCCAAATCCAAGTGAAGCATTTTTAAGATATTGAATGAAAAACTTTACATTTCAAAAAAAATATACACATAAACCACATGGTCTCTAGATTCATAATCTTATATTTCAGTCATCTCAAATATTTGAAATCTAATTTCAGATTTAATTTACAATTCTTTGAACAACACCATAACATTCAAAATTAACAATAATCACAAATATACGCTATTCCATCTCAATGATCACTTCAAGATCAAATTTACCCAACTTTTCAATTTACATCAACCACAAAATTAAAACATTATAAAATTAAATGGAGAGTTGAACTCCTGAAATGACACATTAGATGTTGTAGCATTTCCAAGCATTAGGTAGATGACAAGCTATCTCCCTTAAATTGACGAATTCAAAGCATGAAAGATGACTAACTAACTAAACTCAATTACCAGTCTGATTAAAATACCAAGAATGCAATTCGTACTGAAAAATAAACATCATTCACAGAAAATAATCTTAAGCACGCAAACCACTACCAAAACCATTCAAATAAGTAATATCATACAGCATTTGTATGAACCTTAAATCAGAAAATAGAAACCGTTAGCGTATAAAAAATGAATACTCAACCATTCCTGACTTCAAATGTAAACTAAAATTCATATAGCTAACACTGGGTCATCGCCCTAAAATTTTAAAATTAGACTAATACCACGCCACGTTGGGAAAATCGAGAAGCCCTAGATCTGCAATCCAGACATTGAACCGTAGCCTTATATTCCATATTCTAAAGAGATGGTAAGCTGTTTTAGAATTCGTTGAACTCTATATTGGTATTTGTTTCAGTGGTCTGCAAAATAACTTGCAAATACTAATTAAGTGATGTGACTAATAAAGTCTTTGTCAGTTTTCTTTCATCTCATTTTTTAACTTCAATGGATAATTCGGAGCAGACATGGAAGAGTAACATAGAGAATAAAACAATTAAGAAAAAACAGATATGTAAAACCCTGCAACTAAAAGCTCACCTGAGCATTCATCAGGGCACGCACGTGATAACTCCATCGAAAAGAAACTGACAACGTGGGTTCTTTTTGCTCCCTATTCACAGCATCGCGCCGAGGCCAAAAATGATACAACGTTAAAAATATCAATTTAAAAGAGAAAATGGGGTGAGAGAGGCTCGAACTCTCAACCTCAGGATCACTCAATAAGCTACGAGGAGACAAATTTCACAACCAAAATAGACGCAGAAAGAGCGGCCCTCACAGCAGGAAAACTTACTGCAGCCCCTGTAAGCCTTTCGACTGGTAGCCCTTTCTTCTTCCAATTTGCACCCGATTCGCTCATATGAGAAATCAAAACAGACCCAAATGGGATCAATGGCCGCCAAATGGTAAAGGCAACATTCTTCCCTATTGCGGCACTTAGGTGCAAATTCCCACAGGCGTTAGAACGCACAAACTCATCCCTGTGGGCGACCCTGGGCTTCGAACCCTGGCCCTTGTAGTACCCTAGAAGCTCCGTCTTGCAGAAGGGCAGATTTTTGTTGTGGCGGAGGACCCAAATGTTGCGCTACATCTACAGTATGGGAGAAGAACAAAGATTTCCTACATGGTGGCTCTGCACTGCTCCTCCCTCCATGCCTGCTCTATGGGCTTCTCCATCAAATTTGCCCGCCAGTGGATTTGAATCGTACTCAAATGTGCTGAGAGGATTTTAAAATCAATATTATTTAAATTATTTTGAGCGGGTCAATTTCTTTTTAAAATCTCTGACACATACGGAAGTAACTAAAAACAGCGGAAACGTCTGTCACTCTCCGTCCCAGTTAATCTTCCGTCTATCCTGTTGTAACATAGGATGAGGTATGGTATGGTGTATGTAGTGGAAGCATACATAGCATGCACGTTTTATCGGGAGATTAGCCACAGCCAATAATATATGCTAGAATATACATGCATATAAAGGAAACAAATATTCTATTCTATATCTTGGAAAAGTAAACTCTAAATTTAGTTTTTTAATATATTTGAATAAGCAAATTAAAATTCTATATTTTGTTTGTATATGTCTGTGTATATATTTCTATTAACAATTATATACAAATATTTTAAAAGTATGAATATTTATTTTTTAGATAGTTCTAATTTATTAAAAAAATTATGAATATTTTTTATGAATAACATAAAATTAGTTGAAATTAGATTTTTTGTATTAATATTAATATTTGTTTCATCTTTTCTAAATTTTGATAGATGGATTTCACATATTTATGTTTTGTATATTTTATTTGACATTTAATTTGACAACTTCTAAAAGGGTGACTTTCATTCAAAACAAGCTACAAAACTTTCAAATAAAATAAGTATATTACCAATATTTTCTGATTTTCCCAATTGATTATACTGAAATTTTTATCTTATTTTTTCAAAATTCTCACTTAAGAAAGGGTTTGTATATATGTTTACAAATCAGCCGAAAAAGCTCTAAATATATTACCCCATTATTCACAAGGTTCTTAGAAGTGATATCTTGTGCCAATATGCTTAAACATTTTATGAGAAATAGTTTTTTTTGTAAAGTTGTTTCTAAGTTGTCACAAAAAATAGTCAGTTCCTCGTTCTCTTATTTAGAGTATATTACCATTCATATTTTTTATTAAAGGAAAATGGGTTTTGAAGGGACCTAAAACCCTTTTAAAACAAAGCAGTCAAGAAAAAGAAACCATCAAAGAACCAAACATTGGACAACAACAAAACATCGACAACAAAAATAAGAGATAAAATGTAGAGACCTTCCGTATTTTTCAAAATATTTTCATTCTACATGGGATGAACTATTAATGTAGCTACTACATGAGTATTATCTTCTTATAGATGTGCCTATCTAATTATTATTCATGCAAATCATTACAATACATTTGTTAGATGTAGACTATAAAATACCATGATTTTTAGTGTCATTAACATATCTTTGGATTTATAGAAGGTGATTAAGGATACTATAGAGAATGTCAAGAACTTGGTCGACAAATATGATAATATTTATCAAAATTTGATACAAGTGGTTGACGTCAATGTTTCTATTAATGGTAAAAAGGTGTATATTGAGGATAAAAAAGGGATATGAATGAGCATTCATGACAACTTGAAGAAAATAACTATTCATTTTTCTCAAGACCCATAAGACTGAAGAAATTAGCACTTAATACTTCCCAACTAGAATCAAAGGCTATCAAGGCCTTAAAGAAACTAAATGAGCTCCGTTATGTAGGTTTCATCTTTATTTTCTATCTTCTAAGCTATGCCAAGATCTTGCTAATGGTTGGATGTTGGTTTCAAGATCTTGTAGAATTATGTAAATATGGTATTAGGTCCCTTCAAAACCTCTTTGATCCATAGTAAAAAATATATATGTAGATTCTTTTTTGGCTACCAAAATGAGTTTGTAGAGCTCTATGACCTTGATTCTCAACAAAAGTTAAATATATATATCTAGAGGTAATCCCTCTATCTTAGATGTAGAGTATGATAGACAATGAATTTTGTCATTCTCAAAATTCTTTTCCCAACCAGTATGTCAACTTATTTTGGTTTTTGCAAAACTATCTAGATATTAAACTAACTCCATATATAATGTCAAGCCTCATGATTACCAAAAACCTCAACTTGTCCACTTTTTATTTTGTATAATATATGATCTATTTTGGTGTTATTATCTTATTCACTCAATTTCTTACCTATGGCTATGAGTATAGATGTTTCCTTTCAATTCAACATCTAAACTTCTTCAAAATATTATTGAATATTTTTATTTGACACATATAAATTTAATTATTTATTTGAGTGATATCAACACCCTAAATATATCTCAAATGTATTCTTAAAAGTTATCTAATTATGTTTTCGAGTTATTAGTTGTCAAATTTTATAGAAATATAAATCCATCAACATATAAACATATGGTCAAATATCACATTGATTGTTCATCTTGATACAAAGAGTAAATCCATTATTACATTTCCTAAAGTAATTCTTGATGAAGTATGAATCAATGTGGTTATTCTATAATGAGCCTATATGAAAAATATGTTGAACATTGAAATTATACAGAAGTGAGAGAAATAGAGTAATTTCATTATATTCACAACATCACTCAAGGGAAAAATATCCAAACATAGCATGAAATCCAATTACAAATTATCCAAGATGCTTTCAATATGATATTTTGTTATATTGTATCTAGAGATTTATCGAAGGAAACTATTACCATCTCAATCTTTTGAAATAAATATCTCATTTCAACAATTAGTGAGATAAATTACACATCATATCCAACAATTAGTGAGATGACTTACACATCATATGGATTCCCTTGTTAATTTTATCTATATGTGAAAATTACAAATTATATTGACTACAAATATGATTTTCTAAAAGAATCCATAAACAAGTACCATAGTCTAGAAACAAAAAAGAAACTATGAGATAAGAACAACCCCCTAAAATTGAATCAAACCATCACCAAACAATCACAAACCCAAACATTTTACATGCCAAAGATATATATGACACTATATTCAACACCAACATTGTACATGCAACCAAATCTCACCAAAATGATACTTCAAGTCTTCCAAAATGTCAATCTATATCCTTGAAGAAGAAGACTATTAGAAATGGAGGAAACCACTACACTATAAAAATATGACAAAACATGCAAATCTAAAATATAAATGAAAGGATATTAATATACAAATGATGAAAATTTTAAATAAATCACATTACTAAAAATCCATACACATACAAAAATATGGAACAACATACAGATAAATCACTTTTGGGTAAATAATTCCACCAAGAAATTGGGTCCCTTAAAAACCTGCTTTTGTTGTAATAAAAAACAATTCCACCAAGAAAAGAGGGAAAATCTATATTATTCTTCACAAAGATTATAATACATAAAATTTTATCAATCTTTCATCAGATCGAGTAGCATTTTTCTCAAACTCAACCCCTCAATATATATAGACTCATGGGAGCTCAAAATACTTGCAAAAAATATTACCATGGGCCTAAACAAGGTTCCAAAATAATGTTGTAAAAATCCCTACAACCTCTATGTGCTGCAAACAATCTCTTATATGACATTACATCCTTTTACAGGTTTCCATAAGAGTCCCTTAAAAAATAGGAGATAATCTTGCGTGCATGATATATTGTTAATAGCTTATGCCAAGATTGTTTAGCATTTTCCATAAATAATTCTCATGTCCAAAATGTTCTCCAGTATTTTTAGTCCTTATTTCATAGAGTTTTTTATTAGTTCCTTAAAAATAGGGTTTCCATGTCGAACCACTTAATGGGCATCTTTTGACAAAAAATAACTTGTTTTAAAAGTCACCAACATGTGACAAAAATGCCAACCCAAAATGTCATGCCTCTTTTGAAGGACAAAAAGTGTTCAATATTATAAATGCCAAAAAAAGGTGGAAAGATATAGAATAATATGTAAATAACTATAAAATTGGTATGGTTCATATTGTAGTACCCCATCCAGAGGACCAAGAAAAACCTAAAAGGACAATATTTGTGGAAAAAATAACCACAACACAAAAAATGCTACAAATCCATGATGAGCCTATAAGAGATAGGAATGACACCCAATGATGATTGAGTAATAATACATAACACATGTAAGGATAGGATGAGGGAATCACCATCCTTCAATCCACACCATAAATAGTCTTTACAATACTAAAAAATGTTGAGAAACTATCACCAATGATGATATTCCTAAGAGCCAACAATACTCGACTAGACAATGACACTATCAATTTTTTATATAAGGGGTAGGAAAAAGGCACATTCACCTCAAGTTCACTCAAAAATAAACTTAGATCATTAAAATATAAGGACCAACATACACAATATTACTTCTAAGTAGGAGATATGAAGTCTCTAGTAAATGGAAGAACTACATGTCACTTCCAACTAATAATATTCTTTTCCAGTCAAGAAGATGTCACAATTATTGATAAGGAAATTTTCAATGAAACAATATCATGGAAATACTCTTGGGAGTAAGGGGGAATATTTTCATTTTGATTTTCCTTGAGAAAATATTAAAAAAAACCCTCTCAACATGAAATAGTGAAATTGGGAATTTTGAGAATACTAGTGCTTAGATTGGACACTACCACTCAAATGGTACACTAATACCTAGACAAGACTAGCTCCTAGGCATTGTATTCCTAGTTTGGCACCAGTGTCTTTTGTAGTATTATAGTCATGACAAGGTAGTGTAGTTATTTTAAGCTAATAGTATTTGGAAAAATGATAAAATCCTAGAAATTGTACTTTCACAAGGATATCCCTAACACCCTCAAACCACCTAATATGACTTAGAAAAAAAAAACATAAAAAACAACATAGCATCATATGAAGAGTTCTATATCTTGAGTACACAAAAATACTAACATGCAAAGAAGAGAGTGGAGGGAAATATTAGGACCTTTTTGAAGCTCTTACATATTTCCATAAGAAAAAATACTCAAGGGAAAGAATATATGAAATTTGAAAAAAATTGCAAGACTTTATAAGAGGCCCAAAGATTGTCTGAAATGACCCAACACTTTAGGAAAAAGCATCTACATATAAGATGAATGCATGAAAAGTTCTCAACAACATCTTTGAAGGCTCAACCAAGATCCATTAGCTTTATTTTAAACATGAGGAAAATCTTCCTAAATTCATTTTACCATAGAAACATGTAAACATGAGAGTAAACTATAATTCAACTAGGCTTAGATCTCAAACCAAGTCACCTAAATAAGTCTTGTTTTTCTATCAACAACTATTTTTTATTTATGTTATATATTAAAGAGAGTTTATGTATTTCATCTTAAAGTTACATCATATTGGGACTTAAATGTCCCTAAATTACACAAGTTTTATTTTAATGAAAATTAACTAAAGTACGTAACAATTTTTTTGAAGAGAATGATCTGGTAATTGATCACAATCTTTGATCCTATATTTTTGATTGATAGCCATGTGGTACCAAAGGTTCTACTCCCTCATGTTACGAGATGTCACAAGACAAAATTATATGTGTACAAGGCACAGGTTAAGAATGGTATACATGCACATTATTCATGGAGACATGACATAAAAGAATACAAAAGAGTAGATTTAATAACACCTAATTTTAATCTAGTATATCATATAATCTAAACACAAAAAGTTCATATAGATACATTCTTCATGATAGCCCCAAGTACCAACCAAGTGATTCCCACAATACACCTCACAAGATACAAAGTAAAAAATAGAATGTATTTAAATATTAACATAAGAGGCAAGAGATCCAATTTCTTAAGATTTTTTTAAAAAATGACCAACTCTTAAATTTATCACTCTAAACTTGAACATGGTATGGGAAACAATGAGCAATTTAAAGGGATACAAAAATTTATAACACCATTTTATAATGTCACCTAAATACAAAAATAAGGAAATTTATTGGGTTGGTCGATGTTTTCCTAGCTCAAAATCTAGTTTAGTAATTAAGCTTGAAATTAAAATAATTTGATGTGGGAATGAAAGCATGGTATAATGTAGTAGGGGATAGATCTAAAAAAATATTATTTATACATTCACAAGTCTTCTTTGTGTCAAAATCCATATGAAGATGTTGATGTTGACTTGTATGGTTGACTTGATGAAGAATTGATCATGGTTGCACTCATGAATGCTTTAGATTTGAACTTTACCTTTTTTCTTCAATACCCTAGTTGATACTTGATCACTTTCTCTTAGAATATTCTCAAAGCTGAAATTGAGATGCATGTGTTCAAATTATGGGAGATAAGCTTACCTTTATACCTCGAAGCCCTAGAATTTTAGGTTTGTAAATAATTTTAAGAAAGCCAACATGAGAGAAGTTTTCTCACTCCTGCAAACTAGTTGTTAGAAAATTCAAATTTGGGCCCTAATTATTAGAACAAGGTTGCGAGGAGAAACTCTTTCCTAGGAGAAAGTCATCCTAGCTAACTCTATCCTAGGACAAGGTCACCCTATGTAATCTTGACCTCCCAATAATGTGGTTTCAAGGACCCGATATTCAAAATGCAAAGTGTGTGGTTAAAAAAATTGGTATTCAATTGGAAATAAAACAATACAAGAAATAAACCATTAACTCAAGAATTTAGCTATAAGAGTTCACATCAAATAAACAAAATAAACCCTCAAAAGTGGCTTATTGCTTCCTAGTTGAAGCAAGCTAGATAACAATGCATGATTACACTAGAAAATGAACTAAGCTAACAATGCAAGAGAGTTAGAAGCTAAGAAACTATGAACTTGAGAACTCAAAATAGAAAGATTACCCTATAATGCCAAGAATGAGAGAATCTCTTTAAGATGCCAAAATGATCAAGATTGGGACCCTTGAGCCAAGGAAGAGATTCCTTTTAAAGGAATTTCCTCAAGAATGAAGGGTGGAGATTAACAGGCAAAAGATGTTAGACAAAGATGAGTGGTAAGAGAGATCAATCCATGTAAGAGGATCCAATATTTTTGATTGGCCAAGCTTGATTGGAGAATAGGAAAAAAATAGAAAATCCCCTTTTAATTTCCATTTAATCAAGATTAAGTTTGTACAATGTGCTCTTTCTAATAAAAGTGCCAGGACTTCATATTAAAAAGGAATTTTTGATAATTAAATTATTTTTCAAGTTTTAATATTAGAGATGATTTGATTTAATTATGCAAGGGGGATTATCTAGTTTGTTTACATAATTATGTCTAGTAAATTATGCATTTGAGATTTAGGATTTTATATTAAGGAAGATTTCATTGAAATTTAGAGGCTTAGATTCTACAAGACAAATTTTAGGTGATTAGATTTTCCCCTCTTTGAATCGATGTGTGAGAAACACATTGATTCAAAACATAGATTAAAGCTACATTAGAGAACAACTTAATATGAAGTGATGAAACTATTTATGATAAAGAAAAATTAACTATAAACTTGATCAAATGAAGCTCGATTGAAGATCAAAGATATCAATTCCAGACTTGATTGAGCAAAGACTAATGAGTGAGACAAGAGTATCTAACCTGACATGAAGTGATGAGACTAGATATCTTCCAAAGAGTTTGATATTGTTAATATGATTTAGAACAACAGAGAGGGGGGGTGAATTAGTTGTTCTCAGGTCCTGATGTATAAAAATAACTTCAAAAACTTTTCTTTAAATCAGATCAAGCAACCAAATCAACCTCAGTCATCACTGATTCAATAATAGAAACATATAACTCAGTAGTCCACTACCCAGCTATATCTAACTTGTAATACATAGAAATGTTCAAACCAAAACATTCACACAAGTTTTGACACCAAGATTTATAGTGGAAACCCAATATGGGAAAAACCACTTTGTAACATGCTACTATTATTTTCACTCTTCTAAAGTGAGCTCGGTTAAAAGCCAACCCTGTCAAAGGTTACAATACACACTATCAAGTGTGACTCGGTTAAAGGATTTCAATCACCCTATTAAAAGTGACCCTGGTTACAGGACTTACATACACTCCATTAGAATGCAACCTTGTTCAAAGGATTTAACATATGACTATTAGGTCAACCTCTGTTAAAAGGATTTTGACTGTTACAATGGTTAGAAAGTAGCAGTAGTATTGATTTGAAAACATACAACTCACTTTGCAAATATCAGATCCAATTCAGTACACAAATGTTGGTTTACTGACTTTGAAACTTTTCCATCTCCACTTCTGATATGCTCAGAACTTTCCTTCAAGCAATTACCACACCTTTTCCTTCAGCCTTTTTTCTTATATAGTCAATAAAACTTTACTGTTCTTCCAGCATCTCCTTCACCAATGCATACACATACCTAATGCTTCGGTTCCCTTAATAATTTCCTCTGTTAGGTTAACTTATCTTTTGCCACTTAATCTCCTTCGTAGATCTTAGGGTTAGGTCAGATTCATTAAATCTACCCACTTCATGCTCTTTGTCTCCTCTTCTAGAATCATCTCAAATTTCATAAAGATTTTAAATAAAATGTTTTACAAAGCATTAAATGCTTTCATACAATAAATAAATAAAGTCAACATGTTTTACATAATCCAAGAATTCAAACAATGTCGTCCCCAAAAAGAATTCTCTTCAAATATAAAATTTGTTGATGCTCGGTCAATACTGTGATCATCCACTCGGTCACCATGTAAAATTCTTGGTCACTACTAAAACTGTTTCCTCGGCATATACTGTCCTCCTCGGCAATTTATTGATACTCGATCAACACTAGATTTTTGCTCGGCATCCACTAACTCGGTCAACTCTGTCATAACTCGGCTTAAACATAATTTCTTCATTTTTGCTCGGTTAAGCCTATCAGTTTAGTCTTCAAACTTACTAAGATAAACAATACATTGTCTCATCATTGTGAAACATAATCAAGTACACTTTGCAGTATCAAGATAACTCAACGTTTCCTTAGGTGCTATTGTTACCATCCTTTCTTTCACTTTTCACAATAGATATAGTACTTTCCTAAGTAGCAACAGTCTTACTAGTTAAGGTTTGACATCAATGATAATACAACAATTGTTTCAATTATAATTTCCAACAATATCCCTCTTTGGCATTGATGGCAACACCATATGATATCACCTGAATAACACATGGATTACCAATGAATCCAAAAACTTATAACTATCCATTAGAGAAAATTTATAATATCCTTAGCTTCATTCTAATTCAGAATCAGTAAATCTCACTTCTGTGACCACCAGAAGTATCTAGATCTCCCTTTCAGTTCAATCTCCCTTTCTTTCAGTGTCATGTGTTATAGTATCATTTCAGTTCAATCTCCCTCTTTGACAAAAAATGCCAAAGCAACAAATTAGACATACATCCAAAAGATGTAGATATATCTATTTAGCACAATGTTTCTCCCTTTATCATCTTTCTCATGACTGATTTGTTATCTTTTTTTCTTCTTCACAGCTCTAGGATAGTCCTAAAGTGTGACAATCTTCTGCATCAATGTGTCAAATGTTTTGTTGTAGCATATTTGATGCAGTGCTCCTAGCTTGGCTAGGCAGCCTCAGTTAGGGGAAGGATCCCTAATTGAATTCTCAGGTACTCATGGGCTTCTTTAGGTAAAGCTTTAGTGAATATGTCTTCCAATTGTTCTTTTGTATTCACATATTCCATTTGGACTTCCTTGTCTTGTACCAATTCTCTTAAGTAGTGATACTTGATTGCTATGTGCTTAGTCTTAGTGTGCATCACTAGATTCTTAGAAATATTGATAGCACTTGTGTTGTCACAGAAAATAACAACAGGTTCAGTGATTTCTTCTTTCATGCCTATCAACAACTATTTTATCCATATCAAATTTGAACAGTTTACTACAACAACAACATACTCAGCTTCAGCAGTAGATTGGGAAATGCAATTTTGTTTCTTGCTTGTCCAGGAGACTAATCTCTGTCCAAGAAAGAAATCTCCACCACTAGTGCTCTTTCTATCATCTACATTTCCTACCCAATCAACATCAGTATATACTCTAAGTTCAAATTTGTCATCCTTCTTGTAGTATAACCCATAGTTAGCAATTCCTTTCAAGTATCTCATGATTCTTTTCACTGCCATCATGTGTGTTTCCTTAGGATTGGAAGAGAATCTTGCCACAATCCCAATAGCTAGTGCAATATCAAGTCTACTATGTACAACATACTACAATTTTCCAATCATGGATCTATACAAAGTCTGGTTAACTTCTGCAGCATCATCATTCTTAGATAACTTTTGTCCAGTAACCATAGGAGTTCCTACTAGTCTAGCATCTTCCATTCCAAAAGTTTTTCGTATTTCATTAACATACTTAGACTGTGTAATGAAAATTCCTTTCTTCATCTGATATACTTGTAAACCAACAAAGAATTTGATCTCACCAAACATACTCATCTCAAATTCAGTTTGCATTTCATGTGAAAAACTTTTACATAATGCATCTTGTCCACCAAAAATAATGTCATCAACAAAGATTTTGGCCAACAAAATACCTCTACCTTCTTCATCTTTCATATATAGATTGCTTGTGTCATTTGTCCTAGAAAATCTAATCTGTATCAGGTAATTATACAGCCGCTCATACCATGCTCTGGGAGCTTGTTTCAATCCATATAAAGCTTTGTTCAGTTTGCATACCATATGTCTTCTATTTGGATCAATAAAACCTTCTAGCTATTATATGTAAACTTCTTCTTCCAGTATACCATTTAAAAATGCAAACTTGACATCCATTTGATATACCTTGAAATCTTTATAAGCAACATATGCAAGCAGAGTTCTTATTCCTTCCAATCTAGCTATAGGGGAAAATGTCTCCCCATAATCAATTCCTTCTTCTTGTGCGTAGCCTTTGCATACTAGTCTAGCTTTGTTCCTAGTGATTTCACCTTTTTCATTCAAATTGTTTCGAAATACCCACTTTGTTCCTATAACATTCTTATTTGTTGGTCTTGGCACCAGAGTCCAGGTTTCATTCTTCTCAATTTGGTCAATCTCTTCATTCATTGCTTGTATCTAGTCTTCATTTTCTAATGCTTCTTTAGTTGTCTTAGGTTCAAATTCACATAGTAGGCATGTTGGATCTTTTGTCTTCCTTCTGGTCTGAATTCCAGTGTCTTTGTCTCCAATTATGTGTTTAGGCTTGTGGTGTCTTCTTACATATTTTGCCAAAATAGGTTCAGCATTTTTCTCTTCTATTTCATCAGGTTCCTCAACAAAATTGTTAGATTCAGCTTCTGAATGCTTGGCAACCTCTTCCTGATCCTCGATAGCATTGTCTTGTAGCTCGGCATGTTCTTGTTCTCTTTTAGCACTACTTTCCTAATGCTCGACATCATCTATCTGTCGCTCAGCATTGCTTGCCCGAGACTCGGCATCAGGTGCAGGTCTATTACCCGCCTCTTCTATTTCCTCAATGTACACAAAGGATCTATAATCTTCTGGATCTCTTTTGCTATCAACCTCATTTCTTTCTGCACACTCATAAATTTTTACATTCACACTTTCCACAATTTTGTTAGTGTTAGAGTTCAAACACTTATAAGCTTTACTCTTTGTGGAGTAGCCTAGGAATATGTCTTCATCACTCTTAGCATCAAACTTTCCATTCCTATAGTCTTTCAATATGTAACACTTGCTTCCAAATATTCTAAATTATTTAACACTTGGTGCATGCCCATACCATAATTCATAAGGTGTCAGATTTGTACCTTTCTTGATCTGTACCCAGTTAAGAGTGTAAATAGTTGTACTTAGCTTCTTTCCAGTATTTTTGTGCCACATTCTTTTCAATCAATAATGTCCTAGAATAGTCCAAAATAGATCTATTTCTTCTTTCTGCTATAACATTCTATGGAGGCATTCTAGGTGCAGGCATCTATCTTTTGGTTCCTCTATCATTGCAAAACAAATTAAATTCATTTGATGTAAATTCTCCACCACGGTTAGATCTAAGACATTTCAGGTTCCTACCTATCTCCTTCTCGACCTTAGCCAAATACCACTTGAAAAATTGAAAAGCATTAGATTTTTCTTTTAGAAACATTACATGCATCATCCTGGTATGATCATCAACAAACAAGATAAAATATCTAGCTCCACAGTAGCTTTGTACACCCATAGGTCCACAAAGGTTAGTATGAACCAAATCTAAAATGTGTTCAAAATTAAAGGATTTTCTCTTGAAACTTCACTTAGTCATTTTTCCTAACTGGCATTCTTTGCACATTACATTCTTAGGTTTCTTCAATCTAGGTAGGCCTCTTACTTTCTTCTTCTTACTTATGTCTACCAGACTATCAAAGTTAACTACTATACATTGAGTTTGCACCTTTGTCTCAAGCTCTCTTGGTCTTGATAACTTAGTATAACATGGGAATCATCTCCAGGTTGCGGGACCTTTGCTAACTGAGATGAAACCTCTAGGTTCTAGGCTGGTTCCTCTTGGATAATCACCCTAATTTTCTTTTAGACATGAAAGTAAAACTTTTGAAGGGAAAGGGATAGAAGGAATGCTTGTAAGGGAAATGACTTGAAAGCAAACTACCTACTAGGTGATGCACCAAAACTAGGGTTTGGATCTCAGTATGTAGGATGAGATCAAGTGAACAACTCAGGTCTAGTAGGTCACGACTTATTGAATAGGCTTGCATAAGTATTTCATAAGAGGGCCTGAGAATAAGACACAACTTATGACCTACAAATAGAAATTCACCTCTACAACTCGATGTAGGATTGAGACAAGACTGTTAAGGGGGCTGAGGTATACCCACAAGAACATCCAAATCAAATCAAACACAGTAACACACAAAATTGCAGAAAGCAAGAGGGATCAGGAACCCTAAAATAACATTGAAAATATGCACATACTTTGATTCAATAAGAGATAATCCAAACAAGGAAACATAGGGACATGAAGGATTGTGACAAAATACCTTTGCAATATTTGGATCATTAATGGGAGAAATACAATTGTATGAGCCAGAGGGTAGAAATGATACCATAGATGGCCTTTAAGAAAGGGTGAATTTTCTTCTACAAATTGTCCAACTCCTGAGCATTAAAGGCTCCAAAACAATATATACATAATCTTGCACATAGGCAAGAGTCAAAAACCTAACTAGGGTTACAAGATTTTACATAAAATATTCAAACCCTAAAGGTACACTGATTACTTATCATGAAAATCTCTGAGAACCGATCATCAGATCAGATCTTTCTCTTTGCGTGTTGATCCTAGACTGAGTCCACCCTACAGACACAACAACCTCAAACCATCTACCCACCTATAACTCCACTAAGCCATGAAGGTTTCAAATCTAATCTTATTCCCCTGGAAGAGGTACTGTGAAAAGGTGGTGTCAACTCCTTCTAACACTTCTTGGCATGAAAATCTGGCACAGTACCCTACAACACTGACCAGTGGTCACCTCCATCACCCTTTCAACCACAACCATCTTGAGAATTAAAATCCTGAGCTAACTGACATTGTGCATGGTTGAAAGAACACAAAAACCTTAGTGAAACCAGCAGAAAGCATTCGAATTTTAAAATGTAACGGCTAGCGACAAACTTTAAAATGTAACCGTCGATGAATAACCTTCTTGGCAGATGGATGACCCAGATGCACCCTTTAAAATAGTCTAAAACCCTTTCTGGCAAGTCAACCACCACCGCGACAATCAGCAACCAATAAAAAATGAGCAAATCAGCAACTCTGACAAGTCATTGGACCCACGTCCCTAAGAACACCATCAGACGGCTATCACTATACCACCATTGTAATGATCGAGCACTTTGAACCCATAGTGTAATGACAACCATGAGATCTGATCACATTTTGCCTTCTTTAGAAACCCCTTAACCCCAGGGGTCCACTAACATCAGCCACGCAGACCAACCAAATTCAAGCAAGTCAGCACATAAGGACCCACCGAAGGTAGTTTTGACACCAACCAAGATCAGCGGTTGTCGTAAGATCACGAGCCCTGACACAAACCCTTGAGAACACACGCCAGCTGTCGATCCTTCGTAGATGTCAGAGCCTCCTAACCACTGAAAGGGCCCGACCCCACTGACAACCTTCCACCTGTATTCAACCTCAGCCAATCACAAGATGCCAAAATGGATCCACATTGCATCTGTCTCTGACATAGGACCCACTGATAGAAGCCAGCTGATAAAGTAAGATCTATAGCTGTCGCTATACCAACATGATAAAACACATGCATCTTGAGCCCCTGGTATAATGATAGCTGCAAGATTAAATTAGGACTTAACCAACCAAAGAAGATGGCCCCACTGACGACTTGTCAAATCACACACCGCCAACAAATTAGGAGCTGCCAAATAAGATGAGGTGGCACCAGTCCCACTAACACATTGGACTCTGTAGGTAGAAGAAAATTGATGATCATCACAAGATCTCAAGGAATCTTCTGACCCTATGAGATCATGCAAAAATCATCAGATTAAGAATCTTAACCTAGCCACTTGAACTAAGACCACCAACCTAAACGGTAACCACTCATGGAATCGCTGAGTGTTAAGGAGTTAACCGCTAGGAATCGGAGACTTGGTGACTGAAGGGTTTATAAAGGCATGTGAAAATTGGGAACTTAAGTGATTAGGAAAAAGGTAACATGAAAATATAATGCGGCCAAAGGGTTTTTTGGATTTTTGAATACCAACGGCTAGTTTTTTTAAACTTTTCAACTACAAACCAGGGAGTAAACTAATTTGTAGAGACCAGAGAACATGGAATAAATTCATGAAAATTTCAAGGATGGTAGACAAGATGAAAATAGAGGCCTGGGGATGATTTTTAGCCAAATTTGCATGCACAGGGAAATTATGGTAACATTTTGGCAATTTCTGCTGGATGTCAAGCTGCTAGACATGGAAACCAGTGACCTTGAACATCCATTGGGCATGGGGTCATCAAAATTTTTCAAAATTCTCATAGGGAGACAAAACTGGGACTGTGCTCAGAGCACTTCTTGAAAAGTGGGAAATTAAACTAGAAAGCAAGGAAAGGAAAACAGGGGAACTTTTACAAAATTTACAGAGAGGGGTTAACCTCAAAACAAGGCTTCAAGTGAAAACCATTCACTGAAATAGGTAAGGGGACTCCCTCCATATTTGATAGTTGAAAAGCATTGGAGCCCCTGCATTTTGTGATTACAAATGGTCCACTCCAAAAGGAGTCAACTTTGGTGTGCCTACCAGGTTCTGACCTGAACTCATCCCACTTGAGGACTATGTCTCCAACCTTGAAATCCCTAGCTCTAGCTCTTCTATCAAAGTTCTTCTTTGTCTCAATCTGATGGAATTCCATATCTTTCATGGATTTATCTTTGAGTTCTTCTAATTCCATCAATTGAGCATATCTGATCTGTAAGGGATCTTCTTCATCAAATAGGGCATATTGAGTAGCTAAGTCTAGAGCTGGTAATTTTGTTGAAATGGACAACTTAGCCTCTTTGCCATACACTAACATGTAAGGAGAATTACCAATGATTTTCTTTGGGGTAATTCTATCTAACCACAAGGTAGATTTGAGCTTTGTATGCCAATCTCTCTGATTCTCTTGTAGAGTCTTCTTGATTATCCTAATCAAATTCTTATTGGTGGACTCTGCCAAGTCATTGCCTTGGGGGTAATAATTTGAACTAGTATTCAGATAGATGTCATTCTTGACTTCCCACTCTGAGACTTTAAGGCCTGTGAATGCCAAGGCATTATCTAAAATGATGGAATCAGGAATGCCAAACATATGAATTAAGTCATCATAAAAGCTTAGGACATCACTCTCATTAGCTTCTTTTAATGCAATTGCTTCTATCTATCTAGTGAAGTAATCTGTTGCAGTAATTATCCATTTATGTCCTGCACTAGATGGAGGATTAATCATTCCTATGAAATCCATACCCCACTTCATGAAGGGTTTCTCTATTCTGACTGGTTGTAAGGGCAAGGCTGCAAGCCTCTCTTTTCTTGCAAACATGGCACACTTGATGCATTTTTTGACATAATCATGACTATCCTTAAAGATAGATGGCCAATAGTATCTAGCCTTCATGATTTTAAAAGCAGTAGTCTTGGGAGAAAAGTGGCCTCCAAAAGGTCCATCATGAAACTCAAATAGGACATCAGCTATCTTTTCCGAATCTATGCATCTCAAAAGGACACCACTGTGATCCTTTTTGAAAAGAACATCATTAATCAGCACAAAAGGGATAGATTGTAACCTATAATACCTCCTTTTTGCTGAATCCAAACCCGCAGGACATTGTCCTGTCTTCAAGTAATTGATCATATTAGGCAACCAGCTTGTTTCCTTGGCTTGTTCTTCTATAGATTGCACCACCAGAGATGCATCTATTTTCTTTGATTTCTTTGAGCTTTCATCCTCTGCCAAATGCTCACTGTTGGTTCCTGATTAGGATTTTACACTCAAAGGGACACCAATATGCCTATGATGGATATTAAGGATTGGTTAGTTTCAAATGTGGGAAATCTATAGGCAACTAGACCAACTATAGGGATGGATTTTCCCTCTTCTTCTTCTAGCTTTGTGAAACCAAGGTGGGTACACCTGATCCAATAGTACTAACTCTGACTGATAGTTCTAACTTTTCCCTTTATTTCTTTATTAGATCTTTCAACAAATGATTACAGTGAGAGAATACTAAACAAGAACCTATTGTTCATTGATCCTCCATCACTAGGTAGGACAATACAGAAATGTAAATGAAAGTAAAAACTGGTATTGATTCAATGCTTTCTTGCAGAGTGTAAACAATCATGCAACACATGTAATAGCACAAGGGATACTAGCTTATGATTAGTGCCTTATCCATTGGGCATCATACCTAAAGTAGACATGAAATATAAGAATAACTACTAGATTCATCTGAGAAACCAAGCCATAAACATAGTCAAACATCTCTTACACTGCTTGTAGATATCCTTCCTGATTGAACCCAATAAATCTATGCTTCACTCAAAGGCTTTTAACCTAATCCTAGATCAGGGCTGAGAGACAAAACACATACACTAGTAACCTAATGCAATGAGTTAAAAAACTCAAAATTCATCAAGAACAACTAAAGGAGAGATCCAAGAATGAGAAACTATATTAAGTATGTGGATTCAAATCCCTATATTACAAACTGATTCAGTGATACCATAGACAATATGCAAAAGATACATAAGTCTTCTTCCTAGTATTGATACAGAAGCAAAAATATTACAACCTAGACTGAGAATACACACTTGGCTTTTCAACTTCCTATGTCAAGAATTTCCAGCCAGCCCCTCAAAATGATTACAAAATTCCCTTTATACCAGGGCTACAAAGAAAGCATGATCATTTCAAATTCAAAATTTCAAAATCACCTAAGCCCACAGAGGAATAAACATAGACATGACAGGGGTCACGCCATAGAAATTGACAATCCACTTTGCCCACTCCAGCCACTCAAAAATTGAATTTTGGTACCTCCTACCACCGAAAACACTCAACAAGCTCAAATGGTCACATGCATTTACGGGCTCTAAACTCCTTAACCGTTTGCCCCTAGTTGCGTAACCGCGCGGTCACAAACCTCACCGCCATAGAAAATTGGGCTGAACATGTGTCTTAGTCACATGATCGCAAGGCACCAAACTAACCCTTGCAATCATGTGACGGCGGCTTCATAACCATGCAATGCCAACTGCAAACCACCCACAAAAATCCTCAGCCCCACCACTAATCACCGACCGATCAAAATCGAGCACGCCAACAAGACCTGCACAGTGGACCTATCCTAACTCCGCAACCGCGATGCCTGGTGGTTAGTCGCATGATCGCATAACTCAGAAATGGGTTATACCAACATGTGACAACCCATGAACACTATGTCTTGGCCCTGCTAACAATCTACCAAGTCACCACCACATGACTATTAGGAATAAGGTGTCTCAACCTTGGATAATTCCTATTCTTATTATTTGTTTTGTAAATGTATTTTTTTTGCAAATAATGTAATTAAGTGTGAGTGTACATGTCTAGTTGGCATGTTGATGTGTCACTCCACTTGACGTGTCGGCATCTTGTTCATAAGGAGATCATGACTAAAATGGTCATGACGGATTCCTATGACACATAAGAACTATTTAAAGAATGTGCTATGACAGGTGTAAGAGCATCTTATGACTTGGGCCTATTTGGGCACCCAAGAAGAAGTGGTTGGTGTGTGTAAGAGAATATGCCAAAAATAGGTTGGTATGACAGATTCTCTTACACTTCCCTTGTGACCATTACTTTTGGTAGATTCTATGACAAGCTATCATAGTCTATTCTAGGGATGGATGCCTATTCTTGGGATTGCATGTAACAACTATGTACATGTGGCTTTGTGCATGGGTCTTGGTGGTTGTGCCTATTTTTGGGTCCAGAGGAGTCTATATATATGATACTTCTCCTATGGGAGAGATATAACAAAATTTAAGTCTTGTTGGCTTTGTCTCTCATTTCCTGAAAGAACTTGCATTGCAAGTGTATTGTAATCTTTGTGTTGAAGATAATACATTGTGCAGGTTTTGGAGTGTTAGGGTTTTTTACCGAAAGGTTTTCCCCAGGGTATATCATTGTGTCATTCTCTATTTTTCTATATGCATTGTATGTGGTTGCAATATCTTTGTTCAAGTAGTTAACGAATCTGAAATTGTAAGGATTTATAAGAATTTGCAGAATACTCTCCTATAGAGATTAGCATAGGAAGCTATTTTCGCACTTGAGTTTCCTTACACGTGGTATCAGAGCTTGATCAACTTTTGATCCTAGTTGTTGGGTAGGGTTTTTTGAGCTAATCTCAAGTTTGAGTGGGAGTTTTTTGTAGAGCATTCTGAATCTTATTTGTAGATTGAGATGATAAGTTCATCATATGGAAGAATGGAGGTGGAGAAATTTAATGGCACTAATTTTGAGTTGTGGAAACTCAAGATGGAAGACATGTTGGAAGATCATGACCTATGGGAAGTGACTTCAAGTGCTACAAGACCAGAAACTATAGCTCAAAAAGATTGGGATATCAAAGACCATAAAGCTAAGGGTCTCATAAGACTCTGTTTAATCGATGCAATCCTTCTGAATGTTCTAGATGAGAAAACCACAAATAGTTTGTGGGAAAGACTTGTGGCTGTGTATCAGGCGAAATCTCTAGTGAACAAGTTGTTCTTGAGGAAGAAGTTGTACTCTCTACAAATGGAGGAAGGTGGATCCTTAACGGATCATTTAAATGCATTTAATCTGCTGGCTGGACAATTGACATCAGCTGGTGTCAAGTTAGAGGAGGAGGATCATTGCTACACACTTTTGTGTTCTTTACTGGATTCATGGGACCATCTTGTGATGGCTCTCAGAAGCACTTTAGTCAGCTTCAAAATGGATGATGTGGTGTCTTTGCTACTATCAGAGTAGATGTGGAGAAAGGCTTCCGTTTCAAAAAAAGAAGCCCTTTCTATTCATGGGAGATCCACTAAAAGAGGGAAGAAAAATGATTGTAAGTCTAACAATAACGGTAGATCCAAATCCCGTGGGAAGTTAAAGACTTCCAATAAGTCCAAGGCAAAATGTTGGAACTATGATAAATCTGGGCACTTTCGTAAAGACTGCAAAGAGTTGAAGAAGAAGAAGAAAGGTTTAGATTCAGCTTCAAAAAGATCTCAAGAAGATGGCGATGCATTCATCACAGCTTTGGTAGCCCATGCATCTGATGATGTGTGGTTGGTTGACTTGGGTGCATCTTTTCACATGACCTCTCATCAAAACTGGTTCTCAAAATATGAAGAGTTTGATGGTGGAAAGGTGTACTTGGGTGATGATTCTCACCTAAAGATAGTTGGACACGGAAGGGTCACTATCAAATTTCTTGATGGACGAGTAAAGGGAATCAACGGAGTTATGCACATTCTAGGTTTGGCATGAAACCTATTATCTATAAGTATGCTGAATGATGTAGGTGTGCAGGTTGTTTTTTTGAAAGAAGGATGCAAGATGATGAGAGGATCGATAGTGCTTGCAAGGGGTACTAGGAGAGGTACCTTATTTAAGCTAGATGCATGTATTTGTCTATGTAATAGTTCTTCATCCTCACCATCTAAACAAGTAGTGAAGAAGTCTGTGGCTATTGGTTCTGATGGTAGTGCAAACACTTTGGAAGCTAAGCTTCCTACAGAAAAGACAATGTTGTGGCATATGAGATTTGGCCACATTGGTGAAAAGGGTCTCAGAACCCTGAAAAATAAAAATCTCGTTGAGGGGTTAAATGATTGCAATCTCAAGTTTGACTTCTACGAACACTGTGTCTGTGGTAAATAAAATCATGTTCAGTTTTACTCTAGTTCTCACAAATCTTCTGATATTTTGGATCTTATTCATTCTGATGTTTTTGGTCCTGTAAAAGTTCCTTCAATTTCCAAGTCTATATTTTTTGTATCTTTCATAGATGATTATAGTAGAAGGATGTGGATTTATTTCCTTAAAAGTAAGACACAAGTCTTTAGTCGATTCAAGGAATTTAAAGCTCTTGTAGAGAATCAGACTAGTAAGAAGATTAAGTGTGTGAGAACTGACAATGGTGGTGAGTTTTGCTCAACAGAGTTTGAACAGTTCTGTAAAGAACAAGGTATTGAGAGGCATAAGAAAACTCCTTATACCCCATAGTAAAATGGAGTTACAGAGAGAATGAACAGGACACTGATGGAGAAGGCTAGGAGTATGCTTAGTGGAGCTGGTTTAGAACAAAGGTTTTGGGCCGAAGCTGTGGCCACTGCTTGCTATCTGGTTAATAGATCTCCTACATTAGCCCTTGTTGGTAAGACATCCATGGAGGTGTGGTCTGGTAAGAAGCCTTCAATTAGACATCTTCATGTTTTTGGTTGTGAAGCTTATGCACATGTTCCAAAGGAGAAAAGATCTAACTTGGAAAACAAAGCTGTTAAATGTATTTTCATCGGATATAGTGCTGGTGTGAAAGGATACAAGCTTTGAGATCCCGTGACTAGTAAGGTGTTGTATAGTAGAAATGTTATTTTTAGAGAGCTAACATCTTCTCCTATTGTGCTACAACTAGATGAAAAAGAATAAGAAAAAGATGTTGTTCAGTTTCCTCCTACCCCTAAAAAGACTGAATAGAGAGACCATGTTGGGTCTAATGATGAGGAGAGCTCTAGCAGCTCTGATAGTTTAGAAGAAGAGGAAGAACAACCTCAACCTCAGCCCTTGAGGAGATCCATGAGAGAAAGAAAGCAACTAGAAAGGTTTGGTTATTCTATGTTAGATTCCAGTTGTGCCTAATGAGCCTAGATCTATGAAAGAGGCTTTGGGCATGGAAGATGCAAGTTCCTGGATTGAGGCTATGGATGATGAGATGGCTTCATTGGAGAAAAACAAAACTTGGGACCTTGTACCTTTGCCTAAAGGGAGAAAATCTGTTGGCTATAAATGGGTCTTCAAGAAGAAATTTTGTGCAGATGGCAGTGTTGAAAGGTATAAAGCTAGATTGGTTGCAAAGGGGTATTCACAGGTAGAGGGAATAGATTATGGTGAAATATTCTCTCCTGTTGCAAAGTTGACATCCATTAGATTTCTGTTATCTCTTGCTGCATCATATGATTTAGAGATAGAATAGATGGATGTGAAGACAACTTTCCTTCATGGTGATTTGGAGGAAGAGATTTATATGTCACAACCTGAGCACTACATTATTAAAGGTAAAGAATCCTTAGTTTGAAGATTAAAGAAATTTCTATATGGTTTGAAGCAATCTCCTAGGATGTGGTACCTTAAGTTTGATGCCTTTGTGTTGTCAATTGGATTTGTAAGATCAAAATCAGATCATTGTGTTTATTTTAGAGTTGAAAATGATCACCTTCTTATTGTTGCATTATATGTTGATGATATGTTGTTGTTTGGGAAGGGTAAGGGTATGATTTCTGATTTTAAATCTCAGTTGTCAGCATAGTTTGAGATGAAAGATCTTGGGGCAGCTAGGTACATTTTGGGTATGGAAATCAATAGAGACAAGTCTAACAAAAAACTTGGGTTGAGTCAAAGTAAGTATGTGAAGTCTTTGTTGGATAGGTTCGCATGGCAGATTGTAGACCACTATGTGTTCCTATTTCTGTGGGAACAAAGTTATCTATAGATGATTGTCCAAAATCTCCTAGTGAGGTTGAGGACATGAGTAGAGTACCTTATGCTAGTGTAGTTGGCAGTCTTATGTATGCTATGGTCTGTACTAGACCAGACATTGCCCAAGCAGTGGGAGTCCTGAGTTAGTTTATGTCTAATCTTGGACGGGTACATTGGGATGCAGTTAAGTGAGTATTCAGATATTTGAGGGGTACATCAACTTACTCCATATGTTATCATGGTAACTCTTCTGGATCTCCGCATTCAGTTTGTATTCACAGGTTTGTGGATTCAGATTGGGTAGGTGATATTGACAGCAGGAGATCCACCAGTGCTTATGTGTTCACTATGTTTGGTGGTGCCATCAGTTGGATGAGTAAGCAACAACCTGTGTTTGCTTTGTCCACTACAGAAGCTGAGTACATGGCTGCTACTCATGCTTGTAAAGAAGCCATTTGGCTTAGAAGATTGTGTTTTGATGTTGGTGTTGATGTAGAACGGGTTACTATTTGGTGTGACAGTCAGAGTGCTATTTGCCTTGCAAAGAATCCAACTTTCCATGCCAGAACGAAGCACATTGATGTGCAGTTTCACTTTGTGAGAGATATGGTGGAAGATGGAAAGGTAAATTTGGAGAAGGTAGATACTATGAAGAATGTTGCAGATGCATTAACGAAAGTAGTGAGCACTGAGAAGTTGAGATGGTGTTCGGATTCTATGGGCCTTTTGGCCTATAGTGGTTAAAGTTCCTGTTATGCTCCTGTTGCTCTTACAAGGTGTTCAACAAGTGGGAGAATGTTAGGAATAAGGTGTCTCAACCTTGGATAATTCCTATTCTTATTATTTGCTTTGTAAATATATTTTTTTTGCAAATAATGTAATTAAGTGTGAGTGTACATGTCTAGTTGGCATGTTGATGTGTCACTCCACTTGATGTGTCGACATCTTGTGCATAAGGAGATCATGACTGAAATGGTCATGATGGATTCCTATGATGTGTAAGAACTATTTAAGGAATGTGCTATGACAGGTGTAAGAGCATCTTATGACTTGGGCCTATTTGGGCACCCAAGAAGAAGTGGTTGGTGTGTGTAAGAGAATATGCCAAAAATAGGTTGGTATGACAGATTCTCTTACACTTCTCTTGTGACTATTATTTTTGGCAGATTCTATGACAAGCTGTCATAGTCTATTCTAGGGATGGATGCCTATTCTTGGGATTACATGTAACAACTATGTACATGTGGCTTTGTGCATGGGTCTTGGTGGTTGTGCCTATTTTTGGGTCCAGAGGAGTCTATATATATGATGCTGCTCCTATGGGAGAGATATAACAAAATTTAAGTCTTGTTGGCTTTGTCTCTCATTTCCTGAAAGAACTTGCATTGCAAGTGTATTGTAATCTTTGTGTTGAAGATAATACATTGTGTAGGTTTTAGAGTGCTGGGGTTTTTTACCGAAAGGTTTTCTCCAGGGTATATCATTGTGTCATTCTTTATTTTTTTGTATGCATTGTATGTGGTTACAATATCTTTGTTCAAGTAGTTAACGAATCTGAAATTGTAAGGATTTATAAGAATTTGCAGAATACTCTCCTATAGAGATTAGCGTAGGAAGCTGTTTCCGCACCTGAGTTTCCTTACAATGACCCACCTGTAAACCTCTTTCCACCTGGCACACTGGCAACCAATCAAAACTCAACACGGGGACCGCTAACCCATCTGTAAATAGGCCCACAAAAATGAATGGCGGGTGCATGATCACATGGGCTTGAAACCTCGCATGAGATCATGCCCCAACCACAGGATCTACCACGTCACCCCCGCGGATGCCACACTACCACCTCTGCCAGCGGGAACAAGGACACGCATCGATCAGTCACATGATCGCATAGCCATGAAATGGGCTATGCAATCATGCGATAGCCAACCAAAAACCACCACATCACCACCTTTTAAGCTTGAAGACCTAGACCCACCATTCTGCGATCACGCGACTATGGGAAACTAACCACCAGCCAAGTCACCAGATTTTAAGGGATAACCACCAGGCATGAAATGATCATGCAACTACACAGTTTCCAGGTCATGAGATGTCAGCCACCTAACTGCCAAAATCAAGAGATCAAAGATAACCGCTAGTTGCCAGGTCGCCGAATGAGAAGTAACCGCCAGACAACCTAACAATGTAAAGAGCTGGGACCACATGGAAAAGTGGTAGGTGGTCACATGATCACATGTTAGAAAAGTCTAACATGTGGCCATGCAATAGCCAATCAGGAAGAACTTTGAAAACCTGGGCCCACCATCCATTGCACTTACGCAGATAGGAAATGCTGGCAAATAGGAAACTGTGCGAAGTCAAAAACACACAGGGTTTTTGGCACAATGGAAGACCGAAAACACACAAAGTTTCCAATGCCAAAGGATAAGCGCACAAAGCTAGAAGACAAAGGGTCGAAAACAATGTAGGTTATTGGTAAAAGATCGAAAACACACAGACTGAAAACATCATGGATTTTTGAAAACACTGTGGGTTTTCAACACTGTGGCAGATTTTAAAGTTTGTTTCCCATGGACATTAGAACTTGAAAAACCCTCTGGGTTTTTCACATTAGCATATGCAACCTGGGCTGAAGCAAGGTGACATATAAAGAGTGTAGGGCAGGACATTTGACAAACACATTGCATGGAACAAACCAATTTCACAAGATTTTGTAATGACAGAAAAAGGCCTAACACTCACAAAGACCTCTCCCTCTAACCAGCTTGGTAGTTTGAATATCTATGTCATATTCCATCACCTTGGTGATCCAACCAGCTCTTTTTTCATTCAGGTCCTTGGAAAGCAAAAACTATTTGACACTTGGATGAGTAACTTTTAAATGTACCTTACTATGGGTCAATAAATATCTAAAATTTTTAAGGCTCCTCACCACAACAAGTACATCTTTCTCTATAAAAGAGTATCTCTATTCATATTCTTCTAAACCTTTGCTAAAGAAAGCAATAGGCTGCTCCAATCCATCTAAATTTTCTTGAGTCAACATTGCAGATATGGCATCATGACCTCCATGAGAATAAAGGATGAAACCCTTACTAATATTTGGGTTTAAAAGGGCAGGAGCTTCTGTTAGGGCCTCTTTAATGGCCTAGAAATTGGCTTTCCCTCCTTTAGTCCAACTAAAAGCTAAACTCTTCTTTAACATGGCTGTCAAAGGCTTGAGTAAATCTACAATGTTAGGCAAGAACCTCCTAACAAAGTTAATCTTTCCTATGAAAGATTGGAGACTTTTCTTATGATGTGGTAGAGGTAGCTCTAAGATAGCTGCAATTCTCTTAGGATCCACTGTAATTCCTTCTTTGGATACTACATATCCCAATAGTTTTCCTTCATGAACTGCAAACACACATTTCTTGGGATTAAGGGATATCTCAAATTCTCTACTCCTTTCAAAAATCTTTCTCAAATGTTTGATATGATCTACTGCATGCTTTGAATAGATAGTTATATCATCCAAGTAGATCAACACAAACCTATACATTAGGCTCTTAAAGGCCATACCCATTGCCTTTTGAAATGTAGCACCTACATTTGACAAACCAAAGGGCATCTTTTGATAAGCCATGGTTCCTCACTTGGTTGTAAATGCAGTCTTATATTGATCCTCTTCATTTACCAGGATTTGAGTGTATCCTGAATAGCCATCCAATAATGAAAATCTCTTGAATCCAGACACACATTTTAAGATTTGTTCCATAGAGGGTAGTGGATGGCAATCCTTTAGAGAGGCCCTGTTAAGATCCCTGAAGTCAACACATAACCTCAATTCCCCATTCTTCTTCCTGATAGGAACAAGGTTGGAAACCCAACTAGTATGCTTAATGGGGTAGATGATACCACTTTCTATCAAGCTTGGGATTAACAGGCCTTTGCTTTTGTCTCACTAGTTTGGCATTTGGTTCTAACTCAATAGTGTGCTGAGCAAGGGAAGGATCAAAACCTTTGAGATCCTCATATTGCCATGCAAAAACATCACTAAATTCTTTAAATAACTGAGTGTAAGCTTGCTTTTCCAATTCAATGTTTACCTTTCCAAATTGTAGGCTCTTACCTGGTTCCAACTCTAATTCAACACAATGTTCTTGTTGAACTACTAGGCCAGCTTTGTTTTTCTTGACTTCATCATCCTTGTTGTAGACAATCTCCAAAGTAACAAGATCTCTAGGCATCTTATTAGACTTGAGTTGTATCACTTGATCACCATAGTTTTGTGATAGCCTATCTTGATTGTGTTTTGAAAAAAACATCTTCTTCAAACAAGAATTTTAGAATTTGTTCATCATTGTCAAACACCTACCAATTGACATCATTATTAGGAATAGAGGTTCTGACAATCACTTTGATATGTTATTGATCCATTTCTTTTGAAATGCTATTTGGGATGTCATATTGGGATCCAACATCAGCTAATCTATCTCCATTTTGATTTAACTTTCTATGGATGGCAACAATATTGAAAGCATGGAAATCTTCAATTGCATCCCAAACTCTATACTTGTATGCTTTCATGGTATCATTTTTGGTTGCACTTATCCCTCTCACTTGGCTGACAACTAACTCATTGTCACCATAAACTTTTAAAGCCTTAAGCCCTCTTTTTCTAGCCCATTCTAGTCCATTGACTAGACTTTCATACTCTGTAGTATTGCTAGTGCAGGAGAAATTGAATCTAAAGGTAGTATAATACCTTTCTCCTTTTGGGGACACTAGCATAGCACCACCACTAGAACCATGTCTACTTCTAGCCCCATCAAAAAATAGTTCCCAAACCTGATTGCTCTGATCTTATAAATTAGTATCCTCTTTGAGAAGGCTTGGCTCTATGGCATTACTTTCTTGTATTAAATAAATTCCCAAACCAAAATCCCAAATCAGATTTTATTGGGCCTTTGAAGCTCTTTCATCTAGAAAAATATCAAGGATACTTTCTATCTTCGTGTTTGCTTCACTAATGGCTTGGAAGTCACTGTCATCAAATATAGGGCAATTTACATTGATCGTATTGGACACATATGGCTCTATATGGTGTGCCGCTAATAGTTTTGATTTAATGGTGACCTTGGTCCCATACCTTGTATGAAATAACATGTGAGACCAATCAGAAGATAGGTAGCCTCCTATCTTGGCTATAAACTCCCTTGAAAGACATATAGCAAACAATGTAGGGAGATCTATGATATATATATCAAGGAGGATTGAGAAATTAGGACTAGCATGTAGGATTAGACTGGTATCCTTGGCCACACCTATAGTATTGACTGAGGATCCATCAATTTGGGTAACCTTCTTTTGGAAGGGCTCATATTCTAGTCCTAAATGGTCAGCTACTTTCTTAGGCATTACAGTGCTAGTAACTCCACTATCTACCATACAATTATGTACTAAAGATTTTCCAATGATTAAAGATAGATAAAAGAGAGGTGGCTTTGAGTTCCTACCTTGTGTGGCATTAGCCTTAGAGTTTCTACTTGGAGCCTCCTTTTCTTGATTGGTGTTAACCAACACTGGCTTTGTAGCTTCTTTTGTAGGTTGAGGAGTTTCTACCTCTGTCATGGCCTTCTTCAAGATTTCAGGCTATCCTGGAAGAGCCAAAGAGTCCCACATGGACATGGTGACATTCACCTTCTTCATGTTGTCTACAATATTAAATGGTGTCACAGTGTGTACTCTTTATTGTGTCTTTGGTATGATGGGCTCTACCTCTTTGGAATGCTGGCCTTCTTTGCTTGTAATGACAGGAGCCTCCTTAGGTGTGACGAGATTAGCTTGCTGCAGTGGCTCTACAGATGTAGTGGCTTTGGCATTAGAATCTAGTCTCTCCATGTCCTGAGCTCTTCTTTTTGCTCTCATATAGGTGAAAAAAGCAACCTCATCATTGACTCCATTAAATTCTAGTTGCTCCCAATTGAAAAGGGTAATCTCATTCTCTTGTGATTCTTGTTGAGGAACTGACCCACTAGATGCAACCTCTGATTGAGCTTGTGAGGCATTTTGAACCATTAGAGCTTGGTTCATCCATCCATTTGAACATGTAGCCTGATTATGAGGCTGATTACAAGGAAAACACCATTCATTCTCCATTGCCATATTATTTTGACTAGGAATGACATCCCTCACTAGATTTGCAGAGTTTAGGGGTGTAGGGTTATATGGTTGGAATGGTCTCTAATTAAAATTTTGTCTTTGTCCTTGATAGCCTCCTTGGTATGGTGGCCTATTTTGTTGATAAGGTTGTCCTTGATTTTGATATTTTTGATTAGGACCTTGGGCTTGTGTCTGAAATGGTGGTCTGATTCCTTGACCTTGCTTCTTTAGATTTGTGACCTCCTTAGTCAAGGTCTTCAACAAGTTTATCATTTCTTGCTGACTGCTTTGCTGACTATTCTTCATTTCTTGTATCTCTTGAGAGAGGCTTGTTGTAGCATGTTCTTGACCACTAGTACTAGCTTGGGGTGCTAATATGGTGGGAATAGGGGTAAATGGGGGTACTTGGGTAGGTACAATGGGTTGAAGGCTAGGAAAAATGGGCATTGGAGGCCTTCTAGCAATCATGCCTGCTTGGATTAAACAATTTTCAGCCCTGACAGCTATGTCAAAAGCTTGGGGTAAAGAAGTACCACCCATAGACTGGATCATGATAGAAATTTGACCATTTAGACTTTGTAAATAGTATAGGAAGGCATGGTCTACTGATGGTCTCACTGAGACTGGGATTCTATTCCATGTTTTAAGGAATCTACTATTGCAATTTGTCATTTGCTCTTGAGGGTCTCTCTTAATAGTTGTTAACTGTTCAAATAGAGATAAATTATCTGATTTATCCTCAAAATGTTTACTTAATGCATCCCCTAACTCATCCCAAGAAGTAATAGAACCAATAGTTAGAGTTCTAAACCATTCTAGAGCTTTACTTTTTAAAGAGGCTGCTAATAACTTTGTGGCCACATCTTCTTGAGTAATGTTGTGTATGCTGCATATGGTGGTCACAAAGGTTAGTATGAACCAAATCTAAAATGTGTTCAAAAGTAAAGGATTTTCTCTTGAAACTTGACTTAGTCATTTTTCCTAACTGGCATTCTTTGCACATTACATTCTCAGGTTTCTTCAATCTAGGTATGCCTCTTACTTTCTTCTTCTTACTTATGTCAACTAGATTGTCAAAGTTAACTATTATACACTAAGTTTGTGCCTTTGTCTCAAGCTCTCTTGGTCTTGATAACTCAGTATAACATGGGAATCATCTCTAGGTTGTGGGACCTTTGCTAACTGAGATGAAACCTCCAGGTTCTAGGCTGGTTCCTCTTGGATAATCACCCTAATTTGCTTTTAGACATGAAAGTAAAACTTTTGAAGGGAAAGGGATAGAAGGAATGCTTGTAAGGGAAATGACTTGAAAGAAAACTACCTACTAGGTGATGCACTAAAATTAGGGTTTGGATCTCAGCATGTAGGATGAAATCAAGTGAACAACTCAGGTCTAGTAGGTCACAACTTACTCAATAGGCTTGCATAAGTATTTCATAAGAGGGCTTGAGAATAAGACACAACTTATGACCTGCAAGTAGATATTCACCTCTAAAACTTAGTGTAGGGTTGAGACAAGACTATTAAGGGGGTTGAGGTATACCCACAAGAACATCCAAATCAAATCAAACACAGTAACACACAAAATTACAGAAAGCAAGAGGGATCGAGAACCCTAAAATAACATTGAAAACATGCACATACTTTGATCCAATAAGAGATAATCCAAAAAAGGAAGCATAGGGACATGAAGGATTGTCACAAAATACCTCTACAATATTTGGATCATCAATGGGAGAAATAAAATTGTATGAGCCAGAGGGTAGAAATGATACCACAGATGGCCTTTAAGAAAGGGTGAATTTTCTTCTACAAATTGTCCAACTCCTGAGCACTAAAGGCTCCAAAACAATATATACATACTCTTTCACATAGGTAAGAGTCAAAAACCTAACTAGGGTTACAATATTTTACATAAAATATTCAAACCCTAAAGGTACATTAATTACTTCTCATGAAAATCTGTGAGAACCGGTCATCAGATCAGATCTTTCTCTTTGTATGTTGATCCTACACTAAGTCCACCCTGCAGACGCAACAACCTTGACCCATCTACCCACCTGCAACTCCACTAAGCCATGAAGGCTTCAAATTTGATCTTATTCCCCTGGAAGAGGTATTGTGAAAAGGTGGCACCAACTCCTTCTAGCACTTCCTGGCATGAAAATGTGGCATAGTACCCTGCAACACTGACAATGGTCACCTCCATCACCCTCTCAACCATAAAAGTCCTAAGAATTAAACTCCTGAGCTAACCAACATTGTGCATGGCCAAAAGAATGCAAAAACTCTAGTGAAACCAACAGAAAGCATTCAAATTTTAAAATGTAATGGCTAGTGGAAAACTTTAAAAGGTAACGGTTGATGAATAACCTTCCTGGTAGATGGACGGCGTAGATGCACACTTTAAAATAGTCTAAAACCCTTTCTAGCAAGTCAACTACCATCACGACAGTCAACAACCAATAAAAAATGAGTAAATCAACAACTATGACAAGTCACTGGACCTACGTCCCTAAGAACACCATCGGACGGTTGTCGCTATACTGCCATTGTAATGATCAAGCACTTTGAGCCCGCGGTGTAACAACAACTGTGAGATCTGATCACATTTTACCTTCTTTAGAAACCCCTTGACCCCACGGGTACACTGACATCAGCCACATAGACCAACCAAATTCAAGCAAGTCAGCACATAAGGACCCACCGAAGGAAGTTCTGACACCAACCAAGATCGACGGTAGTCGTAAGATCGCCAGCCTTGACATAGACCCTTGAGAACACACACTGGTAGTTGATCCTTCACAGATGTCAGAGCCTCCTGACTGTTGAAAGGGCCTGGCCCCACTGACAACCTTCCACCTGTATTGAACCTCAGCCAATCATAGGCTGCCAAAATGGATCCATGTTGCATCTGTCTCTGACACAGAACCCACTGACAGAAGCTAGGAAATAAAGTAAGATCTACGGTTGTTGCTATACCACCATGATAAAACATGTGCATCTTGAGCCCTTGGTATAATGATAGCTACGAGATTAAATTGGGACTTAACCTACCAAAGAAGATGGCCCCACTGACAACCTGCTGAATCACACACCATCGATGAATCAGGAGCTGCTAAGTAAGATGAGGTGGCACTAGTCCCACTGACACATTGGACTCTGCATGCAGAATAAAATCGATGATCATCACAAGATCTCAAGGAATCTTTTAACCCTATGAGATCATGTGACAACCATCAGATTAAGAATCTTGACCTAGCCGCTTGAACTAAGACTGCCAACCTAAATGGTAACCGCTCGTAGAATCACTGAGTGTTAAGTAGTTAACCGCCAAGAATTAGAGACTTGGCAACTGAAGGGTTTATAAAGACACGTGCAAATTGGGAACTTAAGTGATTGGGAAAAAGGTAACATGAAAATATAACGCAGCCAAAGGGTTGTTTGGATTTTTGAATACCAACTGCTAGTTTTTTTAAACTTTTGAACTGTAGACCAGGGAGTAAAATAATTTGTAGAGACCAGAGAACATGGAATAAATTCATGAAAATTTCAATGATGGTAGACAAGATGAAAATAGAGGCCTGGGGATGATTTTTAGCCAAATTTGTGTGTAGAGGGAAATTATCGTAATGTTAACATGACACAGCCTCTTATGCCATAACCAAATGTCATCAAGTTGTGAAAACATACATATTTCTTCAGATAGGTCAAGATAGAACAAATTACCTCTAGTCTGCTCACCACTTCCAATCAGTTCACCAGTAGTATCAAATATCTTAGCTTTCTTGTGATGAAATTCCACTCGGTAACTAGTTCTGTTGAGCTGAGCAACACTTAACAAATTATAATTCAATCCTTCAACCCAATAAGCATTTTCACAAGAGATCTTACCAGTTAGTTTAATCAATCATTTTCCTCTAACAGGACATGGTGCATCATTACCAAATGTTACACTTTTACCTTTATAATGATGTAGGGTCACAAACTTACTTTTGTCACCAGTCATGTGATGTGAACAACCACTATCAATAATCCATTTATCATTCTTGTTCATATAGGAAATCAACACAATTTTCTCATCCTCATCAGATTCATCTTTCATTGCAACATAGACTACCTCAATTTCAAAATCATCATTATCAGTATCAATCTCTTCTTCAGCAATGTAACAGGATTTCTTACCTTTTCTTTGTAGTCTTTGTACCTTTGGTAGCCTTTGTCATCTCTTCTATCTTTGTGTCTACTATTTCTTTCTTCATCTTTATCCTTCCTGTCAAGACATCTAGAAGCTATATGACCGACCTTGTTACATGAAAAACATATAATAGGAAGTTTACCTTTGTATTTTCCTTTTCCTCTTCTCAGTCTTCTAGCCATAAGAGCTTCTAGATCTTCAAGATCTTCATCAAAAGTGTCACTGTCATCTTCACTTTCACTTTCACTTTCACTGATGCATCTTTCTTTTTCCTTCTTAGGCTTGTTTAGGACTAACTGTGACTTGAAAGAAGATTCAACATTTTCAATACTACCAATAGTGAAATTATCATAATTAGATAGTTCAAAATTAGTCAGCTTGCCAATCAAACCTTCCAAAGTAAGCACATTTTTAGAATTACATCTAGATTCTTGAATAGCTGAGATCTTAATAGCATATATAAGATGCAAGGTTCTTAACACTTTTCCAATTATGGTCTCATCATCAATAGTTCCATTTTCTCCTCTAATAACATTCAAAACTTCTTTTATTCTACCATACTATTGTGCAATGTTTTCATCTTCATTCATTCTCATTTCATCAAACTTACCTCTACGACTCTCAGCTTTAGCTTTCAGTACATATAGATCACCACCATAGATATTTGCAAGAGTGTCCCACATATCTTTAGCATTTGTGTAGTCCTTAATGTCCTCAATTTCTAGATAGCTTAGGGAAGATGCAATTTCCAACACTGCCCAATTGTGTTCTTGCTTGGCTCTCATTTCCTTGGTAGTCAAAGGTGCAATAGGTGTGACATAGTCATGCTCAATGTAGTACTTTGCAAAATCACCAATACCAGCCAAATGCAGCTTCATCAAGCTTTGCCATGTAGGGAAGTTATCTTTGTTCAGCTTTGGTACCTCCTTTTTATACATCTTGATCATTTGCTTCAAGTCCCTTTAAAATTTCTTTCTATAAACACCAATAAGCAACACAACTCTAATACCAATTGTTAATATGATTTAGAACAATAGAGAGGGGGGTTGAATCAATTGTTCTTAGGTCCTGATGTATAAAAATAACTTCAAAAACTTTTCTTTAAATCAGATCAAGTAACCAAATCAACCTTGGTCATCACTGATTCAATAATAGAAACATATAACTCAGTAGTCCACTACCCAGCTATATGTAACTTCTAAAACACATAAATGTTCAAACCAAAACATTCACACAAGTTTTGACAACAGGATTTATAGTGGAAACCCAAAATGGGAAAAACCACTTTGTAACATGCTACTATTATTTTCACTTTTTTGAAGTGAGCTCAGTTAAAAGCCAACCCTATCAAAGGTTACAATACACACTGTCAAGTGTGACTCGATTAAAGGATTTCAATCACCCTGTTAAAAGTGAGCCTAGTCAAAGGACTTACATACACTCCATTAGACTGCAACCTTGTTCAAAGGATTTAACATATGACTGTTAGGTCAACCTCTGTTAAAAGGATTTTGACTATTACAATGGTTAGAAAGTAGCAGTAGTATTGATCCGAAAACATACAACTCACTTTGCAAATATCTGATCCAATTCAGTACACAAATGCTGGTTTATTGACTTTGAAACTTTGCCATCTCCACTTCTGATATGCTCAGAACTTTCCAAGCAATCACCACACCTTTTCATTCAGCCTTTTTGCTTATACAATCAATAAAAGTTTACTGTTCTTCCAGCATCTCCTTCACCAATGCATACACATACCTAATGCTTTGGTTCCCTTAATACTTTCCTCTGTTAGGTTAACTTATCTTTTGCCACTTAATCTCCTTTGTAGATATTAGGGTTAGGTCAGATTCATTGAATCTACCCACTTCATGTTCTTCATCTCCTCTTCTAGAATAATCTCAAATCTCATAAAGATTTAGAATAAAACATTTTACAAAGCATTATATGCTTTCATACAATTAATAAATAAAGTCTACATTTTACATAATCCAAGAATTCAAACAATGTCATGCCCAAAAAGAATTCTCTTCAAATATAAAATTTGCTAATGCTCGGTCAATACTGTGATCATCTACTCAGTCACCATGTAAAACGCTCGGTCACTACTAAAACTATTTCCTCGGGATATACTGTCCTCCTCGACAATTTACTGATACTCGGTCGACACTAGATTTTTGCTTGACATCCACTAACTTGGTCGACTCTGTCATAACTCGGCTTAAATATAATTTCTTCATTTTTGTTCAGTTAAGCCTATCAGTTTAGTCTTCAAACTTACTAAGATAAACAATACATTGTCTCATCAATGTGCAACATAATCAAGTACACTTTGCAGTATCAAGATAACTCAACCTTTCCTTAGGTGCTATTGTTACCATCCTTTCTTTCCCTTATCACGATAGATATAGTACTTTCCTAAGTAGCAATAGTCTTACCAGTTAAGCTTTGACATCAATGACAATACAAATATTGTTTCAATTGTAATTTCCAACATATATAACTACTTCGACAAGGATTATGAGGAATCCAATCACCTAATTGAGATAAAATACCAGATTGATATGAGTCACAATGATATTGACATGCCCCAGGAATGATGTCAGATTGATATGCACCTTGATGAGCTTGACATGCCCTAAGAGATCAAATAGATGCTTGTCTAAGTGACCTGATATGAAGTAATGAGATCACTCTTTTTGAGAGATGTGGAGAATCTCAACTTGATATGGTTCCTAATGAATCTAAGATGCCCCAAGCCATGAAGATTGAATTTTTTAGTTGATTAGGATTGATTGAAGAAGAAAGTTTTCTATATTGTCATGCCCCCTCAGGATTGAAATAAAAAGGAGATATAGAGTTCAAGTGCAATGATTAAGATTAGGATCGGTTATATTTCCAACATATTCAAAACAAATTAGAGCTTATTTGGAGCTATTTCAAGGTCATCTTGACCATATTTGAATAAAGTTTGACCAATCTTCACTAGGATTGACTAGATTGAAATCACTTATTTTTGATAAATTTGCATGATATTGACCTCAAAGGTTCGAGAAATCAAGATGAAAGTGAATGGGAAGCGATGGCATTAGCAATCAACTATGTTTGGCCAACAAGGGTTGACTTTGCAATTTGACTAGGTAAACAAACTCAAATTTTGATTTTGATCTTGAAAATAGATTTAGGGCATTGAAATTAGCTAGGGGTGCAATTTTTGTAGTTTTGTGAGTACTTTGAATTTTGGGTCAAAATCTATAAAAGGGGCCTAAAGGGGCCAGTTTCAAATCATTTTCTATAGTTGACTTTGAGAGTGCAAAGATTTCTAGAGAGCCAAAAATGTCAATTCCAGTATGAAATCACTAATTCAAGCTTTAGAGGAGCCACAATTGGCCTCAAGCGTATGGTGCACCAGTAAGTAATCTATCCCATCCTTTGATTTTGTAGATTTTAGTCATTTTTAGGTGTTTTTTTCACATTTTTAGGGCTTTCAGCCTGGTTTATCGTGCAATAATTTTTTTTATCACATACCCTTTTTGGTTACATCATATGATAAACTGGTCATGAAAATTGTATTGTATGGCTTTTTAAGTTGTATCATATGATGGGTACCCATGTATTGTACAATATCGAGAACTTTATCGTATTGAGAAATAGTATCGCAACATTTAGAGAGTTTCATCATACGATAAATATGAGTCATATGTTTCATCACATGATCCAAATGTGCATTTTTTGTCCTTTGTGTGAAATAATCTATCTTTCATAGTAGCTTCATAGCCTTGTAGAGATGTTGAATAATTGAGTTATAATACCTCAATGCTCAATTTGGATAGATTATTGATTCATTTACTTGTGTTCTTTGTTGTAGATTTGATTTCCCAACACCATCTTCTAGTGTGCTTACCTACATACACTTAGACTAGTCCAACATTTATCACCAAAAGAAATGGTTGTTCTTAATTAGTTGTGTTGGGAAAGCTCATCACCGTGATGCCAAATATCTGTGTGAATCATGGGTTGCTCACATCTTTAGCAGAGAGATTCCATTTGGAGAATAATACCTTCCATCTTCTCACTAGTGAGATCACTTTACACACTCAAATGGTGCACTTCTCTAAGTCATTACAACCAAGGAAATCCATGAATGTGATACCTTAGAAAGCAACCTAGAGCTCTCTATGCATGGAGTTGCAAGATTATTTTAAGTTTTCTCTCAGCTAGAGCTATTAAGATAATGACCTTTCTAGTCAACCACACAATGAGAGATTCAAATGAAGACAACGGAAACAATGCCATTAACCCCAAGAATCACTATGAAATGCAAATGCAAGCTAGATTAAGATGAATATGCAAGTTAGAAATGAGAGGTGCAAGTTAAGCTATGGAAATGAAAGTACAAGCTATACTATGAAAAGGAAAGTACAGGTATTACCAAGCCTTCCTAGTTAAACTAGACGAGTTACTCTAAAACTTGAAAGGAAATCTACACCATGAAAGCATAAACATGAAGCTCTTATGCATGAATGAAACTAAGAATGGAATGTAGATGCAAAAACCAAGGATGCTCCAAATCTTCAAAAAGCTCCAAGGTGACCTAGAAAACCTACAACATAACATTAGCATAAAAAGATTGATATATGAAAATGAGGAAGAGAGCTCTTCTTTTATAGGAAATGAGAAGGAATGGACCATGGAGATTAAGAGGAAAAAGATTTAATCATGGGTGGATCTTGAAAGAGGAGAAATCCATGCACACAAATATCCTCCAATGGAAAAATAAGAGTTGACTTTTGTGTCCATATAATACAAAAAGTGCTTTTCTTCTTTTTATAAAATAGGAATAATGTTTTATTTGTCCAACTTAGGATAAGAGGAAAAGTGGGGGCTTTTTATTTATTAAAAGGGGAGGAAATATTCCTTTTAAATAAATAAAGACTTAGGATAAAAATGGTTAGCCCAAGGAAAATAATTGAAAATGATAACATAGGATTTGATCAAGGAAATTGATATATTTGAAAAATTTTGATTTTTGAAAATATTGATTCAGGGATTTGATAAATTGTTGAATTGGGGCCCAAAGTCTAGGCGACCATTTTAGGGTTCATACAATCACCATCACAATAGAGGATGTCTATAGGATCCATTGACTTCCAATAGCTAGTAATTTAGTGTTTTATGATCAGGATCCAACAGAGGGAATTGAGACTTTGAGAAGGATTTTGTTGATGATATAACCATCTCAGACTAACACATCACCTGGGAGTATATGCTAAGGTAGTATGGTGAGGATTATCCACTTTCACATGTATTGGTTGAGTTGATCAGGTGTGTTGCTATGCCTAATCATAGCCAACAAGGTTTCTAGTATGGATGGGGATAGATCCTCTATTAGATGCTGAGCAGGCCATGAAGGATCAATTGGGGTGCATACCTACTATGCCATATGTACAAAGAGCTTCATAAGAGTTTTTATAGGAGAGGCAGGAGCATGGACGCTAGGGTCATAATTATTCAGATATGGGCACAGGAGTATATCCCTATTGCACATCTAGTTACACAGGTTGGTCGAAGAGAGGGTATGCCTTATAATTTTTGATATATTAGAAATATTCATCAACCCAATTTTGGCAAGACTACATTTTGGAGATGACAGTTAGAAGGCCTAAAAGAAATATTGGTTGTGAGAGAAGGATGGGCTCCTCTCAAGAGTATTAAGTCATGTTCAGTAGTAGGCCATTGACTGATAGGTAATATTTTGTAATTTATAAGATACAGTTATTGCTAAATTCCTTATTTTGGTATATCCTTATGCTGAAAGTATGACATGTATTATAAATTTGTAGGTGCATTCCCCTAGTATAGTGATTTTATATTAGTAGGGTGTGGCATTAGTTTATTTAGTGGTAGGATACACCAACAGAGTTCACAACATATGACCACTACCTAGATGAGGAGGCTGACTAGGGGCCCTGACCTACATATGCAATTTTTTTTTAGGGTAGAGAGACCTAGTCGGGGTAGATTAGGAGAACCCTCCCATGGTTACCGATGTTGGCATGAATCTCACTTAAAGATAGCACATGATAGACCACTCATTCCCTATATTTACATATCCAGTTGAGTGGGTGCCTAGGCCAGATGAGGAGGATCCTTTTGATGAGCCTTAGAGGGGAGGAGTAGGGAGAGGATAGGGGAAAAGGAGGTGAGGAGGTCCTAGGGTGAGTAGTAGTAGGCCAAAGGTGATAGGGAAACATAGGCCATAGGGAGAGAGAGGCTCACTAGGGCCAATGGGGATAGTTGTGACTACAGAGGAGGAGATGCTAGAGGAGGAGGGGGAGAGATTGGTGAGGAGGAAGGTGGACAAGGGACACCTTCACAAGAGAGACTAGTAGTGGAGGCAATTGGGAGATGATAGGGAGACCATGGAGGAGGATGCAATGGTCAAGGCACCATTAGTCGAGACATCAAGAGTGAAACATGGGACCATTTCATAAGAGATCGCATGGCTTAGGGAAAATCTCACAGAGGTACAAACATAGAGGGAAGTTGTAGAGGCCTAACTACAACTAGTAGAGTGGGACAAAAATCACCAGATTTGAGAGCTTGAGTGTGCATGAGACCAACTACAATAGAAAACCACCTATGAGGCTTCTCAATAATCTTACTATTATGTGTTATATATCAGGGCGGTGTCAACTGTAGTGAGGGCACCATCATATTCTAATTTCATGACACACTATGAGGGAACTACACCAGCACCGACACTTACAAGAGAAGATTCCCCTCCTCCTCCACCCCAAGATCAAGAAGAGGGAGGGAGAGATTCTTGATATCCCTTTTCTTATCTTATCCTCTTCTTCCATATTTTGATGTATTCATTGATATATCTACATTGAGGATGCACTATTTTTATACTCAAAACATGATTTTGAGACACACACACACACACACACATAAACAATAGAAAAGGAGATATTTCCAACATGTTGGATTACTAAGAGGGGGGTGAATCAGTAATCAATGATTATTTAAACCTTAAAAACTTTGACTCTGATTTGACTCGATAAGATACTCGGCAACATAAAATTCAGTAGTAATTGAAATTAAATTTTTCAATCAGCAATCTAAGTAATTAGAAAATGACATGCACAATAAACATTCAACACATTTGACACTAGTATTTAACGTGGAAACCTAATTTGGGAAAAAACTGTGGGAATTGCCACCCACCAATCAAAATACTCTTCTAAAGTATACTCAGTTAAGACTCAATCCTATTAAAGATTATATTTCCTTTTGTTAAATATGACCCTATTAGGGGATTTTCCTCATATTTGTTAGGATCTTCACCCTATTAGGATTTTCTTGGTTAAAGGTCTTTAAACAATCTTCTAGATTGTCACCTTTCTCAAGGATTTACAATAAGACTATTAAGTCTACTTAGTTAAGATATTTTCCTGCAGCAAATGTTAATAAGAAACAACATAAACTTTAATTTGTAAATTTGCAAATACCTCTTGCTTAGTTAGATCCCTTTTGCACTCTTTTTCGTCACTTCATTCCTTCATTATTCACTGGTCTCAACACTTTATCAATATCTTCTTTAGACTTGGATTTCTACCTTTTCTTTTTCACTGCATTACTCAGTTACACATCCACACTTCAACTCGCCAGCTTGTTTTCAATTCAATTTCATCCTTTATATAGACTCTATTTTTCCTCTTAATCTCCTTGATTACATTTTACTCTATTTATTCTCAATCTTTAGATCATCCTCTTGAACTAATTCAATGAACTTGGCACTTGGTAAAATGTTTTATCATCACCTCAGAACTTGAAATCTTCTTGAAACTTGTACCTTCACCTTTTTCCACTTAAATCTTTACCATAGATCATCACCTTGAATTTTCCTAACCATAGATCTCTTTAACTAACTCTTCTTCATCCTTGGAATCCTTGAGATCATTGTGGATCTTCATTAAATGTCATTGTGATCCTTGTATTTAATTTACATTACTTTCTCAGTGGCTAACTCCTTTTCCTTCAATCAAAATTTTGTTTTCTTCGCTCAGTAACTAAATCCTTTTACTTCATGTCTTGGCTTCCTTTGTGTTTACCAAAAAAATACTTTCCTTTTACTGAATAACTCTTCCTGCTTAGTAAAACAACTATTTTCTTTGCCTTGTCAACTTTACTCCTTTCTCACTTGTTTAATCTCCTTTATCGACTTGATATTATCAAATGAAAAGTAGAAAATAAATCAACCATTATTACCTTATCATTGTCTGACCTGTATTAGTTGCCCCATTAAGTTCTTAAACTTTACTAACTTCTTCTCAACTTTTCACTTCCTCTTTTCCTTAACTCAATCAACTTATATCATACTCTAAATGATATGGCAACTCAATATAAACTAGAAATCAATTGCTTGATATCAATGACAAAATAAAAACTAGTCTAATCCTTCTACAATCATGTATACCTCTGATCTCGGTCTTCATCATCATCACCATCAATTGGGGTTAACAATCTTCCTCTTTGGCATTGATGGCAACATTGTCAATTGATATCTCTATTCTATTCTTTGTTGTAGTTATCTTACTTTCCGCATTTCTTCATTTCTCCATCTTCTCCTTATTTGTGTTCATCAACAATAGCTTATTCTCCCTATTTCTCATTTCTCCATAGATTATTCTCCCTCTTTATCATTTCTCTATAATCATTAATAGATTATTATCCCTCTTTGACAACAATGCCAAAGATACATACTCCTAAATTGTTTTTTGAGGTAGTGGACCATACGTAGCATGTACTAATATCTCATTGCATACATAATTATTTTTCATGACTTTAGGCATCACCTAAAGAGTGAACACTAGCATCAACTCACAAAATAGATATTCTAATGAATCTTTGAATTGATGAAAAATGCATCTTTCTTTGGTGAATATTGGATAGGGAAAGAACCCCTAATTTACCTTTGAGATACCCAAAAGTATTCTTTGGTAGTGGCTTGGTGAATATATCTTCTATCTGCTCCTTTGATTTCACATACTCCAATATCACATGATTGTCTTGAACTTGTTCTCTCAAGTAATGGTACTTGATAGAAATGTTCTTGGTCTTGGAATGCATCATAGGGTTCCTTGATATGTTGATAGCACTTGTATTATCATAGTAAATAGTAACTAGATCAGTAATCTCTTCTTTCATACCTTCAAGTAGCTGTTTGATCTATACAATATTTTCACAATTCATACCTATTGCTACATACTCTACCTTGACTGTAGATTGTGATAGACAACTCTATTTCTTACTTAGCTATGTCAGTAATCTTTCTCCTAAAAAGAAATCTCCTCCACTTATACTTTTCCTATCATCAATGTTTCCAACCCAATCAACATCAGTGTAAACCTTCATATCAAAATCTCCTCCTTTCTTGTATAGTAGACTGAATTCTTCAGTACCTTTCAGATATCTTTAAATATTCTTTTGACTATAGAAATGTGTGTTTCCTTTGGATTGGAAAAAAATATTGCAACAATACCTACTGCATGAGAAATATCAGGTCTGTAATGTACAACATTTTGTATCTTACCAATCATTGATCAGTAGAGTGTCTCATTCACTTCCTTTGTCTCATCTTCTTTTAACAATTTGAAACCAGTAACCATAGGTGTTCCAACCGGCCTTGAATCTTCCATTCCAAATATCTTTAGGATCTCCTTGATGTATTTTTCCTGTGAGACATATATCCCATCTTTGACTTGTTGAATCTATATTCCAATAATTTTTTTATTTCTCCTATCATGTACATCTCAAATTCCTTTATCATCTCCTCAACAAAATATCTGCACAATGTGTTACTTTCTCCAAAAATAATGTCATCAACAAATATGTCATCAATCAAAATCCTATCGTTACTATCACATTTCAGATTCAGCTTGTTGTTGTCACTTGTTCTTTGAAATCTTATCTTGATTAAATATGAATCTAACCTTTCATACCATGCCCAGGGTGCTTGTTTCAAACCATATAGTTCCTTGTGCCATTTACATACAATGTCCTTGTTAGTATTCTCAACAAATCCTTCAGGCTGTTCAACATAGACTTCTTCAAGAATATCATTAAGAAACATATACTTGACATCCATTTGATAAACTTTAAATCCCTTATAAGCTGCATATGCTAGTAGAATTTTAACACCTAATCTAGTAATAGGTGAAAAAGTCTCACCATAATCAATACCTTCTTCTTGTGCATACCCTTTGCAAACCAATCTATCTTTTTTTATGATTACATTTTCATGCTCATTAAATTTGTTTCTAAAAATACACTTAGTGTCAATAAAGTTTTTATCTTTTGGTCTCAATACCAAAGTCCATGTGTTGTTCTTTTCAATTTGATCTATCTATTCTTTCATATCTTTAACTCAATCTTCATTATCCAATGCATATTTTACGTTTCTTTGCTCAAATCCAGAGATTAAACATGTATTTTATCTTAACTTCTTTTCATAACTCCAACATTCTTGTTTCCAATAATCTTGCTTGGTGAATACATTTTCTTCTCACATACTTGGCTAGAATAGGCTTGGTAGATTGTGGAAGTGCTTCATTTTTAGCATTTTGTGATGGTTCTTCCTCCTCAATTTTTACTACAGGTAAAGTATTAGGAACTTCACATTGAATATATACAAATCTTTGATAGTCCTCAGGTTCCTTTTTGTTGTCTTTATAATTTTTCTCTACAAATTCATCAATCCTCACACTTGCACTTTCTACAATTTTGTTAGTAGACTTTTTTAATAGCTTGTAAGCCTCGCTCTTTGTAGAATATCCTAATAATATTTATTCATCACCTTTATGATCAAACTTTCCATTTCTTGCATCCTTTAGAATGTAACATCTACTTCCAAATACTTAAAAATAACTTACATTTAGTTTGTGACTTTATTGGATTTCATATGGAGTCTTGTTTAGACCTTTCTTCAGTTGTACTTGGTTTAGTGTATAAGCTATTATTCTTATTGCTTCTCTCCAATGTGTTTGAGGTACACCATTCTCAAGCATCAATGTCCTTGTAGAATCAATAATGGATCTGTTTCTTCTCTCTGCTATACCATTTTATCATGGTATCCTCCATTCAGACATTTGTCTCTTTATTCCATGTTCATTGCAGAAAAGTGTAAACTCATCAGATGTAAACTCACCTCCTCTATTATATCTCAGACACTTAAATTTTTTTCTAGTCTCCTTTTCAATTCTTGCCTTGTACCACTTAAACATTTGAAAAGCATCAGATTTATCCTTCAATATAACTCAGTCAAAATGCATCAAAGAGATCCTGAAAACTTTTGGGATGGAAGACTCAAAACCGGTTGGAACATCGATGATTACCAGATAAAATTTTTCAAAGGAAGATGACTCTACCAAGGTAAATGAAACTCTAGATAGATCTATGATTGGTAAGATAAAATATGTTGTTTATAATAAGCCAAATATTTCTCATGTTGTTGGAATTGTGGCTAGATTTTCTTCTAATCCTAAAGAAACACATATGAGTTTTGTTAAGAGAATCTTTAGATATCTGAAAGGAACCGAGGACTATGATTTATGGTACAAAAATGATGGAGATTTTTAATTTAAAGTGTATATTGATTCTAATTGGGTAGGAAATGTGGATGATAGGAAAATAACAAGTGGACGATCTTTCTTCTAAGGAGAAAGATTAGTGACATGGATAAGAAAAAAGAAAAGTTGCATTTCACTGTCAATTACTGAGGCTGAATATGTTGCTGCTGCAATCAATTATTCTAATATTGCATGGATAAACCAAATACTTCAAGAAGGGCTACACGAGGAGATAAATGGTTCTGTAACAATCTATTGTGATAATACTAGTGCTATAAAAATTTCAAATAATCTAGTGATGCACTAAAAAAAAAGAACATATCAATCAAGTATCACTATTTGAGAGAACAAGTATAAAAAAACAAGTAAAGGTGGAATATGTGAAATATAAGGAGCAACTTGCTGACATATTGACGCAGGAGCATATTGGGTCCTTGGCAATCCTGTGTCACCAAAAAGATGTTTGTAGTATTTTTCCTTGTTTGGTTCCTTCTTTGACCGAGTTGGTTCGGTGTTGCTTAGTTTCCTTTGCTCACCAGTGTTGGTCGATATCTCTTTGGCACTTGGTGAATTTACCTAGTGCTCAGTGATGCTTGTCTAGTGCTCGGTTTCCTTACTTACCAAGTTGTTTATTTTGTTTTTCTGTTGAGGCTGACTAGTGCATTTAATTTGGGTCATGGATTTAATGCCGGTATCTATCACTGGGAAGCATTTGGACCTAGATCTAGCTATTCCTTTCATTGATGGTGAATCTGAAGGCTGACTTGTTTGGTAGCCTCTTGTATAAATGTATTTTTTTGGTTAGAGTTTGAAAAAGTTTTGGGAGAGTCAATTTTTGGTAGAAAATAGAGATTGTTGGTAGATCCTCGCATGTTTGAGGAATTCTATACTTGATTGTAATATTTGGCCTAAACTGAGAAGGCATTATAGCCTAGCATGTATGAATAAATTTGAAGAAAATATATGAAAGATCCCTGCATTCTCTCTCTCACTTATTTTCTTGTTTCTTTCATGTGTGATCTTTGCAAGGTGGACCTAGTTAGGGCATACCTTTGACCCTCCTCCTTGTCCTCCTTTGTGTCAGGTGGTATCAGAGCAAGGTGAGATCTGGATCTAGGTTTGTAAATCTAGATTTGAAGGTTCCTTCTTGTGAAGCCCTAGTTGATTGGTTGTGTGGTAGTAGATTGTGATCTAACCTACAATTGTAGAGGGATTTCAAGATGGTTTGTGGGAGGTGAGATGCAGATCTAGGATTAGTAGACATGTTGAGACAACTTGCTACTAGATTAGAAGTTGTTGAAATAGCCTAGAGAAGAGGAAGGGATCTTGAAGATGTTAATGATGATGAAATTAAGGTAGAACAAGGTGATGTAGAGCCTGCACCTGTGATGGATCAAGGTGAGGAAATATTCTTGAAGGCTTTGACAAGTTTGAAGTCTACACCACACTTTAATCCTCCTGAGTATGGTGGAAAATTGGATTTTGATGGATTGGTGGATTGGATCACTGAGATGGAAAAATATTTTGAATATGAAAATGTACCTGAGGAAAAGAAGGTGAAAATTGCAAGCACAAAGTTGAAGAGTCATGCATCCTTATGGTGGAAACATCTGCAGAGGGATAGAAAGAGGAAAGGAAAAGATAAAATCAAGGTATGGAATAAAATGGTGAATAAATTGAAAGGAAAGTTCTTACCTTGTGATTATCAGATTAACCTAATTAGGAAAATGCAAAGTTTGAGGCAGAAAGATAGCTCGGTAAAATAATATATTGAGGAATTCTATAGACTAGATATCAGATCTAGACATGATGAAGATGATGTGGAAATAATTGCTAGATACCTGAATGGTTTGAGAGTTTCCATCCAAGAAGAAATTAGTTTGGTGAAATTGGAGAACATTGAAGAGGCTTGTCAATTTTCATTGAAAGCTGAGGAGAAATTGAACAAGAGACATGAGAAAAGACAAAGAGGTAGAGGTGGTAGATTCCCTAGAGAAAGAGGTATATCTCATGGTGAAAATAGTAGATTTGAACCTGAAAAGACAACTCTTGATAAAGGCAAGACCGAGTGGAAAGATGAAAGTTCATCTAGAGGTAGAGGTAGTAACTACTGAGGTGGAACTATAACAGAGGTGGTGTAAAAGGAACTTGTTACAATTGTGGAGAAGAAGCACATAGATCATTTGAATGTACACATGCAAGTAAGAAGGCTGGTAGCAATAGAAATGATTTGGTGCAAGAAGAGTCACCAAATGAACCTGAGAAGGAAAATAACTTCATGGTAAGAAGAGCACTTTGGAATGAAGGTAAAAAGAAAGATCTATTAAGGAAAAGATTGTTCAAGACTAGATGTAGAGTTTCTGATGAATTTTGGAAGGTAATCATTGATAGTGGTAGCTCAGAGAATCTGGCATCTAAGGAAATGGTCACAAAGTTATGATTGAAAAGATTGGAACATCCGAAGCCCTATCATATTTCATGGATCAAAGATGAGCATACACTCTTGGTAAGTGAACAATGTTCTGTGAATTTGAAAATTAAAAAGTACTATGATAAGGAGTTATGTGATATCATGCCTATAGATTGTTGTCATATTTTGTTGGGTGGACCTTGGTAATATGATAGACATGCTATATATGATGGGAGATTGCATAAATATACTATTTGGGCTAATGGGAGAAGACAAATCTTGTTACCTTTGATTAAAGAAATTGTTAGTAATGTTTGTACATCTGTGAAAGTTTTCTTGATGGAAGGAAGAAAGTTTGTTAAATATTTAAATAGGAATGATGTATGTTTTGTTGTGATTCCTAACAAATCAAGTAAGAAAATAGAGGATAGTGTCCCTAAGGAGATTGATAAGTTACTCACCGAGTATAGTGAAATCTGTCATGCCCAAAATTAGGACAAAACACACACAACAAATTTCCTTTCCCAAGGCTAGCACAACATGAGTCACCTTGGACCCATAGTAGGGGTGAAGGTGGAAGCTACTCAACTAGGAGAATGCCAAAGTACAAAAGAATTCCAGCCTTCAACAAGGCTTTAAAATCTACTCAAGATGCCTTCACAAGGCCATAGAAACAACCATCCACCCTTCTCATACTCATCACCATAAAAAAACCCTTATGACCCCCAAAAATACACACAAAGATGGCACATGGATTCCCATACATCCATGCCTTATCCCCTTCCTCCTAGAGGAAGGAATCTACACTAGAAAAGTAGTCCCAACTTATGCCCTTCACCTTTCAAGGCTCTCTTCCCTCCCAAGGGTGATCTTGGCCTTTCACAACCCTAAAGAAAACAATGCAAAAAGAAAATACACATACAAGAAAGGACAAGAAGCCATGAACTTTTACATGAATAACTATCATTCACACAACATAGTAAAAGAAGTAAAAATGTACATAGCAATAAGAACAAGAGAATACAAGAATCCAACATATGGCACCACTATGGGGCAGCCTATTTTTAACCTCCAATAACATAAATGGTCATTAAAAGCCACTCAAAATACCACTCAAAGAATGAATCCGAAAATGAAAGAGAATCCCACTCATGGCCCCTAAAAATAGAGACCACTTGCACACATTAAACACTTGGGTATGCCAAGTCACAAGACATGTGTCAATTGACACCATAAATAAATCACATTACACATAATACATATGTCATGCCAAGTGGACTAAATACTAAAGTAAAATAAACATAATTCAATATTTACATTCACACTTCACTTTACAAAATTTATACTTTACAATTAGGTTAATTTCTCCCCTTGGAGATAACCTTGGCTTAACATGATTTTACAAATATCCATCTTTGATTTCCCCCAAAATTTCCATCATCTTACCTGGACACTTGACAAAGCATCAGTAGCTCATGAAATGTCATATATATATATATATATATATATATGTAAATAAAATACATCTAAAAATCACATTCTTAACATCATAATTTCTAACTACATTTCATAATAATTTCCATCATTTCAACATTGCATTTCCAAAGCACATAAGGTCAAGAATAAAATGATACATGTTAATCCATCTAACATAATAACCATGATCATTTCCCATAAATTTTCCTAACATGAATGTAACATCAAGATATCATATATAAATCAAAGATGTATCAATTACTATGCTCATAACCTACTAAATAGCATCAAAGTGAAAGTCCTATATCACCATCACATAAAAATAAATCATCACATAGTATCATAATATAATGTCTCTATCTCAATAGTACCACATGATAAAATAAAGTGTCGGCATGAGTCTAAAGATGGAAAATAATCTACTATGAAAATTGTCATGGGGTGAGGCCTCACATCCTCCCCCCCTAGGTGTGAACTTCCTCCTAGAGTTTATCAAAAGGGTGGGGATACTAAGCTCTCATCTGTGTCACATCCTCCCATGAAACTGTAACCTCATCATAGAAATCCCACTGGACCCTAACCTAGTCCAGCTCTTGACCTCAAAGGGCCAGTGTCCTACAAGCCAAAATACGTATGTGCTCTAGTCCCAACTATCTGTCTGACTCCACCTATAAAGCATCCCAATCAATAATGTGAGTCTCATCATAGATATACTTCGTCAAAGTAGAAACATGAAATACATCATGGACATGCGACAAGCTAGGTGGTAGAGCTAGTCGATATGCAACTAAGCCTAGCCTCTCTAAGATCTTGAAAGGACCAACAAAATGAGGTGTGAGCTTAGAACCCTTTCCAAAATGGATTGGGCACTTATGCGGGTCGCAATCTCAAGAGGACTCTATCTCTAACCATATAGACATGGTCAGTGCTCTTCTCATCTACATACTTCTTCTGTCTATCCTGAGCCTCTCGAAGATGTTGCTTAATCATGTCTACCTACTTCTCCATCTCCTTGACTAATAGCGGTCCCACTACCACTCTATCCTCAATCCTATCCCAACTCAAAGGAGTCATGCAAGGCCTACCATACAAAGCCTGAGAAGGTGGCATACCCAAGGATGAATGATGTCCATTATTAAATGAAAATTCCACCAAGTGAAAGTACTCCTCCCATCTGGTCTGGTGATCCATCACATACATACAAAGCATATCCTCCAACACCTGATTAACCCTCTCAATCTCACCATCTATCTCAGGGTGGTAAGCTGTGTTGAAATTGAGCCTAGTGCCCAATGCTAATTGTAAATCTGTCCCAAAGGATGATGTGAAAAGTGGATCTCTATCAGATATAATCTTACAAGGAATGCCATGAAGTTTGATGATATCCCACAAGAAGACCTATGCCACTGTAGGTGCTATGAAAGTAGTACGAATGGGTGAAAAGTGGGCTACCTTAGTCAACCTATCCACTATCACCATAATAGCATCATGGCAATGAGAATACATAGGAAGACCAACAACAAAGTCCATGGATATAATATCCCACTTCCACTTGGGTACCTCATGCGGCTAAAGGAGCCCACCTAGATGGTGGTGCTCTGCCTTAACTCTCGAGCACTCCAAACACCTAGCCACAATCTCTGCAATGTGCAATCTCATACCCAGCCAATGGTATAGCTGCCTCAAGTCTACATGTAACTTCTTAACTCTAGGGTGCACTGCATAAGGATCTCTATGAGCCTCAAGTACAATGAAGTCACCCAACCCATCAGAAGAAGGTACATAAATATGTCATTTATGGCAGAGAAGGCCATCTGAATCTAGGGCCATAGTGTCCCTAAGGAGATTGATAAGTTACTGACCAAGTATAGTGAGATCATTTCTAATAATGTACCTGATGGTTTTCCACCAAAGAGAAGCATTGATCATTTCATGGATCTAATCCATGGAGCTAGTTTACTGAATAAGGCACCACATCGATTGACACCTACCGAGAATCAAGAATTGAACTGATAGATTCAAGAATTTTTGTAGGAAGGTTTGATCAGAGAAAGTCTGAGTCCTTATGTAGTACTTATTGTATTAGCACCAAAGAAGAATGGACAATGGCGAATGTGTACTGATTCTAGAGAAATCAACAAGATAAAAGTGAAATATAGGTTTCCTATACCGAGAATGGATGACATAATGGATAGTTTGACTAGAGTGAAGTAATTTACCAAAATTGATTTGAAAAGTGGGTATCATCATATCAAAATCAGAGAAGGTGATGAGTGGAAGACTTCTTTCAAGACAAAAGAATGTTTGTATGAGTGGTTGGTTATGCCTTTTGGTTTAAGTAATGCACTGAGTACTTTTATGAGATTGATGAATTAAGTTTTGAAGAAATATTTGGGTAAGTTTGTGATTGTATATCTTGATGATATTCTCATATTCAGTAAGACCAGAGAAGAACATTTGTTGCATGTTAGACAAGTTTTGCAAAGGTTGAAAGAAGAAAAGTTGTTGATAAATCTGAAAAAGTGTTCATTCATGAAAGAGGAGATTGTGTATTTGGGATTTGTGATTTCAGCTGATGGTTTGAAAATGGATCCTACAAAGGTTGAAGCTATTTTGAATTGGCTTACACCTGAGAGTGCTAGTGAGGTAAGATCATTTCATGGTTTGGAAATTTTTTACTGAAAGTTCATTAGGAATTTCAATTCAATATGTAATGTTATGACTGAGACTATGAGAGGAGATAAAAGAGAATTCAAGTGGACACATGGAGCTAATAAAAGTTTTGATACCTTGAAGTAGAAGGTTGCTAAATTGCCTATTTTGGCATTGCTTGAATTCAATAAAGTATTTCAAGTGGAATGTGATGCAAGTGGAAGTGTAATTGGAGCTGTGTTGAGTCAAGAAGGTAAACCTGTTGCTTTCTTTAGTGAAAATTTTAATGATGCAAAAAGGAAATAGTATGTGTATGATCAAGAATTATATGCTATTGTTCAAGCACTAAAGAAATGGAGACATTATTTGATACCGAGTGAAATTGTGTTGTATACCGATCATAAGGCTTTACAGTATTTGGGTAGTCATGATAAGTTGAATCAGAGACATACGAAATGGGTTGAGTATTTGCAAAGTTATACATTTGTGATAAAGCATAAGAGTGGAGTCACTAACCGAGTTGTTGATGCATTAAGTAGAATATCTTTGATGACCAAGATGAAAATTGAATTTCTTGGCTTTGATGACATGAGAGATTCTTATTAATTTGATCTTGATTTTTCTGAGCCATGGAAAAAGTGTAGAGCACCTATTCAAGATCAACTAAGTACTAAATGGGAAAAATATTTTACACAAGGAGGTATGTTGTTTAAAGGTATTCAGTTGTGTATACCAAGAGGACCAATGAGAACTAATTTGATAAAGGAGAAACATAGTAGTGGTTTGGCTCAACATTTTGGTGTCGATAAGACATTGAATTTGCTTAAGGAGAAATACTTTTGGCCATAGTTGTATAAAGATATTCAGAAATTTGTGAAAATTTGTGGAATTTGTCAAGTTGCAAAGGGAGTAAGTCAGAATACTAGATTGTATACACTGATTTATGTTCCTTAGAAACCTTGGATTGACATCAATATGGATTTTTTCTTGGCTTACCGAAGATAGTAAGAGGTAATGATTCTATATTTGTTGTTGTGGATAGATAAATTCTAAAATGACACATTTTATACCTTTTACAAAGACATCAGATGCAGTACATATAGTAGATATTTTCTTTAAGGAAATTTTTAGATTGCATGGATTATCGAGGAGTATTATCTCTAACCAAGACAGTAAATTTGTTGGCTACTTTTGGAAGACTTTTTGGAGAAAGTTTGGCACCGAGTTGAAATATAGTTCTACATTTTACCCACAAAATGATGGATAGATAGAAGTTGTGAATAGAAGTTTGGGAAATCTTTTGAGATTCTTAGTTGGAGACACACCAAGTAATTGAGATTCTATGTTGGCACAAGTAGAGTTTGCATACAATAATTTAGTGAATAGGAGTATTGGAAAAACACCCTTTGAGATTGTAAATGGCATACAACTGAGGGGTATATCTGATTTGAGGGATATTTCTAATGATAGAAAGAGAAGTCTTGACCTGAGTGAAGTTTGCTGAGTACATGAAGAGATTGCATGAATATGTGAAACATAAGCTGGAGAAGAGTAATCAAAAATACAAAGACAGAGCTGATGGATCAAGAAGACATACGACTTTTGCAGTTGGTGATGAAGTAATGGTTTATTTGTAAAAAGGCTGATTTCATGTTGGAACATATGGGAAGCTAATAATGAAGAAGTTTGGTCCTTGTAGGATACTGAGGAAATTTGATAGTGGAAATGCGTATGAGATTAAGTTACCCGATGACATGGATATATCACCTATTTTCAACAATTCTGATTTGTATGAGTATCATGAGCTTGATGAAGACATCACAATACCGATGGATTATCCTAAGAAATAGATGGAAGAAGTTGAGAGGATTTTGGAGAAAAGAATTAGAAGAAGTACAAGAGGAAAATAGTATATGGAATATCTGGTAAAGTGGAAGAATATACCGATTGAAGAGAGTGCATGGATTTCATAATCTGAGTTGGATGCAACTCAGATCATACCTATTTCATGATTTGGAGAATCATTTCAAATAACCCCAGGTGTCTTATGCTAGAGCATCTTAGGTCCTTGGCAATCCTGTGTCACCAAAAAGATGTTTGTAGTTTACTTCTTTATTCGGTTCCTTCTTTGACCGAGTTGGTTCGGTGTTGCTTGGTTTCCTTTCTTCGCCAATGTTGGTTGGTTATCTCTCTAGTGCTTGCTGATGCTTGTCTAGAACTTGGTTTCCTTTCTTACCAAGTTGTCTACTTTGGTTTTCTATTGAGGCTGACTTCAGCATTTAATTTGGGTCACATATTTAATGCTAGTATATATCATTAGGAAGTGTGTGGACCTAGATCTGGGCATTCCTTCCATTGATGGTGGATTTGAAGGCCAACTTGTTCGGTAGCCTCTTGTATAAATGTCGTTGTTTGGTTAGAGTTTGAAATTTTTTTGGGAGAGTCAAGTTTTGGTAGAAGATAGAAGATAGAAGATAGAGATTGTTAGTAGATCCTTGCATGTTTGAGGACTACTATACTTCATTTTAATATCTAGCCTAAACTGGGAAGGCCTTACAACCTAACATGTATGAATCAATTTGAAGAAAATATATGAAAGATCCTTGCATTCTCTCTCTCAATTGTTGTGTTGTTGCTTCTGTGCATGATCTCTGCAAGGTGGACTTGGTTAGGGTGTACCTTTGGGCCCCCTCCCCATCCTCCTTTGTGTCACATATTCACAAAGCCATTTCCTAAGGATACTTTTGAGTACCTAAGAGGTAAAATAAGGGTCACTCTACTCTCTAATGTTCATTAGACAAAGATGTAGGTTGTATCAATTCATGTGCTTTATCAGATTATCTATTTATGAGCTGAGGCAAATGTTCACTCTTTAGGAATAGACTAAAGTCATGAGAAAGATATGAGGAAACATAATTAATTGGTACAAGCAAGGTACAACTAAAATAATTATGGTATTGAAGGTACCTTTGGAATTTTTTTCAAAGGGGGAGAGTAACTGATATTGGGGAGAGTAACTATTGTAGGAATAAATGATACCCAAAGAAGGGAGAGATAGGAATAAAGGAGACAGAATGATAAAGGAAAAATAGATTGTAAACAATGAAGATTATTAGTACTCAATGGTATGTTTTAGATGTGAGATGAGATATAAATTGTGTTTCCATAAATGCCAAAGAGGGATATTTTTACCCCAACTGATGAGAATGAACAAGGTCAACTGAGCAATGAAAAGTATGTAGAAGGATTGGATCATTTGCTATGTTTTCATTGATGTTAAGCCTATTGACTTACTGATTTCAAGTTGCCATATCAATCTGAAATATGTGGTGTTAAGAAAAGAAATGATTGGTAAAGATAGAAGATGAAATAAAGAAGTGATGCTAAGTATATGAGCTTAATTGAGAAATTGTTGAATTGGTCTATGACAAGGTAATATTGATTTGATTGTTTTACATAATTTAATAAAGTGTTAGAATGATGCACAAGTCATTTATGTTTGTCAATAATAAAGGATTGAAGTTAAAAAGTGATTTAAGACAAGGAAATAGTGTGTCCTATTGAGCTAGAAGTAGTTGTCGATAAACAAAGATATTGGATGATTAGTAAAGATATTGGTCGGTCACAGTTAACCGAGTAGAAATAATTAATCGAGTAGATGAAGTTGGTTGGTTAATCAAGGAATAAAGTAAAAGATGACATTGTATGAAGATATGGATTGATCTAGAAGATTCTAAGGAAGGAACAAAGTCAGTTGATGAGATCAACAAATCATAATTGTTAGGTACAGAGAAAGTTAAAGATTTAGTGATTGGTTTGAGATCCAAGAAAAGTTCAAGTTCCAAGGTGAAGGTATAGTTGGAAAGAATCATAAAACATTTTACTGAGCTAAAGATTTGATTGAATGGATGAGATTAAGAAGTGATATGACTAAGCCACAAAAATTATCTATATAAAGGATGATCATGATGATCATGTTGCTAATGTTGATACTGTTTCTATTGATTATGTGTTGATATTTAGAGAAGAAAGTTGAGGTAGAAAAGAAGGATACACCGAGCATAATAGAGTTAAAGGAATGTGTGAATGAAGTGAAGAAAAGTGACGAGATGAAGTGTGTGTATTGATCAGCTAGAAAGGAAGAGTTTGAAGAGGAAAAATAAGAATAAAGGATATCTAAAAAGGCATAGGTAGTATTTTATCAGATTGTTTCACTGTTACTTTCTAACCATTGTAGCATAAAATATCTTAACTGAGTGGATTTAACAGTCCTAATTTCTAAATCCTTTGTAAGGTGGCATTCTAACGAAAGTTATAAAGTCCTCTAATAAGGCCACTCATTATAGGGTGATAGATCTAGTCGATCTTTGATGAAAATCCCCTAATAGGGTCACATCTAGAGAATGTTCTTGTAATCTTTATCAAGATTTCTTTTAACCGAGCTCACTTTAGAAGAGTGAATTATTTTATGGGTGACAATTCTCATAGTGATTTTTTCCCAAAATGGGTTTCCATGTTAAATACTGGTGTTAATGTGTAATTGAATGTTTTGCATGCTATTTACTGATATTTTGTTGAATACCGCTATGGTTGGTTAAATGTTAAATCTCATTGCATAGATTATCTACCAAGAAGATTTTAAGCATAAAAAGTATTAAGGGACCTAAGATAACTAATTATATAATTGATTCACCTCCTCTCAGTTATCCATTTTTCAACACTTAGAGATTTTACTTCATTGTAAATCCTTGTTAAGTAAGTGACATAGAAATAATTAGTTTGTATCCGTATCCTCTCCTCTCACCTTCCTGAAACTTGGGTGAAGAGAAAGATCAAACTCAATTGGTTTTGCTTCTAGTGAGGCCTTTCTAGAGGGAAGTGTTTCCCCTTTAGAGAAAGACCTCAAACTAGTAATTGTGCGTGTGAAAATTGTACTTGTTAAGAAGCCAAAACACTTTAGTAAAACATTATAGATTAATGATAAATAACCAGATAATCAACTTGAATCTATCATAAATTAGGTGATCTACTACCATCTAAGAGACGTGAGTATGGTATTCTCAAATTTGACCAAGATCAATGACAATGCAACGTCTAGACGAAGGATTTGAATGCTAAAATGATTGAAATGAATGCAAGATTTAATCTATGTTTTTGTGATTTTCAATGTAATAATGAAAATTAATCTATATAAAAATGATCTAAAACTTGATAACAATAAAATTAAACTAAGCTATGAATGCAAAAACAAAGAAAATGATGAATAGCAATTGATCTAAAAAATGGCACAATCTCTCAAGAAATTGACAATATAGCGCTGTTGTTCTCAAGATTGCACACTATTTTTTGAAGATCCAAGGGTTTTTTAAATAAAAAATCTGACATCTAATAACTCATGGAAAATCCAAAAATTACTCCTTGATTGAATTAGATTGATTGGCGAGTCATCAGGGAATTAGAAATAGTTAACTTTCAATAATCATGTAAAATCAACTTTATGAATCTTAATCAGATGTTGAGATCATGCAAATTAGTTTTATGACTTACAATCAGGAGTTGAGTTAGAGATTTAACAGAAAAAGTTAAAAAGTTGATTTTGAGTTCACTGACCTAATTTTTGCATAGATAAATATTGATTTATTTAATTTCCATGTGTTTTATTCTCGACCTATTTGATTTAATTTAAATAACTGATTTGTGGGTTGATCAATTATTAAATCAAATTTTATTGAAAATCATATTATTAAATTTAATTAATTAAATAAATATTCAATTAATTATTTTAGAATTTTTAATTAATTTTCAAATAAATAACATTAATTATGAATAATTTAATTAAGTCTAATTAAAGTGATTAAGTGGCTAAATGAAGTTTAATTGATTAAATATTCAACATATTCAATCAATCTCACTTAGGATAAATAACATAAAAATCATTTATCGCCAAATAATATTTAATTAGAGATAATTAAGATAAATTAGGAATATTCCCTGATGCAGATTTGTGATAAGATCAATTATGGTTTTGATAATCTTGATGTGCAAATGTGCCTTGGATTAGGACTTTAGGGTCAATTTCGATCGATTTGTCAATGTAGGAGGTTAATGTTACTAAAGCCCATTTTTGGGGTATTATATTTTGCCCCTCTTTGAATTACAGTGCAAAGCGTAGTGGTTCAAAGATAAATCTGTTTGTTGAGATCTAGACTCAATTATGTGATGGAGAAATTGATCCTAATTTGATTAACTGATTCCGAGACATAAATCGATTGAAATATTTGAAGATGTTGATTCAAGTCCTAATTGACCAAAGAATCAAGATGATGTCAACAATAGCAACTATGAACCTGTGATTATGAAGAAGTGATAAACCACTTGATTTCTAAACTTATGATTATGAGGAATTGAATATCCTGATTCCATACCTGCTTGTACAAATGAATCAAAAGGATACCAACTCTGAATCCTTCAATTACAAAGAATCAAGGAAATAACACATCTGAACCGATGGTTACAAAGAGCTAGTAAAGTTTACAAGACTAAGAGAATACCAGATTGATATGGATTTTGATGAATCTGATATGCCCCAAGTGATGAGGACTTTGAATGAGTCATAAATTAGACATGGTTATTATCTTGATTGCTGAGGAAGATTTGAAAAAGATTTTTGTCGATTTAAGATTTGATTAGCAAATTTGAGAATGGTTAATGATATAAAATACCATGCCCCCTTCGGGATTAAAATCAAAATTTGGTGAGAAAGCCAATGTTAATTGATATGAAGCAATATGATCAATTTTGGAATTGGTTGTATACGTCCAACGATGCATTCTGCATTGTTTAGAGGCCCTGTTGATGGAGTTTGACCACAGGCTGACCATGGTTAACCAAGTTGAAATTTTGATGTACAATGATCAAATAGGTTGAGATTGGGATTCTTTTGATGTCATGAAGGTTGATTATGTAAGTAGTTGACCGTCTTGGGTCCAAAATTTTAAATCACATTTTTAAGAAGTGAAATGATATCAGATTTCGATTTTGATCCCAAAATGGATTTAGGATGTTGAAATTAGCTAGGGGAGCTATTTTTGCACCAATCAAAGCACTTTTGAAAATCAGGTCAAAACCTATATAAGGCTCGAAGGGTCATTTTTGAAGTTATTTGCACCATTTGACTTTTGAGTTTGTGGAGCCCTCTGAGTGATAAAATGGCGGTTCTAGTCTATTCACATCGATTCAAGTGATCCTGATGATTCTAGAGACCATGATAGTATAGGAACCCGGTAAGTGATCCTTTAAACTTCTCTTTGAATTCAATTTAGCACATGTTTATTGAATTTTTTAAATTTTGACATGTTTTTAGTTGTTTTTCATTTTTCCATCACGAGTTGTCATACGACACTTGATGCCAATTTTTTTAATTTCCTAAAATGTCATATGAAAAATAGTGAGCATTTTTAGGGTACTTAACACAATTTTTCAAATTTTTTGATTTCTCAACTAGATTTAATGGCATTTATTGCACCTTGTAGAATGTTAATTTTATTGATTTGCATGTATTTTATGTTGATTTGGATAGATTTTCTTATGTCACTCTTGTCTCCGATGTTTGAAAATTAGGTATCCAGATATTCATGTCAGAGTTTCATACTCAGCCACATAGAAGTTGTGTATCTTGTTATTAGACCCCCTTAGAGTGCATCTGACATCATGTGGCTTTGAGTATTTGATTGGTTTACCTGATATTAGGGAAAATCATGGCCTCCTTACAAGATTGATTGAGCAGTTTCACTTTGAGACCCAGACCTTTCATCTTCCTAAAAGGGAGATTACTATTACTCTAGAAGATGTGTACCACATTCTTAGGATTCCCTTTCATGGTCTCCGCCTTGACTATTTGAGCTCAAGGAACACATGTCTTCAATTTTTCTGTATAATCTTTGGTGCAGATGAGAAAATAGCACAACAGATGCCATGGGAGACCTTGGTATCACTAGTACATTTGAGACCTTTTTTTGATGGCCAAACGTATGAATTTAGACACCACCCGGTGTCACAGTTTTGTAGTTAGAAAAATTGACAATTCTGTGAGGTGTCATAATTATGACAACCTTGGCTGTCACTAAAAGAGGGTGCCAACATAGTGAGCCTACTGTCAGACCTATTTGTGGCCATCACAATTGGGACACCTACCCGTCGCAACAAATAACAAATGATGGTGACCTGTTAGAATCTTTCAACGGGTAGCCATCATTTGTAAATGTTCAATGATATAAATGCTTTTAATGCAATGAATATCCATTAGAAGTTTAAAATGAATATCTATCATTTGTGGTTTGTAACAATGACTATGTTGTACATGCATTGGACATTTATGATGAATATCTATCATTTATGGTTGTTTTCCGACAGTGATGTTGTTAATGTGATAGATGGATGTCAGATGTTTGTGATAGAAAACCATCCTTGTTTTAAAGTCATCATAGTTATGATGACAATGATTTTTTTAAAAAAATATATATTTGTTAATCAAGTTGGTATCAATTCAGAATGGTGTTCTTGTAGATCTGGTTCCTACTCATGATTTTGTTATGGATCATTCAGAGATAAATTTGTAGTAGATTCAGTAGCAGCTCATGGATTATTGAGTCAAGTCTAGAGACTTGGATTTGGAATGGATCCTACCGAATCAAGACTTGTGATAGTGATAGCTCCAACATAATTTAGAGATAACTTTGCAGTAGATTCGATAGCAACTCATGGATTATTGAGTCAAGTCTAGAGACTTGGATTTGGAATGGATCCTACTAAATCAAGACTTGTGACAGTGACTGCTCAACACAATTCAAAGATAAATTTGTAGTAGATTCAGTAGCGGCTCGTGGATTATTGAGTCAAGTTTAGAGACTTGGATTTGGAATGGATCCTACCAAATCAAGACTTGTGACAATGACTGCTCTAGCACAATTCAAAGATAACTTTGTAGTAGATTCGGTAGCATCTCATGGATTATTGAGTTGAGCCTAGAGACTTGGATTTGGAATGGATCCTACCAAATCAAGACTTGTGACAATGACTACTCCAGCACAAGAAGCTAGTGCAGCGATCAGAGATGCATTCTTCCTAATGTGTTCATGGGATATATGCGAACCTGATTGCATTCAGATCTGATTCAAGTGACTTCTTGACTTCTTTGGTCTAAATTTGATGTGTGGGTTCATGATGCAATCTATGGTGTTTCTTTGCAACTGGGTTCTTGACAGAGATCCATTGATTTGGTAGCCATTGAGATGGATCGATATATATTTTTCATATGTGGATTGAGATATTAAATTATTAAGCTTCTCTTTGTTTCAAGAATAGTTTAACATTCTCTACTTAACAAGGAAAACCACATGAAGGTGGAAGCTCATCTGACCCCTCCTAGGAGCCTCTTATGACCCTTTACAACATTTTAAGATCTCTAAGATGTATTCTTAGGGATCATAAAGGGTCATAAAGGGTCATAAGGGGTCCTAGGACACAATAGCTAAGAAACATAAATGTAGGCATCATGGTCACAATTTTTTGGAAATACAACATAATTGAGTGGTATGCCCAAATGATGCAAGGCAACTACTCCTCTAGTTCCATGTCTACAATGTGTAAACAAAACCCAAAGATAAAGAATAAATTTAGAGAGTGAAGGAGGAGAGCAATAACAACCAAAATAATATAGGGACCTGTATTACTTTGGTCATTCTCTCTCTCCTTCACTCTCTAAATTTATTTTTTATCTATGGATTTTGTTTATTGTAGTGTAAACTTGGAACCAAAGGAGTGATATATAGTTGTGTTGCATCATCTGGGTATACCATTCAATTATGTCATGTCTCAAAAAAATTGTGATTATGATGCCTACATTTATGTTTGTCAGCTGTTGTGATATCTACATTTATGTTTTTTATTTATCGAGTTTATGTGCATGTTCTTTATGTGTATCTACTAGAAATTCTAAAAAAAAAATTAGTATCTACAATAGCCCTCTGTTAACCACATTTATGCATATGGTCCCAACAAAGTAGTGCACAAACTACACAAAGAAGACATCGCAAAAATATGATTTTTGTTTTCACCATTGAAGCAATCTTGGTGGCACTAGCTGCCTCTCAAGCCTTGCACAAGTTGCACTCATTTCCTACATCAGGTATAGATGTAGATGGGGTAGATGTAAATGTGGTTTGATCGACCCACCAAAAGTATTGACATCTAGTATTTCCCTGACAATACCAAATGTACATCAATTCTTCATAAAATGATTACTTGTCACATTATTTTTAAACATAAAATATAATTACGTATCTAGACCTTTTTCCTATTTGGAAAAACCCAAAATTGACACCTAGGATTACTTGTTGTGTGTGACATCTTCAACATGCATGGGCCAACACCACATTGACACATAGGCACATTGACCAAAGTCATCGAGGCTATTTCGACAAATATTGCATTGTAATTATTTTGTTCATTCATACTAATTATAATTACAATAAAAAGAAACATACTAATGTAGACTTGCACATTTTTTGGCTAAGTCGAAATCTTTGGTTTAAATCACTAGACACTCAAAATAAAATGACAAACCAAAGACAACCATGGAATTGTAAAGTTAATTTGCTTAATCATGTCACTAATTTGTGCATGTCTAAATACTGGTGTCTTTCAAGTGATTTGATTCTTGTCATGCCCACTACAAATGAGAACAGTCTTAACTAGTGAGGTTGTTTAAGCATATAGAGATTAAATACACTCTTTTAGAATGAAATTTATCTTAACAAAAGATAAAAGATATATAAGTAAGACATATAAAACAAGGTGAATAAGAGTAGTACATATAAAACAATCGTTAGAACATGCCGAACATCTAGCATAATTGTACATTTCATTCATGTCATTGATATTCTTATTCATCCATCTCATCATTAAGATCATCATCATCGACGACATCATCACCACCACTATTTTTGTCACCATTGTTGTCATAATCACCATCAGCATCATCATCATCATCATCATCCTCATCATCATCATCATCAGTAGTAACATCATCCTCATCAGTAGCAGCATCATCATCTTCTTCTTCTTCATATTCTTCTTCAACTAGCTCTCGATTGTGATCTGGTTCTACATCATTTTCCATTTCTTCATCTTCCTTGGTATCTTCTTCCATCGCATTATACTTTATCGGTCTTCCTCTTGGATGATGTCTAACAATGAATGACCAACCTAGTTTATGTTGAACCTCTGAGTAAAATACCTACTCACATTGGCTTGGAAGAACATAGGGCTCTTCTCCAACTGTCTCAAACAACCTTGTATTAATCATTGGAAATCCATTGTCATCTTCAATAAGAGTTCTATCAGGATCATTTTTATTGAGTCATAGTCTATACCATTTCACAATGAAGAGAACTAATTTGAAGGAATTGAAGTTGTAGTCAAGTATATCAACCAAAATACCATAGTATCAATTTTGTGACTCTCAAGGATGTAAGTCATTTCTAGATGAAATATTAGTCACTTGGAACATTACACTTATCCCAGAATCACAAGTTCTCTTCGCGTCATCCAAATTTTTGATGCAAAATTTATAACCATTGCAAAACATAGCCTTGTGGTGTTTCACCTACAATAATTTCAATCATGTATAAATTATTGCATCACGAGTTGAAAAACATACGATTGATTAATTAACAAATTTATAAGTACCTAGTGATATCTTAAACCATATACTAAATCTATTTCCTTTTGTGTAATATTGGGATCTCCATTGCAATGAGCTTGTATAACCAATGAAGACACAGATTACCATGTTAATCTATGACCATCATATTGACATCATTCAGTCCATGCCATCATCCAATCTTGATTGTTTGCAATAAACAAATGTATTGCATCCCACTCTTTAGCAGATGTACAAAAATAAATAGATGGCTTACAATAGATTTATTTTGAAGATTAAGAATTAATTTACTACAATAACATCTCATAATTTATTACCTTTCAATTTCCTAAATCTACCATTGCCCACCAAGTACTCCCCTTCAAATTTTTTAATTGAGTCGATATCCCAAATGCAATCTATACGGGTCTTTGCTGTAAGATTAGGAAGATATTGAGTAACGTACACCATCATCTGGTATACCATATATCCCTCAACCATAGAAACCTTAGGACGTGCTCTTTGTCATACCAAACCCTTCAAAATTTTCAAGTGTCTCTCAACCATCCACATTAACTTAGCATGTATAGGTCCACACAATTCAATCTCCTCAACTTGGTGTATGAGGTAGTGTTCTTGTGCATTGAAAAAAGCTGGAGGTAAACACTTTTCTATTTCACACATTAATCAAAAAATTCTTTTCTTCCAATATTTTATATCTTCTTTATAGATTTCTTTAGATGACAACCACCTACAAGGGATTCAAGACATAAATATATAAATATGAGAATTTACAATATATTACTTATTTGATATATTGAACAAATATCACTGCTTACCTCATGTATTTTCCAAGATCATATATCACTTATTTGATATTATTGTCAAAGTTCTCTAGGAGAGATAGGGGTAGCAAATACTGCAACAATTGTCAATTGATCATTTCATACAATGAAAATTGAATGCAATTACACAAATATATTGTAAATACAAAAGACTATGACTTACCTTGATGAAGGTATGCCAATCATGTGTTTTCATCCCTGACCCAAAATCATTTTTCTTTGATATGAGATTGATTATCTCCGTAGAAAATCCTATAGGAAATCAAATTTTTCAGATCACTTCTTTTATGGCATTAATTTGTTGCTTTGTTAATAACCAAGGAAGAACACTTGCATTAATCCAGTCTCCATTTCTATTTGATTCAATGATATTTTTCATTGCATGATTGGAATCATTAATGTCACTACAAATTTTGCCAAGTTTTTCTTTGTCACGCCTTCCGTCCAATATTTTTCATAGTGTCTCTATTATATTCTTTCCAATATGCATAGTATCAAACAAATGCACAATTTGTAGATGCTCATAGCAGGGAAGCCTACTAAATTCTCTGGGATAACATTTTAGTCCCTTTGGAAGCTAGTCGGTGATGCCTTCATGACCTTCAAGATCAACAACTACATAATTAGCCAACAAAACACAATCAAAATATATAATTTTCAAACATCGACCATTATGTGGAATGATATTACTTTGAATTATATTATATTCCAACTACCATAGGTGAGGTGTCATTCTTCAGGGCTTTGATGTAGTCTCTTCTTTCCCATTGAAAAGATAACTTTATGCACTTTGATACTTATGATTTCTGGGGAGGAACTGCCTATACTCATCAAATACCTATTTTCTTAAACTTTTGGAATGATAGGATTTCATCTTTGGACCACACATTGGACATGCAAATTTTTCCTTTCTTTGAAGACCTACAAGATAACAATAAAATTGGATTAAATATGTATATTTTTAGAATTTGAATTATCCCGTACAACTAGAATTCACCATAACATACCACAGAAATGTGTCAACCCTAGAGCATCATGAAATGTCCACACAAGCATTGCATGAAATTGAAATTCTCTTTGTTCAATTAGTCGAGAGATGTCATACATAGTGAAACCATTCCATAAAACTAACAACTCGTCGATAAGAGGTGCAATATATACATTCATATCTTTCACTTGGTACTTACCTAGTGGAATTAACAACAACATTAGATAATTATTGTGGCCATTTCACTACAAGAATTATAATTACATGTAGATAACTATAAAATAATAAGATACCTGAAACAATCATTGCCAACATAATGTTCTCCCTCTTTATTGACATCCATGGAGGAAGGTTATTGTTTATAACAAAAATATGCCACACCGAGAAAATGGATCTCATCTCTCCATGTGGATTGACACCGTCTGCTGCCAGAGAAATCTTGAGATTTCGAGGTTCCTCTTTAAAGTGTGGCCACTTTTCCTCTATTTCCATAAATGATGAACCATCTATAGGCATTCGAATAATGTCATCTTGACTCTTTCCACATGTATGGTAATCCATAAATTGTGCCAAACTATTGCACCTGAATAATCATTTCTAACATGGAATAATGGGGATGTGATGAAGAACCTTGTGAGGCACCCTTTTTGTCACTTGATCATCTTGATATCTTCTCATATGGTATTCAGGGCATTCTGTTGCAGTTTCATGTTATTTATAATAAATAATATGATCTTCAGGACAAGCATCTATTGTTTGATACTCCATTCCAATATGTTTCATAGTGGCACATAATTCTCGGTACGAGTGAGGGAGAATATTTGATGGTGGTAATAGAAAGTCACCTATCAATCTGCAAAAAATAATATAAGTCATTACTATAAACAATATTAATGGTACATATTTCACCTTTTATAGACTATAATGACATATATGACAAACTTTAGCATACGTGACATTGCTATGTTGGATAAACCATTCATAACCTTCAAATTCACCAACAACAATACAATAGAGAGAAGAGTAGATTGGGAGCCTTCGTAAAGGGCCATGTTCACCTTCTCAAGTAGAGGTATATCATGGACATCATCAATGTCATCCTCATCATAATCATCATCATCATCAGTAGCAGTAGCACCAGCAACACCAGTACCAAATGTGTCAATGATCAATGCATTCATACCATCATCTTCAAATGTGTTTTCTTCCACATGATCATCATCTTCCATGGGATCATGATCTTAAACTTCAATACTCACACCTCCACGTTCCTCTATATTCACACTAGGGAGATCGACCTATATAAAAATGATGATAATCAAACCTCCTTCCATGCTTCATATGTGTATTAATCATAAAAAAAATATAACAAACAACTTACCACTAGATTATAATCAACCCCCCCTTCCATGTGACCATTCTCCCTACAATGTCTCTTTGCTATTTTCATTTTGATTCTTCTTGTCTTTAAGCCGTCACAACTCTTGCATGGACAATAAAATTTTTCATCGACTTCTCTTTGAAAGTTAGACAACAATCTAGCGACTGTGTCCCTATTTTGATCGAATTCACTTGTATTATCTAACATGATCCTTAATGTGTATATCTACAAAAAAAATTGGAGATGCCTCGTTTCATTAGCTTCAGGTCACCTTCTCATAGCTTCTCATTTTCTGACAGATTTCACCAAAAGCTTTGTAAGAAACCAAGTAAGGGGTATTCTTGAGTTCAAACACATTGAGCTACTGCAACTAAATTATAAATCATGAATTCACTATAAAATTAAAATTGAATAGGGACATAATTAAGACATTTAATGCATTATTACTTCATCATGATGATAAAAATTTCATTGGCTCAAAGCACATAGTGGTGCAAGGTGCACCTAGAGAACATAAGGAGCTCACAAAACCTATGGAGATCAAAAAGACATCAGTGAACATGAAGATATCCAATGACATCAATTAGAGCATTTTGGAGCCTATAATGAACTATAAGGTTAATACCTATAATAAATTGGCAATAAGCCCTTAAAGGCCTAATAAGCCTTAGGACCAATTTAGGAGTCTAGGATGAGTTTTTGAGTTGCAAGATTATAATAATTTAGTTTTGGTTTTAATAAGGTTTAATAAGTTTATTTAGATCATATCCCAAGGTCTTAGGATTCAAAAATCTTAAGAAATGCTTCATTTGCAATGTTGTTAATTCAAATTTTTGAATAACAATGGTCACTTGTAAAAGGAGGGAAAAGGGGTTTTTATGTTTAATTAGTCTTAATATAATTTTCCTCCCACCAAAGTTGGTTGAACAGACCTAGAGGAAGTTATAAATTAGAGGATCAAGCCATTATATGACATATTGGAATGAGACACTCAGAACTGTACGGACTGCTACAACAAATTAAATAAAAGTCTGATTTTATTGCAAATTTGAAAGGATTTTTGGTATGATTCAAAGTTTTTAATGGTTGGAATGTTTTCTACAATGTTTTTATCCTTATATTTCATGACTTTGAAGTCATTCATGCTCTAAGAATTCTATTCTAGTCACTATTATTCCATTTTGGGACTGTATAGTCATTGAAAATATGAATTAGGACTATTTTCTTGAGTTTCTTTCATTATGAATGTAGATTAATAGTTATCATATAATGGGATCCAATTAACATGTATTATAATCTTCTAACTTTGGAAATGTAAGTTTGATTGACTGTTGTGGTGATCACCATAGGGAATACTAAGAAACTAAGTGAATTTGGAGGATAGGCTGAAGGATAAAGAGTTCTGGCCAAACAAGGGCAATATTTTATGACTGAAAGTGTATATAAATGTTAAGTAAAAGGTGAATCAACCATTATTTGTTGTAGGAAACCTTGGGAAACATGACATTGAGGAAGCCCTAGATTTAAGGGTTTTGAGGGCACAAATTGGGACTTTTGTATCTTGAAACCTCCCAGAGTCAAATTGACTTCATATTAATTTTATTTGAACCTATTCATGACATTTTGAAAAGACTTGGAGCCTAGGAGTTTGACTGGTTAGTACTTCCTTTGTAAATGCATGAGTTTTAGGCCTTAAAAATCTGAGAAATAGTTTAAGCAGTCATATACCTTCCAAAGAAACCTACCCTCTCCTTTTGGTATGTTAAGGAGCTCTATAAAGGGTACCCAAATATATAATTTTTTTACATGGTGTTTTGGGAAAATTTGAAGTTAAAGCCTTGTAAAGGCTGTTCCATGACTACAAGATAGGGCTAATAGGCCTAATGGCAGTTTGAAGGAGTTTTGAAGGTTTAGAAGTGTTGGGTCTTACTTGGAACCACAAAACCTCTTGAATACACCTTAATATAGTCTAAAGATACCATTCCCATCATCATTTACCATTTGGGTTAGTCTTGGTGTGATTGTGATCATATGAAGAACTTGAGGGCTTGGAGATAGTACCTAAGCCTCTGAAATTTCTAAACTCTACTTGTAAAACCTCAACCATCACCTTTACCAATTCATCACATAGAAATTCAAAACAATAGGATACCTTAATCTTTATGAGCTCAAATTCAAAATAATTAGTGCATTATTTTATTACTGATGTCCCTATTTGATCTAATATAATCAATATAACAAACAAAGCACTGACCAATCAAATAGGGACATGAGGTGCTCAAACAATGAGCTCATAAAACAATATATTTAGCCTTAATAAAATCTTATAAAGAAACATATATTGTGTGAAGTGTTTGATCTCTCTTTATTTGTTTTGTTGTTGATATTCACTATATGGTACTCCCCGTTTATAATCATTTCATGAGGAAATGTCTTGATGGCTTGTAGGCTGAAAGCTAGGGCATCATGGATTATTTATGAGCTCACTTTTTGAGCACCAACCAATCAAATAGGGACATAAGGTGATCAAACAAGGAGCTCATAAACAATGCATGATTCCCTAGTTCTGGGTAGTTATCTCTTCTATAATGATGGAGGAGTGAAAGGTAACGATCAATGAGGTTGCTCCTATTAGATCATACATTAATACACTTATTGTTTTGAATTTGAGCTCGGGCATCATGAAATGTTATTGTTGCCATTGCATGCTTGCTACTGTTGTACACCATATATTGTTTTATACACTTTTTATTTCATTGAGACTGTGAGCTATTGTAGTTGACTATATTCTTTTGGGGTTTCATCTATTGTAGTTGTTTCTTTTTTATTTGAATCATTGTTTACAATTACTTTTGATGCAATATTTATGTGAAGAACAAGAACAAAATGGTGAACGAGTGTATTTGAAAAAGATAAACATGACATATTTTGTTGGGCTAATTGGGTTGGCCTGGTACCATTTTTGTTATAGAAGAGATAACTACCTACAACTATATTTCATAATTCCTCTTTTGAAGTCATAGGTTAGTTTAACTATTGGACAATGAGCTGATAGGAGTTTCAAATAGATTTGAATAAAAACTAAGAGTATTGAATTTTATCATGCAATGTTATTGTTGTCATTGCATGCTTGTTGCTGTTGTGCACCATATATTATTTTATACACTGTTTATTTCATTGAGACTATGAGCTATTGTAGTTGACTATATTCTTTTGAGGTCTGACCTATTGTAATTGTTTCTTTTTTCTTTGAATCATTGTTTACAATTACTTTTGATGTAATAGTTGTGTGAAGAACAAGAGCAAAATGGTGAATGAGTGTATTTGACAAAGATAAACATGACACATTTTGTTGGGCTTATTGGGTTGGCCTGGTACCATTGACATGGCCTGGCCAGATATTAAGTAGTGAGCTCATGAATAATGTATGATGCCCTAGCTTGCAACCCATGAGTCATAAAGACATTTCCTCATGAAATGATCATAAACAGGGAGTACCACATAGTGAATATCAACACCAAAACAAATAAAGAGAGATCAAAAAATTCACACAATGCCTTGAAGTTAATAGAAACAATGCCGTAGCTCTCAAAGATCACAGGTCATCAAGCATTCCAAATGAAAAGATGTATACAATGCCAGTATTAAATAGTGAGCTCATGAACAATGTATCATGCCCTAGCTTGTAGCAGCCCGTGAGCCACCAAGACATTTCCTCATGAAATGATCATAAAAAAGGAGTACCACATAGTCTATTATTTTATTACTGATGTCCCTATTAGATCTAATAGCATCAATATAACAAACATAGCACCTACCAATCAAATAGGGACATCAGGTGCTCAAATAGTGAGCTCATAAAACAATATATTTAGTCTTAATAAAATCTTATAAAGTGTTAGCACGTGCAAACAATTTCATGGCCTTAGCATTTTTTTCTGGTCTCTAGCTAAAGCCCTAGTTCAAAAATTCAAAAACTAGCCGTTGGTACAAAAACCCTTTGAAAAACCATGACCTTATTCTATTTTCATGTTACCTTTATTAGGTCACTTAAAGGTCCTAATTTTCATGTGCGCATTTCTTTCTCATCTTGTCACTTGTTTGCGCGTTGCCTGGTGGTCATTTCTTAACTTTCTATGAATTAGCGATTGCCTATGGTCGTGTATTCTCATGTTCTTAGTGCCTTATCTCTTAACTGTTTGCAACTTGGCATGGTGGTTTCCTTTTCTTTGGTCTCATGTTCACGTAGTTTCTTGGGCCTAGTCTTCTGACGACATCTCCATCTGATGGTTGGCATAAGCTCTTAAGGGATGTGTTAGAAGCCTAAGATCTTACGCTGATCATTGATCTTTCCTGATGACATAGCCTTTTTCTCATGCGGGTCCACGTGCCAGGTATTTTGATCTGGAGGAATTTTATTGGTCCATGTAGTATGAGGTGGAATCCTGTCAGTGGGATTGGTCTTCTTGGCATTTTGGTGGGTTAAAGTCCAATTTAATCTTGTGGCTATCGTTATACCATTAATGAAACATGCTCAACCTTTAATGCAGTGGTATAGCAATAGTCATTGATTCTTGTAAGAGATTTGTGGGTCCGAGATTACACATAGGCACAGTTGGCCCTATTTGATTCATCCATGTATTTGCATAGTGGCTTGTTGTCAGTGGGACCTGAGCTTTCAGATGTGTCAAAGGGTCCTGGTCTTGTCAGAGGATTGACGATGGGCATGTCTTCGCAAGGGCTGTGTCAAATGTATGAGATTTTGAGATGGCCGTTGATTTTGTTGAGTGACATAGCCTTTTCTTGATGCGGGTCCACTGCTATGTATTCTTAGTTGGTGAATGGTGATTGGTCCAGGTGTGCTGAGGTGGACTTTTTAGTGGGTCCGCCAGTCTCAAGAAGTTAATACACTACATGATCTGATGGTTTTTGTGATATCATTGATCGGAGATGCATGATGAATATGTCAGTAGTATGGCAACAACCATCAATCTTCACTAAAGGGGAAAGCTTTGCGGTGGGTCCTATGTCAGTGGTGATTGGGCGGAGATAGAAAATGATGTGATGACATGTGGTAGTTTGCAGGCTAGCCTAGGTGGGGTCTGGCAATCTTGATAAAGTTTTAGTGGCTGATAAATTTTAATGATTTTCACTCATTCGTGAAATGAAACGGTGGTTCTCGAAATGTTTTAGCGGTTCAACAAACAAGTGTTCACATAATCGCTAAACTTTCTAGTGATTTTATAAAGTGTTTCATAAATAGGTGAAAAGGCCTTGAGTCACTAGTTTTCCAAATGAAGGACCGAAGTTAATTGTTCCCCTTTGGTCGCTAGTTCGTTGGAGTTAGAGATGGGTTATGGTTTCATTCTGTGAATAAAGAAAAGCACCGCTGTGAAACTGCTATATGTAAACCAGGATTCCTTGTAAGGTTAAATCATAAAAGACTGTGAAAGGGAGAAATCTAACAGCCATGACTTAAAGTTAATCTAATTTTAAATTTAGACTGCCGATTTGCTACAAGCACCATATGGTGACCATTATTATTCAAATTTGAATTTCTGAGGGTTTTCCAATGATAGGAAGGATTGAAATTCAATGCAGAAGTGACTAGAACTGGTGGGAGATGATCTGTTTGCCATTGTAGTGTGGTCTAGGGGGTGTCATGATCGCCTATAGGGTTTGTACTATGCAGTTTTGTGCTCAAGGTGTGTTGTAGGTGGTTGAAAGGATTGACATTTTGGATTTTTTTGTGATTCTTAGTACCTTCTCATTAAGATTTTCATGATTGAGGATCAATCCAGTGCTTTCCTTCTCCTGGTTGCTTGGGTTTCTTCCCCTGCAATTAATTTTTGATCATTTCTAGTGGGTTTAGTAGTTGAAACCCTAACCCTAACTCATCCATAGCTTGTTGCATTCTCTTTGAGAATTCCAAGATGACTAGGGAGTATATATTGCAGAATTTTGACTGAGAAGGGGTTCCAAAACTTTCTTTGGTCCCAGTTGGTTGTTAATGGTGTTTTACTGATAGAGGAGCTAGATTTTGTGTCTTTTCCTATCTTTGTGTTATTCTGATTGTATGTTGATTCTGAATTTATTAATGAGAATGTTATTGAGTCCCAATCTTGCATTTGTGTATGTCTTCTTGTTTCAGTTCTAAGCTCATATATGTTAATGTCACAAAGTGTATTAGCATATGGTAAGCAAAGAGTATTGTGAAGTCATCTCTAAGTTCCTAACAAAGTTAGGATTAAAGTCTTTTAGGTGGGTTCAGTGGATTTGCAACCAAGCAAGAATTTGATGTCCTTGTGTCTGAGGGAGAGGGGTAATAGGCAAAGCACTTATCCTGGATTCAATTGTGTTTGAATTAAGGTATTCAGTTGATGTATGTAATTAGGTGACTCTTTTCCCTAGGTTAAGGCACTGGTCCATCCTCTATAGGCATTACAATATTGTCAACCACACACACACACATTCAAATGATAAAATTTTCAATCAGTTAGTAAAGAGTATATTGGTATATTGATTTGAGACTCCTTTAGAGAAGTGAGTTAAGGGTACACCCACCTGAGCACTAAGGCTCAAAGTTTAGGAGGATCTTTTTTGATCCTTGTTAATTGGCCCTCTTCCTTGTAGACTTTGGAGTGGTGATAGAGTCAAAGTTATATTAGGTTATCCATCAAAGTATAAATCTACAAGTGAAGACCAAAGGGAACTCCCAACAAAATTATGACTCTGCCGAGGAGAGTCTAGAGATAAAGGTTGTAAACGCACTCTTGTTTTCCTATTGTATTTCAAGTAAAAGGTTTTCCCATCTAGGTGGGTGGTGACTCAAAAGGTTAAGAACCAGTGCTATAAGCTATAAATCATGGATAAGAGGAGGAATACTAGGTCCTTTGTTAGAAAGAATCCGGAGGTCACTCTAGAACAATTGCCTAGACAGGAGAAGAAAAGTTGGATTAGAAGGAATGGCGAGTCTACTAGTGCTCCCATCAGAGAATGGAGAAATACTAGAGGTAGAGTACCACATGTTTCCTCAAGTGAGGAAGGTTCACAAGACAAAGTTTCTAGATCAGATGGTGGTTTCTCTGAGGATAGATTTTATGATACCCCAGAGGCTGTATTTTAGGACAAGGGTCCATTGCCTGCAGGTCAAGATGAACAAGCTAGAGAGATGGGTTTGGAGATTGATTTAGATCTTGATGAAGATAATTTCAGAAGAGAACCCATGAGACCTAGGCAAGTGCACTTCCCATATCAAAATATTTCTAATATGGATGTGTCATCTGGTTCTAATGACATTATGGTAGATCTTGATGATTTAAATGCACTAAGGTTATAGTTGGTAGAGTAGGATGCCATACATAAGAGGTTGCAAGAGGAGAGAGAGGCTGAGAAAGTGAATGCTCTAATAGAAGGGTAGTCTCTCCTTAGAAAGATTAATGAAATGAAGGAGAGAAACAAGATGCTTGTTTCTACTCCTAAAACTTTGCAACATGATGTTTTTGGTGATCTTGAAGCTTTGAGGAGTGAGCAAGACTACTTACTACAAGATCAGGAATTTGATAAGGAGGGCCCTATGGTTAGACAAGTGCAAAGTTATGTTCCTTTTCCTAAAGATAAAGATGGGCATGAGATCACTAGGCCTGCTATTGCCACTAGTGAGAAAGGAAAGCAGAAGATGGTGGGACATCAAACAAGCAGATCATTGACAATACCAAGGATCCCACCACCCAATTCAAGTAAGGACATAAAATAGAAAGAAGAAGAAAAGAAGATGAGGACCTCACAAGAGAATTAGAGAGGGTTGAAATTGAAGCTTCCATTGCAGAAAAGAGAAGAAAGATCTAGTTCTTGAAGGCTTCATCAGCTAATGTTCTTGGTCCATTTGCTACTGAACTAGGTATGCCATCTATGACTACTACTGTACCACTTAGTAATGCTACTAATTCATTTCCTTCTTCATCTGCTAGGATAGGTGCTGATCCTAGGCAACAGTCAAATGCACAAGTAGATAGAAATGTAAATGCTAATGTTGATCCTAGGGTTAACACTAGTTCAAGTTTTCAAAGAAGACCTACGCAACTAGAAGGCTATAGGAAAATTAGTTTTGATGGAATTCCTGGTTACCCGAATGCTTTTCCAAATGATATAAGAGATAAGGTACCTAAGTTTGCTGGTAATAATGCTATTAGTTGTAAGGAGCATCTTAGGTTATTTGTTGATATGCTTAATGATTATGAGGTAGAGCATGAGGATGTAGTCATGAAATTATTTGTTCAATCTCTAATGGAGGATGCTAGAGATTGGTTTAAGAGACTTCCTGATAAATGTATTGATACTTGGGATTCCTTTGAGAGATGTTTTAAAGAACAATATGGTGATAGACCTAATGCTAGTTTCATGTTGAATGAATTCAATACCATAAGGAAAAATTAGAATGAGACTGTAGCTGAATTCAACATGAGATTTCATAAGGGTATGCATAAGTTGTTCCAAGTTATGCGGTTAGATGACAATGTCTGTCTGACCACATACTTCAATGCATTTGATGAAAAAATGGGATATTTATTGAGGGACAAAGAACCAGGAACTCTAAGGGATGCTTTTAGGGTTGTTGTCAAAATTGAGAACAATATGAAGATATCAAGAAAGTTGGGTGGGAAGAGAGATGACCCTAAGTTGTTTGGGGACAAGAAATACCAAAAGGAAAATGATAAGAATGTTGGAATTAAAAGGAAACAAGAAGATAACTTGGATAAGGGGCTCAATGCATTGAAGGATTTGAAGGCACCTATAAATAGGAACATTAGTGCTCCTACCAATGAAAGGCCTCAGTTCAACAAAAATTTCAACAAGTAGAATAGATTGCAGAACTACCCCTATAACACCCAATGGAAGGACGACAAGCCTATTGTCCCTGCTACAAGAGGAAACAATGATAGAGGTGTCCCTGACCCTCTACAAAAAGCTTCAATAAATGTCATGGAGGACATACCTTGGTGTGTTGCATGCCAATCCCCTCATTCTGTAGAGCATTGTGCGGTTGCACATTCTATGGCTGCAAATTAGGATTGTGGCAATGAGGAGATAGATCAAGAAGAAGATCAAGATGATGTTGGATGCAACATGGATTCTTCATATCTAGGATATGATGAAGATTCTAATTTTTATGAAGAGGTAGATGTAAATATGAAGAGACACAATCAAGCCCTTTTTCATCAAGAAGTTTTTTCTTATAGTGAAGACATAGATAAGAAGACATGTAACATGAACACTTCTTCAAAGCCAGTAAATTTGAGAAGACCTTCTAGAGAAGAGATGGATAGGATTACTATAGAAATGATTTCCCAAGTGAAAACTAGAGGCATGGTGGCAAGGAATACAAATGAGAAAGCTACAGGAATGTTCATAAAGAGCACCAACTCCAGAGAGACTAATGAGAACAAATAAAAAGGTGATCACATGGTGAAATTCAACAATGTAAAAGGTAAGAATCGTGAGCCTAAGGGAGTTGGAATTGAAAAGACTTCTAATGAGATTGAGAAGCTAGTTAACACAATGGTTAAGATTGAAAAATTGAGGGTGGTCAATACACCTAATGTATCAGATAAACAAAAGGATAGTAAAGCGGTGCAGATTCAGATTACCTTTTCTGCTCTTGTTGATATGTTATCTATATTGTCCCAAATTATAGTTAAGGTTCCATTGTCAGAATTGTTGAGGATCCCTGAACATAAAGACAGAGTTATTGCATGGGTAGATAATGTTCATAACAAAGATGTTGCATGCAATGGATCTCAGGATAAAGCTATACAAGGTGTTTCTACTCAAGGAATTGTGTCTCAAATTCCTCCAATATATTTGGACAGTTCTGTCAATGCCAGCCTTGAAAATATTGATCTATTCTTTTTAAGTGTTCTTGTGAATGGAATGAAGTTGAGGAATTGTATGATTGATAGTGGTGCCTCTAATACTATCATGCCTTTCAAAATCATGGAGAATTTGGGCCTTAAAGTTGATACAGTCCAAGGTAGATGTTGTGCAATGGATCAGAGGGAGGTACCAGTTATTGGGACTATCAATGCAATGGCATATACGCTAGCAAAATATCCAGAGAAAGAGTTGAAAATGAGTGTTTTGGTAGTGGACATCCCTCCCCATTATGGGATGCTACTATCTAGAAGATGGAGTGCTGCCATGGGTGGAAGTTTACAGTGTGATCTGTCCTATGCCACTTTCAAGATTGATGACCAGTTTGTCAAGATTAAACAAGAGCCAAGAGTATGCCACATGATTGAGAGAAATATTGATAATGAAACTACATGTTTTGTGGATACTAATATTAATGCTTTTAGGGCAGAGATCCCTATATTTGAGAATGAACCTAATTTGTCACCTATCTCTGTTGAGGTAAGTGTTAATTCTGTGAAGGGTGATTTGTGGGTAATGTACTTTGATGGTGCAAATTTCAAGGATGGAGTAGGAGTAGTATCTTACCTATTTCTCCTAATGGAAGCACCTAAAAATTTTCTTTCACATTGAATTTCTTTTGTACCAACAATATAGCAGAGTATGAGGCTTTGTTGTTAGGACTGAGGTTGGCACAAAAACATGGTATTAAATACATAAGTGTTGTTGGTGATTTTGAGTTGGTTGTGTCCCACGTTAGGTCAATATATGCTTCCAAGAATAAAAGGCTAAAACAATATAGGAATGCAGTTTGGTATTTGATTGAACATTTTGATGCCTTTAATATTGAATGGAAGGATAGGAGTAACAATAAGATGGCTGAATTGTTAGCCAATATTGCAATCAATCCCAATGATATTACATTTTCTAGTATCTCTAAAGTTGAAATTCAGGCTAGACCTAGCATACCAGACAATATTGAAAATTGGCAGGTTTTTGATGATGATAGTGATATCTTAAAGTTTATGAATTGTGAAGATCACTATCATGGTCAAGAATTTGATTGCTTAGCCTTGGTTGAGTCAGTAGAAGGAAGAGAGGTTGTCTTTGGTAGTGAGGTCATTCAACTTAGAACTAACAAGGTGCCTAAGGGACTTTTTGTTTTGGAGATTGTCTTTGATAACTAGGATAGAGTTCAAAAGAATATCAAAAGAGAAGATCATGCTAATCTGGAGGAGATAAATCTTGGAACACATGAGGCACCTAAAAAGGTATACATTGGTAGAGATGTATCTCAAAAGGTAAAGAAATCTTTGATTGAATTATTGAGAAAATTCAAGCATGTTTTTGCATGGTCATATGATGACCTAAAGGTTTATAGAGAAGATTTGTTTCAACATATTATTCCATTGAAAGAAGATGCTAAACCTTTCCGAAAAAAATAAAGACCTATTAATCCCACTTTGGCACCCAAGATGCAAGAAGAGTTAATGAAATTAAGAGATGCTGGCATTATCAAGCCTATAAGGCATTCTTCTTGGGTGTCAAACCTTGTTCCTGTGAGAAAGAAGAATGGTGACATCAGGCTTTGTGTAGACTTCAGGAATTTGAACATCGGCTCATTAAAGGATAATTATTGTCTGCCCAATATGGAATCTATGTTACAGAGGGTAACCAGTTCAGAATTGATGTCAATGATGGATGGTTTCTTTGGTTACAATCAGGTAATTGTCAAGGAATCTGAACAATTCAAGACAACTTTCACTACACCTCAGGGGATATATGTTTATGTGAGAATGCCTTTTGGTCTCACAAATGCTGGTGCTACTTTTCAAAGGGAAATGGATGTTTCTTTTTCAGATTTCATAAATGATTTCCTTGTTGTATATCAAGATGATTTATCTACCTACTCCAAGAAGGAAGAAGACCATTATATTCATTTAGAAAAAATATTTGTGAGAGCCTTGGAAATTGGCATTTCATTAAACCCAAGGAAACATGCTTTTGGTGTTATTGAAGGTAAGTTGCTTGGCCATTTAGTTGAAAAGCAAGGAGTAAGAATTGACCCTGAAAGGGTAGCAGCTATTGATATAATTCAGAGACCAAAGAATGTTAAAGGAATCTAGTCCTTCTTTGGTGAGCTCAATTTCTTAAGGAGGTTTGTGACAAATTTGTAAGGAAACTTAGGTGCGAAAATAGCTTCCTACGCTAATATCTATTGGAGAGTATTGTGCAAATTCTTATAAATCCTTACAATTTCAGATTCGTTAACTACTTTAACAAAGATATTGCAACCATAAACCATACATACAGAAAAAGTAGACAATAACACAATGATATACCGTAGGGAAAAACTTTTGGTAAAAAATCCCAGCACTCCAAAACCTGCACAATGTATTATCTTCAACACAAAGATTACAATACACTTGCAATGCAAGTTCTTTTAGGAAATGAGATACAAAGCCAACAAGACTTAAATTTTGTTATATCTCTCCCATAGGAGCAGCATCATATATATAGACTCCTCTGGACCCAAAAATAGGCACAACCACCAAGACCCACGCACAAAGACACATGTACACAGTTGTTACATGCAATCCCAAGAATAGGTGTCCATCCCTAGAATAGACTATGACATCTTATCATAGAATCCACCAAAAATAACAGTCACAAGAGAAGTGTAAGAGAATCTATCATACCAACCTATTTTTGGCATATTCTCTTACACACACCAACCACTTCTTCTTGGGTGCCTAAATAGGTCCAAGTCATAAGATGCTCTTACACCTGTCATAGCACATTCTTTAAATAGTTCTTACGTGTCATAGGAATCTGTCATGATCTTCTTATGCACAAGATGCTGACACATCAAGTGGAGTGACACATCAACATGCCAACTAGACATGTACATTCACACTTAATTACATTATTTTCAAAAAATATATTTACAAAAAAAATAATAAGACTAGGAATTATCCAAGGTTGAGACACCTTATTCCTAACATTCTCCCACTTGTCGAACACCTTGTAAGAGCAAAAGGAGCATAACAGGAACTTTAACCACTATAGGCCAAAAGGCCCATAGAATCCGAACACCATCTAAACTTCTCAGTGCTCACTGGTTTCGTTAATGCATCTGCAACATTCTTTAGAGTATCTACCTTCTCCAAATTTACCTTTCCATCTTCCACCATATCTCTCACAAAGTGAAACTGCACATCAATGTGCTTCGTTCTGGCATGGAAAGTTGGATTCTTTGCAAGGCAAATAACACTCTGACTGTCACACCAAATAGTAACCTATTCTACATCAAAACACAATCTTCTAAGCCAAATGGCTTCTTTACAAGCATGAGTAGCAGCCATGTACTCAGCTTCTATAGTGGACAAAGCAAACATAGGTTGTTGCTTACTCATCCAACTGATGGCACCACCAAACATAGTGAACACATAAGCACTGGTGGATCTCCTGCTGTCAATATCACCTACCCAATCTGAATCCACAAACCTGTGAATACAAACTAAATGTGGAGATCCAAAAGAGTTACCATGATAACATATGTAGTAATCTGATGTACCCCTCAAATAGCTGAATACTCGCTTAACTGCATCCCAATGTACCCATCCAGGATTAGCCATAAACCGACTCAGGACTCCCACTGCTTGGGCAATGTCTGGTCTAGTATAGACCATAGCATACATAAGACTACCAACTGCACTAGCATAAGGTACTCTACTCATGTCCTCCACCTCACTAGGAGATTTTGGACAATCATCTATAGATAACTTTGTTCCCACAGAAATAGCAACACATAGTGGTCTACAATCTACCATGTTGAACCTGTCCAACACATACTTCACATACTTTCTCTGACTCAACCAAAGTTTTCTGTTAGACCTATCTCTACTGATTTTCATACCCAAGATGTACCTAGCTACCTAAAGATCTTTCATCTCAAACTATGCTAACAACTGAGATTTAAAATAAAAAATCATACCCTTACCCTTCCCAAATAGCAACATATCATCAACATATAATGCAACAATAAGAAGGTGATCATTTTCAACTTTGAAATAAACACAATGATCTAATTTTGATCTTACAAATCCAATTGACAACACAAAGGCATCAAACTTAAGGTGCCACATCCTAGGAGATTTCTTCAAACCATATAGATATTTCTTTAATCTGCAAACTAAGGGTTCTTTACCTTTAACAATGTAGTGCTCAGGCTGTGACATATAAATCTCTTCCTCCAAATCACCATGAAGGAAAGTTGTCTTCACATCCATCTGTTCTATCTCTAAATCATATGATGCAGCAAGAGATAACAAAAATCTAATGAATGTTAACTTTGCAACAGGAGAGAATATTTCACCATAATCTATTCCCTCTACCTGTGAATACCCCTTTGCAACCAATCTAGCTTTATACCTTTCAACACTGCCATCTGCATAGAATTTCTTCTTGAACACCCATTTACAGCCAATAGATTTTCTCCCTTTAGGCAAAGGTACAAGGTCCCAAGTTTTGTTTTTCTCCAATGAAGCCATCTCATCATCCATAGCCTCAATCCAGGAACCTGCATCTTCCATGCCCAAAGCCTCTTTCACAGATCTAGGCTCATCGGTGTTAGTAATCAAAGCAAAGGCACAACTAGAATCTAACATAGAATAACCAAACCTTTCTGGTTGCTTTCTTTCTCTTGTGGATCTCCTCAAGGGCTGAGGTTGAGGTTTTTCTTCCTGTTCTTCCAAACTATTAGAGCTGCTAGAGCTCTCCTCATCATTAGACCCAACATGGTCTCTCTGTTCAGTCTTCTCAGGGGTAGGAGGCAACTGAACAACATCTTTTTCCTTTTTTTTTTCATCTAGTTGTATCACAATAGGAGATGTTAGGTCTCTGAAAATAACATTTCTACTATACAACACTTTACTAGTCACAGGATCCCAAAGCTTGTATCCTTTCACACCAGCACCTTATCCAATGAAAATACATTTAACAGCTTTGTTTTCCAACTTAGATCTTTTCTCCTTTGGAACATGTGCATAAGCTTCACAACCAAAAATACGAAGATGTCTAATTGAAGGATTCTTACCAGACCACACCTCCATGGGTGTCTTACCAACAAGGGCTGATGTAGGAGATCTTTTAACCAGATAGCAAGCTCTAGCCACAGCTTCAACCCAAAACCTTTGTTCTAAACTAGCTCCACTAAGCATACTCCTAGCCTTCTCCATCAGTGTCCTGTTCATTCTCTTTGCAACTCCATTTTAGTGTGGTGTATAAGGAGTTGTCTTATGCCTCTCGATACCTTGTTCTTTACAGAACTATTCAAACTCTACTGAGCAAAACTCACCACCATTGTCAGTTCTCACACACTTAATCTTCTTACTAGTCTGATTCTCTACAAGAGGTTTAAATTCCTTGAATGGACTAAAGACTTGGGTCTTACTTTTAAGGAAATAAATCCATGTCCTTCTACTGTAATCATCTATGAAAGATACAAAAAATATAGACTTGGAGATTGAAGGAACTTTTATAGAACCAAATACATCAGAATGAATAAGATCCAAAACATCAAAAGATTTGTGAGAACTAGAGTAAAAATGAACATGATTTTATTTACCATAGACATAGTGTTCACAGAAGTCAAACTCAAGATTGCAATCATTTAACCCCTCAACGAGATTTTTATTTTTCAGGGTTCTGAGACCCTTTTCACCAATGTGGCCAAATCTCATATGCCACAACATTGTCTTTTCTGCAAGAAGCTTACCTTCCAAAGTATTTGCACTACCATCAAAACCAATAGCCACAGACTTCTTCTGATGCAGGAGCATCCTAGGTGTAAGAGCAATCTTGCATCACCCAAAAATATTTCTATTTTTGTATTCAATAAGTGCTATCTTGTGCAGAGTTGCTATTTATGGAAAATTGCTATTTTTAGTAAGTTGGTCTTATGATCTTGGAATGTTCTAATTTTATATATGGAGGTTCATCTCAATCATATCAGCCTGCCAGCAAAGTTTCATGGCTACATCAAGTCTAGTTTTGAAGATATTGAAGATTTTCGGTATTGGCAGTAGGGTACAGAAACTTCAAACTTAGTTTTGAAGGCTTTAGAGGCCCCGGATGAGGTTGAAAATTTGGGTGATGAGCACCTTGCGCCAGTAAAGCCTGTAGAGCACTTCGTGGCATTTCTAGAATGGGGTTATAATAGCCAATCAGGTCAACGGGTGATGACTTATGGTCTTCGAAAGTTGGGTCACCTGAAATGGCAGAAAATAATTTTTCTTCAAAATTTCTGTTTGGGTTTCAAAATTCATTTTGAGCCGACTTTGATGTAATAAATTGTAAAAAAAATAATTCTAGGTTTGGTTAACCCTAAGGGCTAAATTTCTAGAACCTTCTCGGCGGTGGAAATTGCCTATATGAAGAAGGCCCATAGTGTTGTCTAGGGAAGTTCTGGGTAGTAGATCTGGGCATTGATTCAAGGCTTTTTCCTATAGAATATTGTAAGGGAATGCCCATGTGGTTTTGCATATTGTAATTCTAAAATTTTGTAATTCCACATTTGTGGAGATAATAAGAAGCCAATTTTCTATTCTTGCATATTATTGTTGTTGTTTCTCTATTTCTGTTATGTATTTGTGGTATTAAGGGGAGCACCCTTCATCAAGTGATATCAGAGTAGGAGTTCTTGAGTGTGTAAACAGATCACCGACTATGAGGTAGTTTGCACCAGGACCGTGGTTAAGATTTCAACACGCATCATGAAAATACCTCCATGAAGAGAACGTGGTGGAAGAGCTGGTGCTGTGAAACCTGAGGTTAGAGAGCTGCAGAGACAAGTGTGAGCATTGGAAGAAGAGATTCATAGAGGAATGAATCTTAATGTCAGAGATGAAAGTGAGGATGAAGCTGAAGAAGAATATCAAGAAGGAGAAGCTAAAGTTGTGAACCAGGAGGAAGAAAGACTTTTTCGAGTGATTTCCAAGATTGGGAAAAGACCTAAGATTGAGGTTCCTACATTTTCTAAAAATCTTAACCCAGAGGAATTGATCGACTGGATCAATGAATGTGAGGAATATTTCGAGTATGAAGATGTTGAGGATCCTGATAGGGTCAAATTTGCAAAGGCCAGATTGAAAGGTCATGCGAAGATCTGGTGGCAAGAAATTCAATTAGAGTGAAATAGAAGAGGGAAAGATAAAATCACAAGATGGAATCGGATGGTGGATAAATTGAAGTGACAGTTCATTCCTGTTGATTATGAGCTTGACCTACTAAAGAAAATGCAAATTTTGAAGCAAGCAGGAAGATCTGTTCAGGAGCATACAGAGGAGTTCTATCGACTCCTCATCAGAATAGGCCATGCAGAAGCTGATAAGGACAAAGTTGCCTGATACCTTAATGGGTTAAGGCCAAGCATTTAGGAGGAGCTGAATCTAGTTTGAATGAACAGTATTGAGGAGGCATACCAGTTTTCCCTAAAAGTAGAGGAAAAGCTGAACAAGAAGTTTGAGAGCAGACAAAATGGAAGAGGTCATGGTGGAAGATCTGGCGAACGGTCATATGGTGGCCGAAATGAAGATCTAAAAAAGAAGGATGAGGCCTGTAGCAGTCAGAATCAGAGAGGAAATAATTCCAATCATTTCCAGGATCAGAGTAATAGAGATCAGAGAGGAAGAGGAAGAGGACAAGGATCTGGAAGAGGAGGCTTTTGTGGAACATGTTTTCACTATGGATAAGAAGGTCATAGGGCATTTGAATGTCCTCAGCACCAAGGCCGAATAGATAGGAGAAATGAAGGCCAGGCCAGAGTTGCACATGTAGATGAAGATGCTAGATCATCAAATTCTGAAGATGCTAAAAGAGGAGAAATGCTAATTAACAGAAGAGTCTTGCTGAGTGGTGAGAATGAACCTGAACAAAGGAGGAGCCTATTTTGTACTAGATGCAAGTGTGAGGGTAAATGTTGTGATGTGATTATCGATAGTGGAAGCACTGACAATTTAGTGTCAGAAGAGATGGTGAAAAAGTTGAAGCTCAAGAGATAGAAACACCCACATCCATATCGGATTGCCTGGGTGCAGGATGAACACAAGGTCATGGTCAGTAAACAGTGCCTAGTAAAGTTCAAGATCGGTAGGTACGAAGATGAGGTACTATGTGATATCATCTCTATGGATGCATGTCATATGTTGTTGGGTAGACCATGGCAATTTGATAGATGTGCTGTACACGATGGTCATGTGAATACTTATTCCCTGACAAAGGATGGAGTGTGACATAAGCTAAAGCCATTGAAGGAGACCGAAGAAAAGGTATGTGGTAATGCAAGAATAACATTTGTTGATGGAAGAAAATTCCTAGATGGTATGAGGCATGAGCATGTGTGTTTTGCTTTAATTCCAAAAGTTGGTAAAGAAGAAGTAGAGGATGTACTTGTAGAGGTTGCAAATTTGTTGAATGAGTTTCAGGATATTGTATCTAATAATGTACCTGATGGATTACCATCGATAAAGAAGATCAATCATCAGATGGATTTGATTTCAGGAGCCAATTTTCCAAACAAGGTAGAACACAGAAAGACACCAGTAGAAAGTGAAGAGTTGAACAGACAAGTACATGAGTTGTTACAGAAGGGATTGATTTGGGAGAGCCTGAGTCCATGTGTTGTACCAGTAGTATTAGCACAAAAGAAGAATAGAGAGTGGAGGATGTGTATAGATTCCAGAGCAATAAACAAGATCACAATCAAGTATAAGTTTTCATTGCCACGAATGGATGATATTATGGACTGTTTGAGTGGAGCTGTGTATTTCTCAAAGATAGATCTAAAGAGTGGATATCACGAGATTCAGATTAGAGAAGGAGATGAATGGAAGACTACCTTCAAGAAAAAGGAAGGATTGTATGAGTGGTTAGTCATGCCTTTTGGGCTAACCAATGCACCGAGCACTTTCATGCGGCTCATGAACGAGGTTCTGAAAGAATTTTTGGGTAAGTTTATCATTGTTTACCTAGATGATATTTTGATTTTTAGCAAGACATTAGAGGAACATATGATGCATATTCGTATGGTGTTTGAGAAGTTGAGAGATGAGAAATTGTTGATTAATTTGAATAAGTGCAATTTTGTGAAGAAAGAGTTAGTGTATTTGGGATTTGTAGTTTCAACAGAAGGTCTAAAAATAGACCCAGAGAAGGTACGGGCTATTCTTGAATGGCCTACTCCAAGGAGTGCTACTGAGGTAAGATCTTTTCATAGTTTGGCTAGCTTTTATAGAAAGTTTATCAGAAATTTTAGTAGTATTTGTGGACCCTTGACTGAAACAATGAGAGGGCATAGAAAAGAGTTTAAGTGGACTAATGGGGTAGAAAAAAGTTTTCAATTGTTGAAACAAAAAGTTACAGAACAACCTATTTTAGCACTTCCAGATTTTAATAAGGTGTTTCAAGTAGATTGTGATGCTAGTGGTACTACAATAGGAGCTGTTATGAGCCAAGAAGGTAAACCTGTTACTTATTTCAGTGAGAAGTTAAATGATGCCAAGAGAAAATATTCTATCTATGATCAAGAGTTTTATGCTATAGTTCAGGCATTAAAGAAGTGGAGACATTATTTGCTTCCTAAGGAGTTTGTTTTGTATACTGATCATCAAGCTTTGCAATATTTGAATAGTCAAGGAAAGTTGAATCAAAGGCATTTGAAATGGGTTGAGTTTTTGCAGAGTTATACATTTGTTTTGAAACACAGAAGTGGAAAGTCTAACAGGGTTGCAGATGCTCTTAGCAGAAGGCAACTATTGTTGACAGAGATGCAGATTGAGGTGGTTGGGTTCAAGGAACTCAAGAATTTGTATCCAGAGGATCCTGATTTTGGTGAAGCTTGGAAAGCTTGTACAGAACCTGTTACTCTAGACAGGATGAAATGGCTGGATTTTATCATCCAAGATGATATGCTATCCAGAGGGAGTCAGTTGTGCATTCCATGAAGTTCTATGAGGGAGAATCTCATCAAGGAGAAGCATAGTGGAGGATTGGCTGGACATTTTGGTCATGATAAAACCCTTTCTTTGGTTGGTGAGAATTATTATTGGCCATAATTGTAGCAAGATGTGAAGAAGTTTGTACAGAGTTGCAGAGTATGTTAGATGGTGAAAGGAGTGAAGTAGAATACAGGGTTGTATCAGCCATTACCTATACCAGAGAAGCCTTGGGAGGATATCAGTATGGACTTTGTTCTTGGTTTACCGAGAACTCAGCGGGGACATGATTCAATTTTTGTGGTGGTTGACAGATTTTCAAATATGGAACATTTCATTCCCTACAAGAAGACTAATGATGCTGTTCATGTAGCAGAATTATTTTTTAGAGAAATGGTGAGACTACATGGTTTGCCAAAGACCATAGTTTCAGATCAAGATACTAAGTTTGTTGGATATTTTTGGTGGACATTGTGGAAGAAGTTGAAGACAGATTTGAAGTTCAGTTCATCACATCATCCACAGACTGATGGATAGACAGAGGTGGTGAATAGAAGTTTGGGAAATCTGTTGACATGTTTGGTTGGAGATAAGCCAACAAGATGGGATTTGATTTTATCATAGGCAGAATTTGCATACAATAATTCTGTCAATAGGAGCACTGGTAAATCACCATTCTAGATTGTATATGGAAGTAGTCCAAGAAATGCATCTGAATTGAGAAAGATAGATAAAGGAGAAATAAGTAGTGCTGAAGTTGAGGATTTTGTAAAACACTTGAAGAACATCCATGAGGAGGTGAGGAAGCATATTACCAAGATGAATGTGTAGTATAAGGCTCAGGTAGATGAGAAAAGGAGGCATAAAGAATTTTAGGTTGGAGATGAAGTCATGGTTCATTTGCGAAAGGAGCGATTTCCGGTTGGTACATATAACAAGCTGAAAATGAAGAAGTTTGGACTATGTAAAATATTGAAGAAGCATGATTCAGGAAATGCATATGAGGTAGAATTGCCTAGTGAGCTGAATATTTCACCAGTGTTTAACATTTTAGATTTGACAGAGTATCACGAAGGAGGTGTTGAAGATGAGGTTGTAGCAGCACAGTGGAGTATTCCAGCAACCAGTTCAAATATCAAGGAGATTGAAGACATACTGGACAATCATGTTGGCAGAAGCACAAGGAATAGGACATATGAAGAGTATTTGGTCAAATGGAAAGGATGACCTATTGAAGATTCATCATGGCTAACAAAGGAGGAGGTTAACCGTCTTGGTTTTCCTCTGCCCACCTGAGTTGTGACAGGGTCACTTCTCAAATTACCCTGGGTGTCTGATGCAGGAGCATCCTGGGTGTAAGAGCAATCTTGCATCACCCAAAAATATTTCTATTTTTGTATTCAATAAGGGCTATCTTGTGTAGAGTTACTATTTATGGAAACTTGCTATTTTTAGTAAGTTGGTCTTACGATCTTGAAATGTTCTAATTTTACATATGGAGGTTCATCTTAGTCATATCAGCCTGCCAGCAAAGTTTCATGGCTAGATCAGGTCTAGTTTTGAAGATATTGAAGATTTTCAGTATTGGCAGCAGGGTACAGAAACTTCAAACTCAGTTTTGAAAGCTTTAGAGGCCCCGGATGAGGTTGAAAATTTGGGTAATGAGCACTTTGCACTAGTCAAGCTTGTAGAGTGCTTCGTGGCATTTCCAGAATGGGGTTATAATAGCCAATTGGGTCAACGAGTGATGACTTATGGTCTTTGGAAGTTGGGTCACCTGAAATTTCAAAAAATAATTTTTCTTCAAAATTTTTGTTTGGGTTTCAAAACTCATTTTGAGCTGAATTTGATGTAATAAATTGTAAAATAAAATAATTTTATGTTTGGTCGGCCCTAAGGGCTAAATTTCTAGAACCTTCTCGGGCAGTGGAAATTGCCTATATGAAGAAGGCCCGTAGTGTTGTCTAGGGCAGTTCTGGGTAGTAGATTTGGGTATTGATTTGAGGCTTTGTCCTACAGAATATTGTAAGGGAATGCCCATGTGGCTTTGCATATTGTAATTCTGAAAGTTTGTAATTCCACATTTGTGGAGATAATAAGAAGCCAATTTTCTATTCTTGCATATTATTGTTGTTGTTTCTCTATTTCTGTTATGTGTTTGTGATATTAAGGGGAGCACCCTTCATCATCTTCACTGCTTGTTCAGATGGTGAGGATGAAGAACTATTACATAGAGGAATACATGCATCTAGCTGAAATAAGGTACCTCTCCTAGTACCCCTCGCAAGCACTATCGATCCTCTTATCATCTTGCATCCTTCTTTTGAAAAAACAACTTGCACACCTACATCATTCAACATACTTAGAGTTAATAGGTTTCATGCCAAACCTAGAATGTGCATAACTCCATTGATTCCCTGTACTCATCCATCAGGAAATTTGATAGTGACCCTTCCGCGTCCAACTATCTTTAGGTGAGAATCATCACCCAAGTACACCTTTCCACCATCGAACTCTTCATATTTTGAGAACTAGTTTCGATGAGAGGTCATGTGAAAAGATGCACCTGAGTCAACCAACCACACATCATCAGATGCATGGGCTGCCAAAGCTGCGATGAATGCATCACCATCTTCTTGAGATCTTTCTAGAGTTGAATCTAAACCTTTCTTCTTCTTCTTCGGCTCTTTGCAGTCTTTATGGAAGTGCCCAGATTTATCACAGTTCCAATATTTTGCCTTGGACTTATTGGAAGTCTTTGACTTCCCATGGGATTTGGATCTACCCTTATTGTCAGACTTATTATCATTTTTCTTCCCTCTTTCAGTGGATCTCCCACGAACAGCAAGGGCTTCTTTTACCGAAACAGAATCCTTTCTCCACATCTCTAATAGCAGCAAAGACACCACATCGTCCATTTTGAAGGTGACTAAAGTGCTTCTAAGAGCCATCACAAGATGGTCCCATGAATCTGGTAAAGAACACAAAAGTGTTTAGCAATGATCCTCCTCCTCTAACTTGACACCAGCTGATGTCAATTGTGCAGCCATCAGATTAAATGCATTTAAATGATCCGTTAAGGATCCACCTTCCTCCATTCACAGAGAGTACAACTTCTTCCTCAGGAAAAATTTGTTCACCAGAGATTTGGCTTGATACATGACCGCAAGTCTTTCCCACAAACTATTTGTGATTTTCTCATCTAGAACATTCAGAAGAACTGCATCGGTTAAATAGAGTCTTATGAGACCCTTAGCTTTAAGGTCTTTGATATCCCAATTTGCTTGAGCTATAGTTGCTGGTCTTGTAGCACTTGAAGTCACTTCCCATAGGTCACGATCTTCCAATATGTCTTCCATCTTGAGTTTCCACAACTCAAAATTAGTGCCATTAAATTTTTCCACCTCCATTCTTCCATATGATGAACTTGCCATCTCAATCTGCAAATAAGATTCAGAATGCTTTGCAAAAAACTCCCACTCAAACTTGAGATCAGCTCAAAAAACCCTACCCAACAACTAGGATCAAAAGTTGATCAAGTTTTGATACCACTTGTAAGGAAACTTAGGTGCGGAAATAGCTTCCTACGCTAATCTCTATAGGAGAGTATTGTGCAAATTCTTATAAATCCTTATAATTTCAGATTTGTTAACTACTTTAACAAAGATATTGCAACCACAAACCATACATACAGAAAAAATAGAGAATGACACAATGATATAACCTAGGGAAAACCTTTCAGTAAAAAACCCCAGCACTCCAAAACCTGCACAATGTATTATCTTCAACACAAAGATTACAATACACTTGCAATGCAAGTTCTTTCAAGAAATTAGAGACAAAGCCAACAAGACTTAAATTTTGTTATATCTCTCCCATAGGAGTAGCATCATATATATAGACTCCTCTGGACCCAAAAATAGGCACAACCACCAAGACCCATGCAGAAAGACACATGTACACAGTTGTTACATGCAATCCCAAGAATAGGCATCCATCCCTAGAATAGACTATGACAGCTTGTCATAGAATTTGCCAAAAATAACGGTCACAAGAGAAGTGTAAGAGAATCTATCATACCAACCTATTTTTGGTATATTCTCTTACACACACCAACCACTTCTTCTTGGGCACCCAAATAGGTCCAAGTCATAAGATGCTCTTACACCTATCATAGCACATTCCTTAAATAGTTCTTACGCATCATTGGAATCCATCATGACCATTTCAGTCATGATCTCCTTACGCAGAAGATGCCGACACATCAAGTGGAGTGACACATCAACATGCCAACTAGACATGTACACTCACACTTAATTACATTATTTGCAAAAAATACATTTACAAAACAAATAATAAGACTAGGAATTATCCAAGGTTGAGACACCTTATTCCTAACAAAATTTTGCAGAGGTTACTAGGCCTATTTCTGAGATGTTGAAGAAGGGATCTGCAATCAATTGGGAGGGTGAGCCTAATGAGGCTTTCAAAAATATCAAGCAGGCTATCAAAGATGCACCAGTGCTTAAGGCACCTGATTATAATGTCCCAATGCACATTTTTTCCTTTGCATCTTTTCACACTATTGCTACAGTTTTGTTACAAAAGAATAAGAATGGGTTTGAACAACCTATTGCATTTTTTAGTAAATCTTTGCAGGCTACAGAATTGAAGTATGAAATAAATGAGAAACATGTATATGCACTTGTGAAAGCAATTAAGGCTTTTAGGTGTTATTTGATGGGGGAAATTGTGATTGCTTTTGTGCCAAGTGTAGCTATGAAGGATATTTTCTCACAGCAGGAGGTGTCTGGAAGAAGATGCAGATAGATCAATAGGATCCAAGAATTCAATGTTGAGGTCCAAATTACTAAGTTGGTTAGAGGACAAGGATTGGAAAAAATGATGGCCCAATCCAATCTTGATGCAAATTAGGTAAATCATTCTAAAATTGATTATACATGTGACATGGATGATTGTGTTTGGTATCAAGATATTATTTATTACTTAAGGAATATGAGATGTGTAGATAACATGAATGATAATCAGAAGAGGACATTGAAATTATAGGCCATCAAGTATGTAATTGTGAAGTGTAAATTGTATAGAAATAATTTGGATTGCATACTTTTGAAATGTGTAGATGAAGATCAGGCTAACAATTTGTTGAAGGAAATGCATGAGGGAGTTTGTGGTGGGCATTATATGGGTAAAACAACTACTCATAAAATCTTGAGAGTAGGTTTTTGGCGGCCCACAATCTTCAAGGATGTAGAACAGTTGGTCAGGAGGTGTGATTCTTGTCAAAGGTTCTCTGGTATGCTTAAATTTTTAGGTAATGTGCCATTAAAACCAGTAGAAATTCAAGCTCCTTTCCACCAATGGGGAATTGATTTCATAGGGGAGATACCAAACAAGTCAAGTGGAGGACACTCATGGATCTTAGTTGCCACTGATTACTTTACAAAGTGGGTAGAGGCTATACCTACAAGAAATGCAACTAGTAAGGTGGTAATTGACTTTCTGATGAATAATATTATTACAAGGTTTGGATGCCATGAGAGAATAGTTACTGATAATGGAATGTGCTTCAAGTCTACTGAATATAAGGACTTTTGCAAAGGTTTAGGAATTCAGATTTCTAATTCCTCACCTTATCATCCACAAGGAAATGGTCAGGCAAAATCTACTAATAAGAGTTTGATTAAGATCTTAAAAAAAATTCTTGAAAAGAATAAGACGGCATGGAATTCAAAGCTTCCATTAGCTCTATGGGTTGATAGGCTAACTGTGAAGAGGAAATTGGTTGCACACCATTTGACCTAGTATATGGAATTCATGCTAGAATGCCTCAGAATAATTTATTGGAAATGTATAAATTTGTTCAGTTATATGATGATGACATAGATGATGAGATGCAATTGAGAATTGAGGACCTCATTAGGTTGGATGAGACTAGAAGAGAGTTAGTTGCAAGAAATACCAAATTGTAGTTGCAGGTTAAGAAGTTGTATGATAGGAAAACTGTTGACAAAAGGTTTGAGCCTGGTGATTTAGTGTTAGTTTGGAATGCTGGACTGGAGGATAAGGGAAAACATGGTAAATTTGATCCCATCTGGCTAGGGCCATATCTAATTCATGAGAAATGGGGCCCAGATTCATATGTTGTCAAGGAATTAAATGGTGATATTCAGGAATTGCCAGTTCATGGACAATTCTTGAAGAAATACTTTAATTGAAGGTATTCTACTTTCCATGAATAGTAGTTAGGTTTGTATATATTGTAAATTCTATAAATAAGCTACTTGCCCTTGCCCAGTTTTGTCCCAGTCTATCAGTTTTGGGTCCTGTTGTCTATTCTTCCTTGTTTGCTCTCTGTTGTCTACAATTTTTGCCTATGGGATGGTCTACTTTTAACCAGTGATTCTAGCTTCTTGCTATGCCTACAAGAGCTACACATCCCCAAATAGAGCCACTGATAGCACATGCAAAAAATTTCATGGCCTTAGCATGTTTTTCTGGTCTTTGTATCAATTTTTAGGTCTTTGGCTAAAGCCCTAGTTCAAAAATTCAAAAACTAGTTGTTGGTGCAAAAACCCTTTGAAAAACCTTGGCCTTATTCTATTTTCATGTTACCTTTATCAGGTCACTTAAAGGTCCTAATTTTCATGTGCACATTTCTTCCTTAGCTTGTTGCTTCTTCGTGTGTTGCCTGGTGGTCATTTCTTAACTTTCTATGAATTAGCGATTGCATGTGGTTGCGTATTCTCATGTTCCTAGTGGCTTATCTCTTAACTGTTTGTGACTTGGCATGGCAGTTTCCTTTTCTTTGGTCACATGTTCACATAGTTTTCTAGGCCCGGTCTTCTCATAAAATCTCCATCTGATGGTTGGCGTAAGTTCTTAAGGGATGTCTCAGAAGCCTAAGATCTTACACCGATCATTGATATTTCATGATGATGTAGACTTTTTCTCATGCGGGTCCACTTGCCAGGTATTTTGATCTAGAGGAATTTTATTGGTCCACGTAGTATGAGGTGGAATCCTATCAGTAGGACCGGTCATCTTGGCATTTTGGTGGGTTAAAGTCTGATTTAATCTTGTGGCTATCATTATACTATTAATGAAACATGCTCGACCTTTAATGCAGTGGTATATCGATAGCCATTGATTCTTGTAAGAGATTTGTGGGTCTGAGATTACATGTAGGCATAGTTGGCGCTATTTGATTCATCCATGTATTTGCATAGTGGCTTGTTTTTAGCGGGACCTGAGCTTTCAAATATGTCAGAGGGTCCTGGTCTTGTCAGAGGATCGACGGTGGGTGTGTCTTCACAAGGGATGTGTCAGATGTATGAGATTTTGACACGGCCATTGATTCTGTTGAGTGATGTAGCCTTTTCTTGAGGCGGTTCCACTGCTATGTATTATTAGTTGGTGAATGGTGATTGGTCCAGGTGTGCTGAGGTGGACTTGTTAGTGGGTTCGCCAGTCTCAGGAAGTTAATACACTGCATGATTTGATGGTTGTTGTGATATCGTTGATCAGAGATGCACGATGAATATGTCAGTGGTATGGTGACAGCCATCAATCTTCACTAAAGGGGAAAGCTTTGCGGTGGTTCCTATGTCAGTGGTGACTGGGTGGAGATAGAAAATGATGTGATGACATGTGGCAGTTTACAGGTGGGCCCAGGTGGGGTCTGGTGGTCTTGATAAAGTTTTAGTGGCTGATAAATTTTAATGATTTTCACTCATTCACGAAATGAAACAGCGGTTCTCTAAATGTTTTAGCGGTTCAGCAAACAAGCATTCGCGTAATCTCTAAACTTTTTGGCAATTTTATAAAGTGTTTCATGAATAGGAAAAAAGCCTTCAGTCGCCAGTTCACCAAATGAAGGATTGGAGTTAATTGTTCCCCTTTGGTTGCTAGTTCGCTGGAGTTAGAGATGGGTTATGGTTTCATTCTATGAATAAAGAAAAGCACTGTTGCGAAATCGCTAAATGTAAACCAGGATTCCTTGTAATGTTAAATCATAAAAGACTGCAAAAGGGAGAAATCTAATGGCTAGGACTTAAAGTTAATTTGATTTTAAATTTAGACCACCGATTCACTACAAGCGCCATATGGTGACCGTTATTATTCAAATTTGAATTTTTGAGGGTTTTCTAGCGATAGGAAGGACTGAAATTCAATGCAAAAGTGACTAGAACTATTGGGAGATGATTTTTTTGCCATTGCAGTGTGGTCCAGGGTGTGTCGTGATCACCTACAGGGTTTGTACTATGTAGTTTTATGCTCGAGGCATGTTGCAAGTGGTTGAAAGGATTGACATTTTGGATGTTTTTATGATTCTCAGTACCTTCTCATTGAGATTTTCATGATTGAGGATCAATCTAGTGCTTTCCTTCTCCTAGTTGCCTAGGTTTCTTCCCCTGCAATTAATTTCTAACCATTTCTAGTGGGTTTAGTAGTTGAAACCCTAACCCTAAGTGATTCGTAGCTTGTTGCATTCTCTTTGAGAATTCCAAGATGACAAGGGAGTATATATTGCAAAATTTTGACTGAGAAGGGGTTCTAAATATTTCTTTGGTCCCAGCTAGTTGTTAATGGTGTTTTACTGATAGAGGAGCTAGATTTTGTGTCTTTTCCTATCTTTGTGTTATTCTAATTGTATGTTGATTTTGAATATATTAATGAGAATGTTATTGAGTCCCAATCTTGCATTTGTGTATGTCTTCTTGTTTCAATTCTAAGCTCATATATGTTAATGTCACAAAGTGTATTAGCATATGGTAAACAAAGAGTATTGTGAAATCATCTTTGAGTTCCTAACAAAGTTAGGATTAAAGTCTTTTAAGTGGGTTCAGTGAGTTTTCAACCAAGCAAGAATCTGATGTCCTTGTGTCTAAGGGAGAGGGGTAATAGGCAAAGCACTTATCTTGGATTCAATTATGTTTGAATTAAGGTATTCAGTTGATGTATGTAATTGGGTGACTCTTTGCCCTATGTTAGGGCACTGGTCCATCTGCTAGAGGCATTATACTGTTGTCAACCACACACACACACATTCAAATGATAAAATCTTAAATCAGTTAGTAAAGAGTATATTGGTATATTGTTTTGAGACTCCTTTAGAGAAGTGAGTCAAGGGTACACCCACCTGAGCACTAAGGCTCAAAGTGTAGGAGGATCTCTTTTGATCCTTGTTAATTGGCCCTCTTCCTTGTAGAATTTGGAGTGGTGATAGAGTCAAAGTTATATTAGGTTATCCATCAAAGTATAAATCTACAAGTGAAGATCAAAAGGAACTCCCAACATAAAGAAACATATATTGTGTGAAGTTTTTGATCTCTCTTTATTTATTCTATTTTTGATATTCAGTATGTGGTAATCCTTGTTTATGATCAAATAGACTAAGCTTGAATTCCTAGCTCAAGTGCTAGTGTTGTCTTCCCACACAGTGTTAGCCTCTTTGCGCATGCCAAACTTTAATGCCCTCTTCGCACCATGCAAAAGTGCAATGTCATGTTCATGAAATATTTTTGAATTCACAAATTACAAATGACACTTTCTTTTTCTTTTTTTTTATATTTATAACCAAATGGGTGTCACAATTTATGAGCTCACTATTTGAGCACTGACCAATCAAATAGGGACGTGAGGTGCTCAAACAGTGAGCTCATAAACAATGCATGATGCCCTAGTTGTAGGTAGTTATCTCTTATATAATGATGGAGGAGTGAAAGGTAATGATCAATGAGGTTTCTTCTATTATATCATACATTAATACACTTACTTCTTTAAATTTGAGCCCGGGCATCATGCAATGTTATTGCTGTCATTGCATGCTTGCTATTTTTGTGCACCATATATTGTTTTATACACATAGAATAATAGATTTGGGGACTTAGACTTATGTTCAATCATTAGTAATGGTTTGGGGAACTAATTACTAGATGAGTGACTATAGTACCCTAGTTTGCATTATTAGATGATCTTGTTTAATTTGTGTTGATTTCATGCAAAGATACATGTAAAGGAAAATAAATTTTTGCATTTAAAGATTGCATGTATATATATAAAAAAATAACTTGTATATACTATACAAGGAAAATGAATTTCAAAAGACAATGCAAGAGTACAGGCATACATAAGAGGATGAACATAAATAATAAGGGTGCCAGACATTGCCTGAAGTGATGAATTTTTGACCTGGGTATGAATCTAGTGTGCTCCTGTGTGATCCAGAACTTGCAAAGAAAAGAGAGATGGGGGTTAGATAAAAATATCTAAGCAATGAATGGCATCCTATTATTGATCCTCATCTACAATTATGCATGTGCATAGCCAAGCCATACACTTATGAAAGAAAAACCAAGCTCAAAGTCTTAATGAAATAAACAGTGTATAAAACAATATATGGTGCACAACAACAACAAGCATGCAATGACAAAAATAACATTGCATGATGCCAGAGATCAAATTCAAAACAATAAGTGTGTTAATGTATGATCTAATAGCAGCAATCTCATTGTTCATTACCTTTCACTCCTCCATCATTATAGAAGAGATAACTACCTACAACTATATTTCATAATTCCTCCTTTGAAGTGTATATATATATATATATATATATATATATATATATATATATATATATATATATATATATATATATATATATATATATATATATATATATATATATATATCTATGTGTGTGTGTGTGTGTGTGTGTGTGTGTGTGTGTGTATATATATATATATGGACATGAGGTGCTCAAATAGTGAGCTCATAAACAATGCATGATGCCCTAGCTTGCAGCCTGCAAGCCATGAAGACATTTCCTCATGAAATGATCATAAATGGAGAGTACCACATAGTGAATATCAACAACAAAACAAATAAAGAGAGATCAAACACTTCACACAATGCCTTTAAGGTAATAGAAATGATGCCCTAGCTCTCAAAGCTCGTGGGTCATCAAGCATTCCAAATGAAAAGATGTAAACAATACCAGTATTAAATAGTGAGCTCATGAACAATGTATGATGCCCTAGCTTGTAGCCCATGAGCTATCAAGATATTTCCTCACGAAATAATCATAAATGTGGTGTACCACATAGTGAATATCAACACCAAAACAAATAAAGAGAGATCAAACACTTCACACAATATATGTTGTTTTATAAAATTTTATTAAGACTAAATATTTTGTTTTATGAGCTCACTGTTTGAGCACCTCATGTCCCTATTTGATTGGTCAGTGCTCTATTTGTTATATTGATGCTATTAGATCAAATAGGGACATCAAATAGGGACATCAGTAATAAAATAATACACATACAGTTTTTGAATTTGAGTTGATAAATATTAAATTTATAAGAATATGAATGAGTGCAAACATACATAAGTGGATGGACATAAATAATGAAGGTACCAGACATTGCCTGAAGTAATGAAGTGTTGACCTGAGGTTCAATCCAGTATGCTCTTATATGATCCAAAACCTACAAGGAAGGAAAAGATGGGGTTAGATCCCAAAGATCTAAGCAATGTTTGGCACCCTATTACCAATCCTCATCTACAATTATGCATGTGCAATGTGAATAAAAACTAAGAGTATTGAATTTTATCATGCAATGTTATTGTTGTCATTGCATGCTTGTTACTATTGTGCACCATATATTGTTTTATACACTATTTATTTCATTGAGACTATGGGCTATTTTAGTTGATTGTATTCTTTTGGGGTTTGATCTATTGTAGTTGTTTCTTTTTTCTTTGAATCATTGTTTACAATTACTTTTGATGCAATATTTGTGTGAAGAAAAAGAACAAAATGGTGAATGAGTGTATTTGACAAAGATAAACATGACACATTTTGTTGGGCTGATTGGGTTGGCCTGGTACCATTTTCATTATAGAGGAGATAACTACCTACAATTATATTTCATAATTCCTCCTTTGAAGTCATAGGTTAGTTTAACTATTGGATAATGAGCTGATAGGAGTTTCAAATATATTTGAATTAAAACTAAGAGTATTGAATTTTATCATGCAATGTTATTGCTGTCATTGCATGCTTGCTGCTGTTGTGCACCATATATTATTTTATACACTATTTATTTCATTGAGACTATGAGCTATTGTAGTTGATTGTATTCTTTTGGGGTCTTATCTATTGTAGTTGTTTCTTTTTTCTTTGAATCATTGTTTACAATTACTTTTGAAGAAATATTTGTGTGAAGAACAAGAACAAAATGGTGAACGAGTGTATTTGACAAAGATAAACATGACACAATTTTTTGGGCTGATTGGTAATTCCTCCTTAGAAGTCATAGGTTAGTTTAACTATTGGACAATGAGCTGATAGGAGTTTCGAATAGATTTGAATAAAAACTAAGAGTATTGAATTTTATCATGCAATGTTATTGTTGTCATTGCATGCTTTTTGATGTTGTGCACCATATATTGTTTTATACACTATTTATTTCATTGAGACTGTGAGCTATTGTAGTTGACTATATTATTTTGGGGTCTGATCTATTGTAGTTGTTTCTTTTTTCTTTGAATCATTGTTTACAATTACTTTTGATGCAATATTTGTGTGAAGAACAAGAACAAAATGGTGAACGCATTTATTTGACAAAGATAAACATGACACATTTTGTTGGGCTGATTTGGTTGGCCTTCTACCATTTACATGGCCTGGCCAGATATTAAATAGTGAGCTAATGAACAATACCAGTATTAAACAGTGAGCTCATGAACAATGTATGATGCCCTAGCTTATAGCCCGCGAGCCATCGAGATATTTCCTCATGAAATGATCATAAATGGGGAGTACCACATAGTGAATATCAACACCAAAAAAAAAATAGAGAGATGAAACACTTCACATAATGCCTTGAAGGTAATAGAAACAATGCCCTAGCTCTCAAAGCTCATAGGTCATCAAGCATTCCAAATGAAAAGATGTAAACAATGCTAGTATTAAACAGTGAGCTCATGAAAAATGTATCATGCCCTAGCTTGCAGTTCGTGAGCCATCAAGACATTTCCTCATGAAATGATCATAAAAAGGGGGTACACACATAGTGAATATTAATAGCAAAACAAATAAAGAGAGATCAAACACTTCACACAATACCTTGAAGGTAATAGAAATGATACCCTAGCTCTCAAAGCTCACAGGTCATCAAGTATTCTAAATGAAAAGATGTAAACAATGCTAGTATTAAATAGTGAGCTCATGAACAATGTATCATGCCCTAGCTTGCAACCCGTGAGCCATCAAGACATTTCCTCATGAAATGATCATAATCGGGGAGTACGCACATAGTGAATATAAATAGAAAAACAAATAAAGAGAGATCAAACACTTCACATAATGCCTTGAAGGTAATAGCAATGATGCACTAGCTCTCAAAGCTCGCGGGTCATCGAGCATTCCAAATGCTAAGATGTAAACAATGCCACTATTAACAATGCTAAGATGTAAACAATGCCACTAAAATCAATTTAATGAGAAGACAAAGCTCGAATGCCTACCTCAAGTGCTAGTGCCTTCTTCCCACATGCAAGTGTCAGCATCTTCATGCACAACAAACTTGAATGCCCTCTTTGTGCCATGCAAAAGTGTTGTGTCATCTTCGTGGCTGCTCTTCAAATTCACAAATTAAAAATGACACTTTCTTTTCTTTCTTTTTTTTAATAACCAAATGGGTGTCACAATTATGATGATATCATCGCTATTACGACACCATTGAGGGAACTTGCAAAAAGAAACACAAAAAACAAATATAAATTGTAGTGGCATCACAAATTGGTGCCAAAATTCGACCCCAAATGTTGTAGTGTATAGAGGTATGGCCAGAATCACAGGTTAGAGTGCATTATAGAAGGGATGATCAGAGGAGTGATTATGTCTGACCATCAACATAATAGTTTCCTTATGGGTTGGGCCCCAATGGTACAGAGGCTGATGGCTCATCCTGTAGCGCTTGGGTGGGGTCAGTGTCTATTAGCTCGTATATTTTTAGAGATGCATGAGACTATATACCATGAGGGAAATATCTTCACCCATGAAGTTCTAGTTTTACAGGTCTAGGCATGGGAGCATATCCTAATTTTTAGGCTGATATGTGGTGAGGAGATGCACCCTCAATAGTCTCTAGTTTATAGATATGATAGTTATGTGACCCAGGCTAGGATGGGTTAGACTGAGTACTGGCAATGGGTTTTGGATGATATGATGGTCATAGTTTAGAGACTATACTTACTGGTAGAAGCATGGCCCATGGTTAGGGCTTAGTTTGGTTACTTTTGTGAGCTCTGCATCCTCATTGGTCGATTGACCAATTTGTTGGAGAGATTTTTGATCACTCAAGTATGGAGGCAGTGTGGCCTTGTTTAGGATTCTCCTCAAGAGTTCACATCATATTCTCAATGGGTATGAGAGATGGGGCTAGGATGGAGTCTACAGATATCCTATGTTGTGTGTATGTAGAAGCATAGAGGTCTTCAGAGTAGAGACTAGGATTATAGGGTTCAGGTGGTAAATGCAGGAGTCACTGACACATATAGGACACACCTAGTGGAGCACCCCTTCCTACATTTTTTAGATCCTATAGATTTGATTCCCACCATGGAGGAAGATGATGTGATAGGTGCTCCCCATGGTAGGGGTCAGATGAGGTGTGATACATAGATTCTACCTGCACAATAGACTCCTCCTGTGCAGAGAGTTGTTAGAGCTACAACACAATAGGTAACTGATGCAAGAGCCACCCCTAGGCCATGTGTAGTTCTATTACCAAGACCATCAGTGATTTAGCACAGGTACACTAGGGAGAGGGTGGGTCTCTAGGTGTCATTGGTAACACCATAGGTGTGGAGGAGGTTTTGGGAGATGATCAAGATGTTCCCATGAGAGAGGCAGATGAGGATCCCAATTTTGATTTGGAAGCTAAGGCTACGAGGTAGAAGGCGAGAGGAGAGGAGCAGGGAGGTGAGGAGGCAGTAGTGGGTGGTGATGATGCAACAGGGAGGGGTTGAGACACACTCTATAAGATACCATATGCCAACATGTGCTATGATTGTACTATAGATTTTGAGATGTACCCCTATACTATTCTGATATATATATATATATATATATATATATATATATATATATATATATATATATATATATATATATATATATATATATATATATATATATATATATATATATATATATATATATATATATATATATATATATATATATATATATATATATATATATATATATATATATATATATATATATATATATATATATATATATATATATATATATATATATATATATATATATATATATATATATATATATATATATATATATATATATATATATATATATATATATCAGATCCAATGGTTTGACTTCATTGCACTTGTTGTTTTGATTTATGATGTTGTTCATCATGTCATGAAAATGTATGCAATGTTTTAATTGTCATTTTTCAATGTATGTATGATTATGCATTATGGATGAAATGATGTTGTATGGATTATGAAAAGGCACTTCTTTGTTTATTTATGCAAATGTATGTATGAAATGAATGAAAAAAATGATTATGAAAATGTAAATGCAACAATCTACATGATGTTTTTGTAGGTACATGAAGAATTCAAGTGCTCAGTCTTTGTCAAAAAGGATGTTTTACTCGGGATGGTGACTTCTTGCTTGTTAGTTGAAGAGACCTTCACATTACCCTTAGTATTTTGATGTTTTAATTGTAGAATATTGAGAACATTAAGTGCTATATTGAATTCAAATCATGAAAGACATTCAACCAGACACAATGCAAGACATAAATGAAATGAAACCTAGGACCTAGTCATTGATCTTTTGTTTTTATTTTTCATCACTGAATATTTTTAGTAACACCAGATGTCGATACAACATTCACTGGTTAGGAAACCATGAATATATGAATATTGATGTTTAGTCGGATTTGTTAGATTAGATATAAGCACCAAGGCACAAGAGCTAGGATGACCTGAATATGATGTCCATTTTGATTTAGCAATTTGTATAAGCATCAAAGCATAAATGCTAAGGTGACTTGAATACACCTTGCATAAAAACATGCCGAGTAGTGGGGAGTTCATCGTCACTCTAATGTGAATTACCCACAGTGATCCTTTATCATTCACATCCTTGGGTAATGTCTCATTTCATAATATGAATAAGGAATCACTCAAAAGTAGAGAACAAATAAAATATTATTCCCCCATCCTTTCCTCTTATAAATCCATGAAGTAAATAATTAATTATCTCAAGGGACATAATATGTAGAAATCTCACATGAAACAATCAGCATACAAAATATTTTATCCTATATCAAAGATTGTTATGGTTGTCGCAGTGTGTTTTTTTGTGTTGTCATCAGTTACAAAAACCCTTGACTGGTAGGGAGATAGAAGAACTGACTTAGATAAAGCACTGATACACTGACTGGAGATGACTTGTCTGAGGTATTGAGGACCATAGGATATGACTAGGAATACCCCCAAGTTGTAAACATTGACTAGTTGTAGACTCTTGTTGCGTTGTGCCAAACCGGCTTATTGAATTGCAAGATATATACAAACTAAAGTAGTACAAAAAATTGGGAAATTACCAAGATTTCTTTTATAGATGGAGTGTTTCATACAAGTGGTGCCCATTTTCTAGGTTTTCACCATCCTGATAGAGATTTTATTTTTGCTACCAAGGCACCTGTTTACCAAGTTTTCACCAAGGCACTTTTTCTTTTTATTCCTTTTTTTTGTATTTTTGTATTTTTTAAATTTTTTTTGTATTTTTTTTAAAAAAAATTTTTGTTGTACCATCAAGGCACCTATTGCTAGGTTTTCACTAGGATGATCTTTTTGTAGGACTTTTTATGATTTTTAGTTTCTTTTTCAAGACATTTTCCACATCCTGAATGTCTAGGTGTAGAATTTCTTTTGATGAAGGACATTAATTAGTTCTTGGAGCTGTTCTCCTTCTGTCATGGAGATTTGATAGGCTTTTGAGCCAAAAGAAGTAGTAACAACAAAGGGATCCAGCCAGTTGGGTTAAAACTTCTCTTTATGCTCTCGATGGGATTGATTTTTAGTGTTCTCTCTCAAGACTAGATTATCAACCTGAAATTATCTATGTCTAACTTTATTGTTGTAGCCTCTAGACATTCATTTTTGATATACTCTGAGATGATCATACACAAATTTCCTACGCTCATCTAGTAGTTCAAGTTCTTACAACCTAGACACTTTGTAATCATCATTAGTTACTAGACTCCACATTTTGATTCTGAGAGATGAGATTTCAAGCTCTATAGGTAGTACTGCTTTAGTCCCATATACTAAAGCAAAGGGAGTAGCCCTAGTGAGCATTCTTATACTTGTTCTATAGGCCTAGAGAGATGGATTTATCATCAGATGACAATCTCTCCCTATTTTGTTGACTATGCGATGCAATATTTTTAGTATGTTCTTGTCTAATGCTTCATCTTGTCCGTTTCCTAGTGGATAGTAGATAGATGGCCAATGTTGAGTTATCTTGAATTTGGAACATAAGGAATCCAAGTCCTTATTTTTGAATTGGCCTTCATTGTTAGTGATGATGGAGTGTGGGATACCATATTGGTAAATTATATAATTCAGGATGAACATAGAAATCTATTTGCCAGTTGCTTGTGTCAAAGGAGCTACTTGAACCTAATTTAGGAAATAATTAGTTGCTGTGATGATATTTGTGTGACCATTTGATGAATGCGAATATATGTCTCCTATGACATCAAATGCCCATTGCTGAAAAGGCCATTGTGTTGTAAAGGGAATCAAATCTCTACTTGGCGTGTGAATTAAGTTACCATGGACTTGGCATTTCTTGCAATTCTTAGCATATTTCATGGCCTCTTTCTCCATATATGGCCAATAGTAGCCGACCCTAATGATTTGTCAAGCTAATATTAAACTATTGGAATGTGACCCACAAATACCATCATGGACTTCCTATAATGCACATTTCAAATCTTCTCACTCCAAACATCTAAGGAGTGTACCATCTAGACTTCGTTTGCATAGATAATTACCAATGATGACATATCGTGATGTGTTGTAGATAAGGTAGCATTTTTCATGATAGTTAAGGGCATCGAGAGTGACTTAGTCATGGAGGTAGGAATAGATAGTTTTGTAACATGAAGAATCATGACCAACAATAGTGGAGATCATGTGGGTTTCTGGGAAATCATAGGAAGGAAAGGACAATGCTTCCACAAGGAACTCATAGCATAGCTCATGTTCTCGTTGCTGTAGTAAAGATGATAATGTAGCCATGGCATCAACTACATTATTCTCCATTCTTGGTATCTATTCAAATGTGATAGAAATGAAATACTTCTTTAGATCATCTACCATCAATTTGTATGGAATGAGCTTCTCGTTCTTTGTTTGATAGACATCATTGACTCGGTGAATGACCAGTTGGGAGTTTCCATGAATGTGTAATTATGTTACTTTCCATTCTATTGCCAATTTCATTCCATTTAACAAAGCTTCATACTCTACTATGTTATTAGTGCAAGGAAATTTGATTCTAAATGCCTTTGGGATGAAGTATCCTTGTGGAGTGATGAACAAGATACCAGCTCCAAATCCATTTTGTGTGTAAGACCCATCAAAGAATAACCACCATGTTCTAGAGGATAGGTTCATGATACAATGATCAAGAAATTCCACTTGTGTTGGTTGGTCATCAAATATTGGAGCGTTAGCTATTTTATCTATGATGAATTTTCCTTTAATGGCTTTTCTTTCAACATACTCAATGTCGAATTCACTTAGTAGCATTACCCATTTTGATAATCTACCCATGAGAGAAGCTTTTCTTAATAAGTATTTTAGTGGATCTATCTTTTCTACTAGGTGTATGGTATGAGCTAGCATGTAGTGTCTCATTTTTTGTGACACAAAGATCACAACTAGACATACCTTCTCTATCATAGATTAATTCTTTTCATAAGCCACCAAGGTTCTACTGAGTAATAGATAACTCTTTCTCATTTATTTTCATCATGATGTTCTAACAATGCTGCAAGTAATGTATCTATTGTAGAAACATACACTATCAATGGCTTTCCTTGAATAGGATGCATGAGAATTGGTGGATTTTCCAAGTATTGTTTAATGTGGTTTAAAGTAATTTCACATTCTTCACTCCATTTGTAGCTCACACCTTTATGAAATGTTTTAGTGAAAGGTTGTGATATCTTAGCTAAATGAGAGATGAAGCATCTGAAAGCTTGTATTCTTCCTTGCAAGGTATGCATTTGAATAATATTTTTAGGAGGTTGCATCTCCATGATTGCTTTAACCTTTTCTACATCCACTTTGATACCTTTCTTTCAAACAATGTATCCTAGGAGCTTTACTGAAGTGACACCAAAGGCACATTTCTTGGGACTTGGCCGAAGACTAAATTTTTCCATTTAGTCCAGTTTTGTACCCAATTTAGATAGGTGTTCAGATCTCTTCATTGATTTATTCAATGTGTCATCTTCATAGTCCTCCATGTTTTTATGCATCATATAATGAAAGATAGATGTCATGGCTCTTTGATAAGTAGCACTGACAATTTTAGGACAAAATGGCATTACATTCCAATAGAAAGTGCCCCATGCACAGGTGAAAGCTATCTTCTCTTGATGTTTTGGAGCTATCTTTATTTGGTTATATCTAGAAAATTCATCCATTAAAAAACTCCCACAGTTGTGTCCACTATCATATTGATATTTGGTAGAGGAAAGTCATCCTTTCAGTATGCTCTATTTACATCTTTGAAATCTATGCATACTCAAATTGAATTATCTAGTTTTGACACTAGAACGATGTTGGATATCCATTCATCATAGTTTGTGACTTGGATGAATCTGGCCTTGAGTAATTTCTCTAATTCATCTTTGATAAGAAGTGCAACATGAGGGTGCATTTCTTGCAACTTCTTCTTGATTGGTTTGACTCGTGGAGCAATAGAGAGATGATACATAATTAGATCAAGATCTAATCCTAGAATGTTTGAATACTTCCAGGTAAATTTTATCTTTTTCTCTGTTAAGAATTTGGTGAATTATTTTTTCTCCTCTTCTGATAGGGATTGTGCAACATGAATCAAATGAGGTTCCTCCACTATTCCTAAATTGATAGATTGAGTTGGCTCTATCAAAACTAGTGATCTGTCCTATAAATGACTAGAAAGGACATCAAATATCTCATCTTTGGGTACCTTTGATAGGTTTTCACCCTCAGATACATCTTTTATTTTTTCTATTTTTGGCTTTGAGACTACCGCATAGTGGTTTTCACCCTTAGAGCTCTTTTTTTTTTTTTTTTCCTGACTTAGATATTTGATATCCAACTCTATCATGCTAATGCTTGATTCACTGATGGAAGTTGTCATAGGTTCAACCACATTCAAGTAGCGTGCTAAGGTATAGTCTATTTGATATAGATATCTTGGCTTGGGTCTCTGGTCATTTGGTCAATAAGTTCAGGATGTTGGATAGTAAGCTGAGGGAAGGATTTCATGATGGTGTTTACATATACAGTGTTGTCATCATTGGTTTTGATCTAACTCTTCAATTCTAGGGTGATATTACTACTCAAGATGTTTAGTTTTTTAAGCATCTCAATGTCATCATTGGATCTTACATTAGTAATAAGTCAAGTCAGTTGCATGAGGTTTTTCATGTTGTTCTAGACTCATGTCAGTTGTAGGTACCTATTGGTGAACAACATCAATATGTTTGTTTATTATGAGCTCCTCCTCTTCTAGTTCTGGAATGAATCCCTATTCATAGTCATTAGATTCCTCATTAGGATCTCTGGAAAAGTCAAGAACATGTGTAAAATCAATAGGAATTGCCCAAGAAGGATTGCCTTCAGAGTCTGAACATAATTCATATACATGAGAATTTGTCTCAGAATCACTAGTGTCCCAAATATTCAACTATAGTGTGGGATGTACCTTCTTCTGGTTTATTTTCTAGATTAGTCAATTATTGTGTTGTGACTGTCTCTTGTACACCAGTTTGTTCTTGTGTCATAGTAGGTTCTTGTGTGTCTACCACATTGACTCTCTCCTTAGGTTTCTTTTCATCATTAAAAAGGTCTAAGATGTGTTGAGGGATGCATTCATAAGGAAAAATATCCTTTTTGTCTGGATCATTACTGTCTTCATGATATGTTCCCTCTTCTTCTTGAATATTTGTTCCTAGTTGTATTTTCTCTATGACACGTGTAAAATTCCCACTAAAATTAAAATATTTTCTCTGATAACCTATGCCTATTTTATCTTTTTGTGATTTTTCACAATGTTTAGTAGGTTTTATGATACCCTTTCCTCTTGTTCCTAAAGGTCATTTTCCAGTGTATCCCATTTTGGAAATTAGCTTGTGCCCTAGTCCATATGATTTTGAAGGAACCTTAAGTGGGTTAGATTCACATTTTTGAACCACCTGTGATTGAGATTCACCTTTGTATAACCAAGCTTATATAGCCTCTTCTTCATCTTATTCTTTTTTGGATACTTGTTTTGTGATGAAACTCCCATCATAGATGACATGTTGTTCTTTAGTTGTAGGTTTCATTTTCTCTAAAGCTAGTCCATAAGATTTAGGTGAGAGTGGGAGAGAAGTAAGAGATAGAACCGGTTCTATTATGTATTCTCTCATACATGTATCTTTGATTTTGATCTCCTTATCTATGCCTTCCATTTTGGATGTTGAGGCTATATCACTCTATTTTGTAGAAGACTCTTTGTTGTGCAGAACAAGTTTATCTTTATTTCAAAGCATTGCATGATACTAAAATGTCTGTGGGTATTGTGACCTCTACTCCATCATATGGGAATTTGACACACTGATGGTATGTTGATGGAATATATTGCATTTCATGAATCCAGGGTCTTCCCAAAAGGATGTTATAAGCCAGCGGGAGGTCCAACACTTGACAAGTGATGTCTTTGATTACAGGTCTTATTTTGATAGGTAACACAATGACTCCTTTTGAAGATCTTTGTTTCTCATCATATGCTTTTATTTTTATTTTCTTTTTCAGATCAATAGAATCTTTTGATAACCCTAGTTGAGTAACTAGTTTGTATGAACAAATGTTTAGACCAATACCTCCATCTATCAATACACGTTTCACATGATAGTTTTCAATCATGACCTCAATATGCAATAGTTGGTTATGTAGACGACTGTGTGGATTTTCATCTTCCTCTAAAAAGGATATGTATTGAGGAGATATCAAATGACCCACCATGGTTTGAAACCAATTAAGATCAAAATCTTATGGAACATTAGAATTGACGAGAGATTTTTCTAGAACTGCTCGCTGAGTAGGAGAAATTTGAAGTAACTCAAATATGGAGATCTTTGCATTAGTATGTTGAAGTTGTTGGGTAATGTTGTATCCTAAAGATGTTGTTTTGGAATCTTTAGAACTGGAAGATTTAGAGGCCGTCCTATTGACACCAAAATTTTTCAGGTTCTAAATGGACAAGATGTTAGGGAAGTATGATGTTAAATTTTAGTTTTATACCATTTGCTTATATTAAAAAAATTAAAATGATAAAAGCGAAAATGTATTTTCATTTATTAGGTTGTTAATTGTTTTATTCTAATTCCATAAATACATATTTAATTTTGAAAATAAATAATTATTATAAAAATAAAATACCTTTTCCCCACCTATCTACCCTCCTACCCCCTAACCAGTTAGTCTACTTGTTTTCTTCGAGAGGGTTATGAGAAAATACTTATTTATCTTCATTTTATGTGCGGGTGAGAAATAAAAACAACCTCTTACACAAGGAGTTATCTCTTCCCTAATTATCTTTTGTAATTTAAATAATGTGATTATTATTTTATTTATATATTTACCTATTTTTCTAATTTTAGGAAAAATAACGAGAGGGAGTTGAACACTCGACCTCTTGACCCATTCCTTTTCCTACCTAACTACCCAACCCTACCCCTACCAATTTCTCTACATTATTCTTCGAGAATGTGTATGTAAATAAATGTATAAATTAAAGAAAACATTGTCTCTTTTTGAATTAAATGTTAAAATGATTTAGGTTTGCAAGATGGGAATTTCATGTGTCATAGTTACTAACAATTATTTTATTTTTTATTTTTTATTTTTTTGATATATCTCCAAAACCCTAGAAGTAAAAAATAAATGATGGAATAAAGGTTTAAATTGATAACTATTGATTTGTTAGGGTTTTGGTATATTTTTAATGTTAATTCTTTTTCTTTCTCATTTGGCATTTTCACCTAATAAATTTTTTAACATTAATATTTTACCAAGTTAGGTGATTTTTTTTTTAACATTATTGAATTATTATTAAATTTTAAAGAAGTGTAACGTAAATATTATATATATATATATATATATATATATATATATATATATATATATATATATATATATATATATATATATATATATATATATATATATATATATATATATATATATATATATATATATATATATATATATATATATATATATATATATATATATATATATATATACATTTTAGGGTTTTCCATTTATGTTTTAGTTGCAAATCTCTAAGAGTAACTTTTATTTACTTGTTTTCTTTAATTTTAGGGTGTTAATAATTTTATCTTATGCTTTTTATGAATTAGTTAATCCTTTTTATATGAATGTTATAGGGTTTCTTTTAGAAAGTTAAATCTTTTAGGTTCCCTAATCATATGTATTTTTCATGGTTATTATATTATTTTGTATTAGAAAGATTTTGTGTCATTTGGGTAATAATTTTGTAAACTTGATGTGTTAGCCCTTAGTGGATTGATTTCATCTTTAGGGTTAAATACATTTTTTCACTAAGTGGATTATATTCCTAAATAAATACATTATGTTTTATTTTGAAATAGAAGGATAATTATAAACATAATGTTTTTATTTGTCTCATTATATAAATCCTTCATGATTTAATAATTATTATGGTTTAAGTATAATTAAATTTTCATTTTCATTTTTATTTATGATACTTATTTATTTTTAATAGATTATTAATAAGTAATATATAGTGTTTATACAAGATTAATACACTACATATATAATGTTTTTTATTATTATGTTTGAGAAGAACTAATATTGAGTATTTTGTGTGTGTAGGAAATTAGAAAGTAAACTATTATGCACGACACACATATAATTATAAGGGATATTTTCCCAAACAACCATTGTTATGGTTGGTTATGTACAGTTTTAGGGTTAATTGTATAATTAGATCCTGTGAAAGGGCATGTCCTTTCATAGGGAACTATTGGAATTTATACTTATACTCACTCAAATGTAAGAAAAAAGCAATATAATTCTATCACGACAAAAAAGCTACTTCTCACAGACTGGAATCTAATGTCTCAAGATCTTATGCATGGATATCTGATAAGTGCTTATACCCTATTGATTATATAATTTGTATGTTGAATCAATTTCTTGGATTACTCTCTAACCAGGGTATCCTATTATGCTTTCTATTTAATGCATTTATTTATGATCAGTTTGTACAATTTGAATAATGATAGCATGGTCTAGGAACTTGTTGTTGTTTCCTTTCAGACTCTTAAGTTGAGTTAAAAACCATAGGACCTATTGTATGAATTATTGTAAAGTTTTGTTTAAATAAAATCTTGTAGGGTGATGGTCTCATTCTGTAGAAACAAGTTATCTTAAAACCATCTCCAATTACATATAGTATTGAATGTTGACTCTATTTTCAATTTGGCATTAGGCATTGGTCTATTCATTCATTTGATTTTATCATTTATTTCTTTCTGTGAAGTACATTTCTAATCTGCTATCTTATTTATCAAGCATTAAATTAGGTTTAGCATCAGTTTATAGCATTAGTCTAAATATCTAGCTATCTACCTATTAGGATATTTAGTTACTTTATCTTCCAAGGATTAGTAACCTCTTTGGAAGAAATTTTGTTGTTTATGCACATTGTTTGTGTAGCTAGACAGTATATTCAATTTACACCTACCAACCTTGGTTCAATTGAACCAGAAATGCAAAGGCATCTATTGTGCCTATTAGTTGGCCTCAAAATGATCAACATTTTTGAGCACCAACAAATTGGTGACTCTGCTGGGGAGAACCTATCAGTGAATGTCAGTTTTAGAATATCTGGTTAGTGTTGTAAAGAGTCTACTAGGAAGAAGGATTCAGAATAGTTATCGATTCCTCATAGGAAGTGAGGTGGTGACTCTAGAATATAGTATCAAGTGAAATCTATGTTAGGGAGAAGGTCCCTAAAGAACAATTCATTCACTAAATTGAAATCAAATAGGAGTAATAAATTGAAGAAGAAAATGTTGTATGTGTCTCCTGAGAAGCAGCCTGACAAGGATGATCAGGAGCTTGCTTCTGAACAGTTTCTTGGTCCTAACTATCAAAGTGATGAAGGCAATATAAATCATTTTCACTCAAATATAAATCAGTGCAATTATCAAAATGAGGAAGAAGATGATGAAGTTGACATTTAGATACAAAAATCAATCCGAGAGTTCACTGAACTTATCCCCGATAAGAAAAGATTCACAAAGAATTTCAAAAAATAACTAGTTGATATTTTGGAACGCTTTGGGTTGCAAATTGATGATATCGTTACTCCACCAGAAAGTATAGGAGGATCGAAACAAATCAATGAAGGAGAAAAGGTTGATGAAGGGGAAATAAATCAAAGTGTCAGAACACTAAAGTATACTCCCCCTCACAGAAAGAATAGTGGTCACATTACTCAAAATGATTCTACCAATCCTATGTTTGAATCAAACAAAGAAGGGAGAACCATAGGAGATGATAGTGAATGATTCAAAGTTTTTGATAATCCAATGTGCAATCTGAGTAACACGAAGGGAAGTAATGATGATTCCCATGATAATCAAAACAGTGGGGGGAGAAGGAATGGAAATGATTAGAGAGGTGAAAGTCATTTGAAAAAAGGCAATGATAATAAACACCCTAATCAAAACAATAAAATGATTTTCCAAGAATATGATCAATATACACAGCCTAATCACCAGGCTGAGATTTATCAGGATAATTAATATGATTTGAATAAGTTGCAAAGACAGCTTGTGCCTAATAGAAACACCTAAAGTTTATTTAATAATGGTGAACATAATCACCCCCAGTATGGTGAAGGTTTGCAATAGAAAAATAATAATAAATAACTTGATCATAATTTCAATAGGTCTTGGTAGAATCATAATGAGAGACATTATGACAATATGAAAAGAAATATAAGTGAAGAAATGGAGGTTCATTATTATAATAAAGATGGATGCCCTAAAATTTATGAGAAAAATAACAATGGTCCTTATTTCCCTTTAAATAGGGAATTAGCCAATCAACATTCAAGTGGTGGAGAAAATTACTATAAAAGAGATGCACTAGCAAAATATCAAGATGGCCAAAGCTTTGAGAATACTGGCATGTTTCAGCAGTCTGTGCAAGAAAATTTACAATATTCCAACGTGTATGAGCCAAAAAGAAATAGGGTTTATGAGTAGCACATTAACAATTGTCAAATGAATGATGTGTTGGATCAACAACATTGCTTCAAACAAAGGTCTAGGGTATTACACCAGAATGTGTATCAACTTGCGCAAGAGGATGCACTATAATCAGGAGTCCATGCTCAGCCTGATGAACTATATTATTCATGTGAGCAGTTCCACAATTCCAAACATGAAAAGGTGGAAGGTGTTGAGGCATATAATAGAATATGTGATAACCAGTCCAAGTATACACATGAATAGCAGAGAATGGATACACAATACCCTAATATGTATAGGGAAGAGGAAATACAAAATAAACAATATAAGAATGATAATTTCATGCAAAAGGGGCATGAACATTACAATAAAAATACTCAAGCAAAAAATAATAATATGAAGCAATATATGCCTGCGTAGGGGGAGGATGATGAGAAGTTCAATAGTAGCATCTATAGACAACACGACAACAATCACAACAATCACAGGATTGCACCAAAGGAGTATTATTATAAAGATAATAATAACATATATGAGTAGAATCAAATATCATGGCAAATAAATAATACTTTCCCACTTGCATAGGAGAATACTAGGTATTATGATAATCTTTATACTAATAGCTTGAAACACCAGTATGTTGATTCACGTGAAAGCCAAAACAATGATCGGGAACATGTGCAGAATTTGGAGAAGTACGAAGGTAATAGAAATAATGTACATTATCAATATTATCATGGGCATGGACAACCTAGTAAACTCACGTAGAATCCTGGTATTAAGCAGCATCCTCCTTTAGTACAACATCCCACGCGAGCCACCCAAGAAGATGTTCAATGTTATAATCTATTAGAGCAGGCAAGGAGGGACATTCACCAACATCGATTTAAAAGGCCTATCCTAGTTGTGCAAAGACAAGGCGATGAAAATGATTCACCTCAAAAATGTTAGGTTGGAGACTCGAGTGGGCCAACAGATGTGCTCACATTGAATCAACATTATGTTGAAGGCCATATGCATAAACCTGCACAAGAGGATTATGTAAGTGAAATGGTTCAAGGAAAATATAATAATAATGATAATACAAATCATGGAAATAAAACATTATAGAAGATATATAACCAACAACAGCAGCACCATGATATGCATAATAACCAGATTGGAAATACTATGCCGCATAGTAAAGAGTTCATGATGGGCGATAAGGATAAAGTGCAGCACCATGCACAAGATGAAAATCACATGCATAATACTTGACAAAACACACAAGGTGGTGATAAATATTATCACATAAATAATAACCTATTAAAAGGCACATGTGAGCAGCCATATGGATTTACCCATGCACATCAATATGTGGGTAGTATACATAACCCTAAATCACATGCCTATATGAAGGAAAATATTCAAAATGGGAAATACAATGTGATCTCTAACCACTTGCCACCAGTTAGGGAATCATGTGATTATGTTAAGGAGGAAATATGGAATGCACAACATGTAAAGAGTGCACCTCGCATGCCTAATATTGAAATGCATTGCATAGAGAACAATAATTTTCAAGGTGACAATATAAATCAGTTTGTGCAAAGTAATTATTCATATAATGGAAACATTTATGCCGAGAGAAGTAAAATACATGATCAACATGTTGAAGATGAAAATAAATACAATTATGCTTAGAATATGAGACAATATACATAAATAGGGAGTTTTGAACAGAGTCATGGTGGGGCACAAATTTTTAATCCTCCGGTTAATAGTATAAGCAGAGATTACACACAAGGACAAGGAAAAAATTATTACGGTAATCCACAGCATGGAAGAGCCAGACACAACAATTTCATACACAACAAACACAGAATTCAATACATCTAGATGGCTATACTATAGATACAAATCGGCAACCTGGAAACCTTGTATAACAACAACATCAATAGTATCAAGGAGGGATGATAAATAAAATGAATGTGGCTCAGCAGCCTCACTGTGGTCAATATGGTAATATAAATCAATGGCAGAGAGGTAACCTTATTCCTCAAAGTCAATACATTCAGAATAACAGTAATGGAAATTTATTTGATACCAGATTTTAGGAAGTAAATGAAAGATATAAACCGTTGGATTTTTTCAATGTTATTTGTTGTTTGGGCCCTATACCAAATAAATTAAAGGCTGCTATTCCCAAATTCACTGGTGATGGATCCTAGTCAGCTAAACATCATGTCATAAATGTAAAAAATATCATTTATGAATTTGACATTACCTACGAAGATGTGCGTATGAAAATGCTAGTTCTCTCACTCAAGGATGGTGCAGATGAGTGGTACAAAAATTTGCTAGATAGATCAATTACCAGTTGGCAAACCTTTGTTGATCAGTTTATAGAAGAATTTGGAGATCACAGAGATCCATCCTTTGCAACTCATGAATCAACCACTATGAGGAAAAATATGAATGAAATGGTAAGGGAATTTAATAAGAAATTTAACAAGGTGTTGAACAAGATTCCAAAAGATATCTATCTTGTTGACTCTTTTCTAATTACCTTTTATTTGAAATCTTTTGATTTAAAGATGAATTATGAGATAAGGTCTCATAACCCATCAACTTTACAATAGGCTTTCAAAATATCATTGAATATCGAAAACAATAGAATAGCTACTGAAAGAATTGATAAAAGAAGTGATCCTAAGCTATTCGATCCTGCAGTCCCTAAAAAGAATAGTGAATGTGATAAAATGGATGAATTGGTAAGTTTAATGAAGAATTTGCAACCAAAAAAAAGTCACTTTCAAGTAGGAAGACATGACAAAAATTTCAACATAAATGATAGGTACAAGCTACAGGACATGCCTTATCATACAGAATGGAAAGACGAAAAGCCTTTAAAAAAGAAGACAGACATTCCAGATCCTCTCAAGAAAAATAATCATTTCATAGGTGATGAGTTGTGGTGTGAAATTTGTAAAATGCCTCACCCTCAGGATCAATGCATTATAGCACAAAAGATTCTAGAGGAAGAAAACCACAGATATGAAGAGAGGCTTGTGATAAATGCTCTTTCATCCACACCCTTTTGGTCAGGAGATAGTGATGATTCGAATGGGGAATACATGCTAGACGAAAGCTACAGGAGGTTGGGATACCAATAGGAGCAGCAAGTCTTCTCAGATGATGATAAGAGTCTGATTATTAGGAGGACAACAAAAGAAGAAAGAGAGGCTTACACTGTAGCACCAATGGAACAAGTGCTTTGCAAATATTACTTGAGGAACAAGAATCTGAACTCAAGAAATGAACAAGCAGCAGGGATGTACAAAATTTTGAACAAGAATGTTGAAATAAAGAAAGCAAAGATAGATGCCCCTAAAAGGCTTGTTGATCAAACATCGAAGATAAGAAAACTCATGGACAAACAAAGCAATGGTAAGGAAATTTCAAACTGTACTTCATTTATGTCTCAAGCATTATCTTAGGTGAAACTTTCTATCCCTCTAATGGAAATAGTTAAATTAACTGATTGCAGGAATGAAATGATTAAGTTCATAAATGATGTTGTTAAAAAAGATGCAAAGGAACAAAAAGATAATGAAGAATTACCAGTTATTTACCTAGGAACTTATGTTAACGAAGATGCTACTAAAGTAAATCCTTTCTTTCTAACTTTATTGATAAACAATAAATTGGTTAAAAATTGTATGTTAGACTCTGGGGCAGCAGTTAATATTATGCCTCATGGGGTAATAAAAGAGTTAGGAATGAATGTGGATACTACTTATCGAAAGTATTATGCTATGGACAATAGGTCAGTTCTAGTTATTGGAATAATGAAAAATGTTGAGTTTAAGTTCCCTTCGTGACCTGAAAAATCTTATAAAATAGACATTATTGTTTTAGAAGTACCACCTAGTTATGGAATTCTATTATCTACATAGTGGTCTAATTTAGTAGGTTGAAATATTCAATTAGATCTATCTTATTCTTCTATCCTAGTGAATGACAGGGTTTTAAGGATCGATAGAGAACCAAGATCTACTTACATCATTGAAGATGTTGATCCAAGCCAAGTTACGCACTTCTGCCACACCGACATGGAGAATTTTCAAGTAAGAATTCATAAAAATCTCATTGAAAATACTAGTCCTATTGAAATATGTGCTAAGGAAAATAATGATCTCATTTGGAAAATGTTTTTTGATGGATCATGTAGTAAAAATGGTAATGGAGCAGGTGTAATGTTTATATCCCCAAATGGGAAATCTTTTAAATATTCCTTTTTGTTAGCATTTGAATGTAATAACAACACTGTAGAATATGAAGCACTCCTACTAGGTCTCAAAATAGAAAGTAAGCATGGTATTAAAATTCTTTCTATTTATGGTGACTCTGAATTAATTGTATCTCAAATTAGGGATAAGTTTATTACTAAGAATCATACCCTAAAAAGGTACAAGAATGAAGTGTGGGATTCCATAGAAGTTTTTGATAACATGGATAGATAGATCTGAGAATATTCTTGCTGACTTTATGGCTAACCTAGTAGTTAAGCATAATGATATCCCATGTGAAGATATTGCATAGGTAGAGAACAAACCAAGGCCATCAATACCTAATAACATTCATAATTGGCAAGTCTTTGATAATGATAGAGACATCACAAAGTTTCTTGCATGTGAGGAAAGGTACGAGGATCAACTCATTGATTTAAATTCTTATGTTGAAACAATAGATGAAAATGATACTTTATTTGGAAAAGATGTAATTCAGCTTAAAACTAATAAAATTCCTAAGGGGCTTGTTACACTAGAAAAAATGTTTGATAGTAAAGATTCTAGTAATAAGGTTAAAATGGAAAATACTACTATAGAGGAAGTGGAAAAGATAAATTTAGGAAATGAACATACTCCTAAAGAAATTTTCATTAGTAAAATCTTAACTCCTAAAATTAGATTTGATATTGTTAGTTTATTAAGAAAGTATAAACATGTGTTTGCTTGGTCCTATGATGATCTTAAGGCTTATAGAGAGGATTTGTTCGAACATGAAATACCCTTAAGACCTGATGCAAAGGCTTTTAGACAAAGGCAAAGACCGATCAATCCAACTTTGGCTCCTAAGATGAAAGAGGAACTCATTAAGATGAGGGATGCTGGTATTATAAAGTTGATTAGACACTCTACTTGGGTTTCAAATTTGGTACCTGTTAGGAAGAAGAACAGAGATATTACGCTTTGTGTGGACTTCAGAAATCTGAACATATCTTTGTTAAAGGGAAATTGTGCATTACCAAACATGGAAGCATTATTACAAAAAGTTACAGGAAATGAATTATTGTCCATGATGGATGGGTTCTCCAAGTACAATTAGCTTAAAGTTAAAGAGGAAGAACAATACAAAACAACATTCACTACACCACGGGGTACATATGTTTATGCAAGAATTCCATTTGGGCTTACGAATGTAGGAGCTACTTTTCAGAGGGCCATGGATGTGGATTTTGAGGATTTCATTGATATTATCATGGTAATATATCAGGATGACATCACAGCTTATTCCAAGAAAGCACTTAGAGAAGATTTTCAAAAGGGCCCTTGAATATGGAGTATCCTTAAACTCGAAGAAATGTCATTTTGGGGTTACCAAGGGTAAACTCCTTGGTCATATAGTTTCTGAGGAAGGAGTCAGAATAGATCTAGAAAGAATTAAAGCAATTGATAAAGTCTAGATCCCTAAAAACATTAAGGGAATACAATCTTTCCTTAGCCGAATCAACTTTGTAAGATGGTTTGTCCCAAATTTTTCAGAAATCATAAAACCTATTGCAAAGATGTTAAAGAAAGATGCAGTTATAAATTGGACAGATGAAGCCTTAGAAGCATTTGCAAACATTACGAAAGCAATCAGGGAAGTGCCAAATTTGAAGTCCCCTGATTTTTCAAAACCATTTCAATTGTTTTCCTTTTCTTCTTTCCACACTATAGTGGCAGTTTTGTTACAGAAAAATGATGAAGGATATGAACAACCAATAGAATTATTTAGTAAAACTCTACAACTTTCTAAGCTGAGTTATTACATACATGAAAAGAAAGCTTATGCATTGGTTAAATCAGTGAAACCATTTAGACCTTATCTCGTTGGGGCCAAGATCGTGGCATAGTACCGAATGCAACAACTAAGGATATCTTAAGGAAATTAGAGGTTACAAGAAAAACATGTCGATGGATAAATCAGATTCAAGAGTTTGACATTGAAATTTAGATCACTAAGTTAATCAGAGGACAAGGATTGTCTAAGCTTATGGTAGAAACAAATTTGGATGCAGCACAAGTAAACCAAGTAGATTTAGAAAGGGCAGAAATGAGTATCGAGCATTGTTCATGGTACATAGACATAGTATACTTCTTAAAACATATGAAGTGTCAGGAAGGTCTAAATGATAATCAAAAAAGAACTATAAGGTTACAAGCATCCAAATATGTGCTAATTCAAGGAGACCTATATTGGAAAAATAATGATGGTATCCTCCTATTTTGTCTAGACACCTATCATGCCAAGTAAATTATTAAAGATTTACATGATGGGGTATGCAGTGATCATTTTTTGGCTAAGACAATAGCTCACAAGATATTGAAATTCAGTTATTACTGGCCTCATGTTTTTAAAGATTGTTATGATTATGTTAGAAAGTGTGAGTCCTGTCAGAAGTTCTCTGGGAAACTGAAATACAATGGTGCTTTACCCCTTATTCCATTATAGACTGAAGAACCTTTCAAAATGTGGGGAATAGACTTTATTGGGGAAATTGTAGATGCTTCAAGTGGAGGTCACAGATGGATATTGGTTGCAACAGACTATTTCACAAAGTGGGTTGAAGCTATACTAACAAGGCAAGCTACAAGCAAGGTGATCATCAAGTTTTAGATGGATAATATACTTACCAGATTTGGAGTACCTTATAAGATTTTTTGTGACAATGGCATGCATTTTAGGTCTAAGGAATTTTTAGAATTTTGTGAAAAATATGGCATCAACCTATCATACTCATCTCCATATCATCCGCAAGGGAATGGTCAAGTATAATCAAGAAATAAGAACATACTGAAGATTATCAGAAGAATGTTGAGTAACAATTAAAAATCCTGGGACTCAAACCTAAATCTAGCTTTATGGGCGAACAAAGTAATAGTGAAGAGATCGATAGGTTTTTCTCCTTATGAGTTGGTTTATGGAAAGCAAGCAAGGTTACCATTGAATAATCACTTGCTAGTATACAAATTCATTTAGGAAGAAGAGCTTGAAGATGTAAACTTTATGGAAGACCATTTGAGCCAATTATCAGAGTTAGATGAGATGAGAAGAATGGCATAAGAAAGGAATCTTCATCAACAAAGATAGATTAAGACCATGCATGATAAAAGAGCGTCAGATAGACCTTTCAAAGAAGGTGATTGGATATTGAAATGGAATGCAAAAGACCAAGACAAAGGAAAACATGGTAAGTTTGAGGCATTATGGCTAGGACCTTACATGGTAGTTTCGAAAGCAGGTGAGAATTCATATTATCTACAAGACATCGATGAAGTCATTCAGGAATTCCCTACTCACGGTCAATACTTCAAGCCATTTTTCTCTTAAAACAAGAAGTATTCTTTAACTTGTATATTACTATTTTTATTTCATTTAAGCATCATGTTTCTTTTCTCACTATGGTCTGCTTTTCTAGAGATAACTAGGATCTCCTTACATCCAAGCATGAATGTACATCCCCAATTGGAGCCACTATTGACACTAAAATTTTCAAGTTCTAAATGGACAAGATGTCAGGGAAGTATGATGTTAAATTTCTATTTTATACCATTTTCTTATATTGAAAAAATTAAAATGATAAAAGAGAAAATGTATTTTCATTTATTAGGTTGTTAATTGTTTTATTCTAATTCTATAAATACATATTTAATTTTGAAAATAAATAATTATTATAAAAATAAAATAGGTTGAACAAAAGGCAGGCAGAGGGAGTTAAACAAGTGCTCAACCTCTCAAGCCAACCTTTTTCCCACATATCTACCCTCCTACCCCCTAACCAGTTAGTCTACTTGTTTTCTTCGAGAGGGTTATGAGAAAATACTTATTTATCTTCATTTTTATGTGCAGGTGAGAAATAAAAACAGCCTCTTACACAAGGAGTTATCTCTTCCCTAATTATCTTTTGTAATTTAAATAATGTGATTATTATTTTATTTATATATTTACCTATTTTTCTAATTTTAGGAAAAAGAACAAGGAGAGGGAGTTGAACACTCAACCTCTCAACCCATTCCTTTTACTACCTAACTACCCGACCCTACTCCTACCAATTGCTCTACATTATTCTTCAAGAATGTGTAGGTAAATAAATGTATAAATTAAAGAAAACATTGTCTCTTTTTGAATTAAATGTTAAAATGAATTAGGTTTGTGAGATGGGAATTTCATTTGTCATAGTTACTAACAATTATTTTATTTTATTTTTTGATCTATCCCCAAAACCCTAGAAGTAAAAAATAAATGATGGAATAAAGGTTAAAATTGATAAATATTGATTTGTTAGGGTTTTGGTATATTTTTAATGTTAATTCTTTTTCTTTCTCATTTGGCATTTTCACCTAATAAATTTTTTAACATTAATATTTTACCAAGTTAGGTGAAAAGTTCTTTAATGTTATTGAATTATTATTAAATTTTAAAGAAGTGTAATGTAAATATTTTATATATATAAATACATTTTAGGATTTGCCATTTATGTTTTAGTTGCAAATCCCTAAGAGTAACTTTTCTTTACTTGTTTTCTTTAATTTTAGGGTGTTAATAATTTTATCTTATGGTTTTTATGAATTAGTAAATCCTTTTTATATGAATGTTATAGGGTTGCTTTTAGAAAGTTAAATCTTTTAGGTTCCCTAATCATATGTATTTTTCATAGTTATTATATTATTTTGTATTAGAAAGATTTTGTGTCATTTGGGTAATAGTTTTGTAAACTTAATGTGTTAGCCCTTAGTGGATTGATTTCATCTTTAGGGTTAAATACATTTTTTCACTAAGTGGATTATATTCCTAAATAAATACATTATGTTTTATTTTGAAATAGAAGGATAATTATAAACGTAGTGTTTTTATTTGTCTCATTATATAAATCCTTCATGATTTAATAATTATTATGGTTTAAGTATAATTAAATTTTCATTTTCATTTTTATTTATGATACTTATTTATTTCTAATAGATTATTAATAAGTAATATATAGTGTTTATACAAGATTAATACACTACATGTATAATGTTTTTTATTATTATGTTTGAGATGAACTAATATTGAGTATTTTGTGTGTGTAGGAAATTAGAAAGTAAACTATTATGCACATCACACATATAATTATAAGGGATATTTTCCCAAACAACCATTGTTATCGTTGGTTATGTACATTTTTAGTGTTAATTATATAATTAGGTCCTGTGAAAGGGCATGTCGTTTCACAAAGAACCATTGGAATTTATACTTATACTCACTCAAATGTAAGAAAAAAACAATATAATTCTATCACAGCAAAAAAGCTACTTCTCATAGATTAGAATCTAATGTCTCAAGATCTTATGCACGGATATCTGATAAGTGCTTATACCCTATTGATTATATAGTTTGTATGTTCAATCAGTTTTTTGGATTACTCTCTAACCAGGGTATCCTATTATGCTTTCTATTTTATGCATTTATTTATGATCAGTTTGTACAATTTGAATAATGATAGCATGGTCTAGGAACCTGTTGTTGTTTCCTTTTGGGCTCTTAAGTTGAGTTAAAAACCATAGGACCTATTGTATGAATTATTGTAAAGTTTTTTTTAAATAAAAGCTTGTAGGGTGATGGTCTCATTCTGCAGAAATGAGTTATCTTAAAACTATCTCTAGTTACATATAGTATTGAATGTTGACTCTATTTTCAATTTGGCATCTGGCACTGGTCTATTCATTCATTTGATTTTGTCATTTATTTCTTTTAATGAAGTACATTTCTAATCTGCTATCTTATTTATCAAGCATTAAATTAGGTTTAGCATTAGTTCATAGCATTAGTCTAAATATCTAACTATCTGCCTATTAGGATATTTAGTTACTTTATCTTCCAAGGATCAGTAACCTCTTTGGAAGAAATTTTGTTGTTTATGCACATTGTTTGTGTAGTTAGACAATATATTCAATTTAGGTCTACCAGCCTTGGTTCAATTGAACCATAATTGCAGAGGCATCTATTGTGCCTGTTAGTTGGCCTCAAAATGATCAGCGTTTTTGAGCACCAACACATCCTTTGTTTAGTTGTTGATGCAATATTAAATGGTACTTTCAGGGCATTTGATGAACCCGAGTTTAGTCCTCGAAGAGTTACTTGAGCTTGATGTTGAGTGACCGCATTTGCTGATCTATTGTCTTTGTCTTTCTTGGCAATGGTGATGACATTACAATTCTTATATGCGCATGGTTCTACCATGTTGATTACATCATTGTTATCAGAGTAGGTGTAATTGACCTTAGTACCCACATTTGGCTTGGAAGATGATGATTCTCTCTAAGTATATTTTCGAAAAGGTTTTGTGAATGTCGTATGATCATTATTGGATTTATGGATGTCAATTGTGATTTCTCCAACATCAATTTATCTTGAATAAGATGTTTTAGGCACATGAAATTATTGGTTTTATGAACCTTGTTTCGGTGAAAATCATAGAAATTGGTCTCCTTCCTCCATTTTGGTTTGACTTTTGGGTCATAAGGTTTCATCTCAGGTAGCATGATGATGTTATTTTCCAATAAAGTTTTCATCGTAGATTCCATGGACTCACCCAAAGGAGTGAAGTCATTCTTTGGTTTTGTAACCCATAATTTGTATTCATTTGACCATTTAGGAGGTTCAATTGTTTGTTTTTTTGAACCTTTTATGGCTTGAGTACCAATCATGAGGTTGAATGCTGGTGCTTTGGGTGGAGCACTGATGTTATCAACAATACCATCTATCATAACATTTTTGTTCTTGTTCCAAAATTTAACTTTATCTTTGTTGTTGGAATTGGAACCTAAATCATATTTGTTTTCTTTGTAAAGCATGATATCTCCCTTGCAAACAAGTACATCCTCTCTTTTCATGGCACTATCTACCATTTTGTCAAATGAAGTGTGATTTTGCATTTGAATATGATAATTGATTTATGGAATTAGGTTATTGATAAAGATTTCTAGTTTCTCATTTTCCAAAATTTGTCAAGGATATAGCTAGAAATTCTTCCTCCAACATTTGAGAAAATTTAGGAATGGTTCTTCTATTTTGTGTTTCAAGTTGCAGATGTCTATCATTGTGATTGTATATTGCATGTTGTAGGAGTATTTTTGATAGAACAGTTTGATCAAATCCTCAAAGGTTTTGATTTTTGGAGGTATCTTAGAGAACCAATTTATGGCCATCCCTCCTAAAGATCATGGGAAGAGACGTATTAGGTAGGTTGGTTCATGCATGAACTCCATTGATAGGGTTCAAAAATCCTTGACATGATCTTGAGGATTTGAATTTCCATCATATTTGTCATATTTTTGTAGCTCTACCCCTTGAGTGAGACATGGCATATATAAGCTTCGATCGAATGGAAATGGACAAAAGGCATCCATTGATAATTCTCTTGGTTCTTTCTCTTTTTCCAGTTTGTTAATTTTGACTTGCATAGCATGCATCTGTCTCACCATGGCTATGATTGGGGTTTCTTCCTCTTGTGTTACGATGTCTTCAACATTAAAATTATGAGGAAGTTAATCCCATTTTTGGGATAGTTCTAAGAAGTATGTCTCTTTATCTTCTCATAGGAAATGTTTCATGAGTTTCTTAAAGAGATCATCATCTTAGTATTGTGCAATTTCTGAAGGTGTGGAATCTTGACCTCTTCCCTCATCAGAGTCATAGCCTTGTGAACCATGACTAGCTTCTCTTTGAGACATAGTAGTGTGTTGATTGTTATCTTGAGCTAATTCAAGGGGAGGTGTGTGACCTCTCCTTAGGCATAGATTTCCCAACTCATCTTCCTCATAAAGATCATGATTATAGGGTTGATGAAATGACTGAGCAATGAGAGAAGATGAGGGTGATGTCTTTGGATGTTCTCTTTGTTTTCTATGTAGGGAAGCTCTAGTCTCCACCATTAGCCTTTAGGTGAATCTTGGAGAAAGATAAGACAACTAGGATGAAAATTTGATTTAGAAAGACCAAGTGACACAACCTTGTCAAGATTGGATTGTTAATGAAAAGATGAGTTGGACGTAAGTGAGGGGTACAATATACGAGATGTATGGGTACCTGCCCAAAGAGTGGTGGACACTGATACACAACACTTAGTCTCTGAGAGATAATGAAAAATTTAGGTTGGTTGATAAGGTTTTTGACACAAGATGAAACGTGTTCTAGACTGACCAACAAGATGATAAATCAAGAAAAATAGACAACTTTAGAAAAAAGGAATCGGCTTGCAGTTTCTCTTCTCTATGCTTGACATAATGAATTTTTTGATAGTTTTTGAAAAATTCCCATAGGGCAATATGGAGGCTCATACGACACAAAATGGACCTTGGCACAAAAATTTGGAATCTCGTACGACAATTGACACCAGAAAAAGGTTTATGCTTGCAAAATTTGACAACACTTGTACAATAATCACTAGCTTCTCATACGATAATATGGGGACTTTGATATGACAATCTAGGATTTTGAGAAATTGTTGTATGATAATTGTCAGGGTAAAATGGAAACTGAAACTAGAAAAGGATTTTTGCTTCAAAGTTTGGAATTTTGAGGTTTTTGGTCTTCAATTTTCTTTCTAGTTTTTAGGATCTATGTGTTTTGGATTGTCTGTGGATGTTTAAAATAGAAATAGGCTTACGATCAAAGAAAACAAGTGGGAATTGATTCAATGAATCAATCACACCTAGCTTAACCTAACTAGGAGAAGAGATGCATTACTTTCTTGTTGACTTAGGAACACATCCCCCAAGTCCCCACCATATAGGAGGCCAATAACATACAATGGATATTGACATCCATATATGTCTAGGTGTTAACGTTGGAAGTGACTCAATATGATGAGTTTCTTGGGGTGATTACTATTCACCTCACACAAGCATGACAAATCCTTCAGAGGTAGATCGATGGAAAACTAGCTTAGGATTTTAATCAAGGCATGTGTTCACAACTATTTTCCATAATCCCGCAAGCAGGATTGAGATTGTTAACCCTATGAGTACTCAAAATGGTGTACTCTCACAAGCAAGATTGAAGGGGCTCCACTCTACAAAAGATCCAAGCATGTTCATGGAAAAGATAAACTCAAGGTTCCAAGAATAAGCGCAATTATGTTTTCTAAGGCTTTAACCTCAAGTGTCAAATTTTAAAGTGGGGTGGAAGAGTTGGCTTAAAAATTTTCCCCACTTGGGTCGTTCCCAGGATATTTTTACCTCAACCGACAGGTCCTCTAAAGGTTTAATTGAAATGTGAGGTTGGGGACCACATGATCTAGGTTTCTGATTCTCTTAAGAAGAGAAGAGCATAATCCCTTAACCTTTTTCTTTTCCCTATCCAAGACACCCAAAAAAGAGTTAATCCAGAGATAATACGTACATTACCAAGGGGAGATACCTTTTGGGTTTTTGATTCTCTGAAAAGAGAAGAGTACATAATCCTTTCAATATCTACCACAATGTCAATATGCCACATGTAATTAATTAACTATGTGCCTATGAAAAAGAGATTCTAACCAAGCAAAATATTTTCTCGGTGAAGATTTGGAAACCTACAAAACCATAAGACATAAATTTTGAGTTGATTGAGTGTTCTTTGACAAGTGATATCTGACAGGTTTCCTACAAACAAGGGCTTAAAAGTGAAGACAAGAATAGGCCAATAATAGTCAAGTTTTCAATGCTCAAGTCTTCTCCATACATCCAGCAAAAGTGTTAGGCTGTCTAAAAATGATCATACACCAGCAAAAAATAGAGATTAGGATTAGTATCAATCAAATTTCATGGCAAAACCTTAAAAAATTATCACAAAAACCCATATGACAATTGAAATACTAGTGCTGAGTGTCATTCAAAAGTGCATACCTACCCAAATGGTAAATTCAGGATGATACGACAATGGCTTAAATCTGGCACAACAATGTAAAAATGTCATCTATTTTATGACAGATAGTTTGTTCTGAAATGACAATCCAAAGTGTCGTACGATATTTCATGGAAACTATACGAAAAATTTCCAAAATCTGAAAACTTGATGAAAATGATTAGAAATATGATAAAAAATGAAATGGAAACCTGATAATAGGCCCCACGATGGGCACCAAAAATGTGTGTGTGAAAATTTTACTTGTTAAGAAGCCATAACACTTTAGTAAAACATTATATATTAATGATAAATAGGAAAATAATAAAAAAATCTATAATAAATCAGGGGATCTACTACCTTCCAAGAGACGTGAGTATGGTATTCTCATATTTGACTGAGATCTAATGCAGGACAGGGGATGGAGGATCCAATTAAGGACAGTCCCCACAAGTAGCCAAACACCAAAATACATAATAACACAACACAACAAATTGTTTTAACTAAATTTTCATTAACATGTCCAACTGTAAGGCCTTCCAAGTTAGGGCCAATTACAATTAGAAATAGCTTTGCAAGATCATCAAGATCCAATCCAACTCTAGCTAGTCTAGCTCTGAAACAAATCATCAACTAATGGAAACCCTAAGGCAGATCTAAACTTGACCTCGCAAGCCTCCAAGAAATCTCCTTGTCTCCAAGCAAACAACCACTAGCTCTACTATTACAAACTAGCAGAAATCAATCTGATCTTCAAGATCTCATAGGATCCAGATCTAACCAGATCTTATCTCCTATCTAATGTTGTATCCCCAATATTCTTAAATAACTACCCCAAACTCCCCTTAAATACTAATCTTCAACCACAAGTCGGGTGGAAGAAACAATTAACTCCTAAGCCAAGTCGACTCCTATTACAAACCAATATTAAATGCAATACAAGTCAGCTCTCAAATAGCTTTAAAAACATTTAATTCTCCATGTTGGCCTCAAGATCTACATAGGAGAATACAACAAAAGCTACCAACAATAAATACACCAAGTCGGCCAACCAAACCACCAAGAACTCCAGTCGGTAAATTAGAACTACTGAGGGCTAGAGAAACAACTTAGCTAGCTAGGCATCACTGAGTAGGCACGTTGATTGAGTGCCAAAAGCATCACCGAGTACAAGTTCTATTGAGTGCAAGAAGTTTCACGAAGTTCCCTTTAGCGACCAAGCTTCCTTCAATGACCGAGATCCCCGGTCAAAGCTTCAACCGAGTAACATAGAACCAAAATAACACACCTCCATGGAGATTCACTAAGTACCCTATAATGCCCCTACATCAGACACCCCAGGTTCTAATATATGTTCTCATATGTTGGAAGAACATCTTCCGAGATTCAGCACATAAATCTTGAACTAGTTCTTCACATAGAAGTCCTCCAACCTTTCAGCTTGCATACTCTTCCACTTCAGTTTCCTCCATCTCTTCAAGTCTATCCATGATAACACATAGGTATGTTCTCCATACTAATCATCCATACCTTCAGGATCTGCCAACTCAACTCGGCTACCAATACTCAGGCTTCTCCTACCTTGTGTTGTATCTAGCAAAGGCATCAAGGAAAACTTCTTGTCATCCTTCTCAATAGTAAACACATTCTGCACACAATCATGCACAGCTCTATAATCATATTGCTAAGGTCTACCAAGAAATATATGACAACTATTCATCTCCACAATATCACATAATAGAAGATCCTTATATTGGCCAATCTGAACATCAACAAAACACTGTTCTCTTACTTCTAGAGCATGATCATTTTGTAACCAGCCAATCCTATAGGGATAAGGATGCTTCATTCTTTCCAAACCAAGTTTCTGAACCATGTCCTTAGCAACAAGGTTATTAGTACTACCACTATCAACAATTACATCACAAATTTTACCTCCATACTTTCCCTGAGTCCTGAACAAGTTACTCCTCTGATGAGGTTCCTCCTTTGTACCGAGCAATGTTCTTTGAACCAGCAAGTTCTCAGATTCAGGTTCATTCTGAATGTTCTCATTTACCACAATAGTTTGTTGGTCACCAAGCTTCTTCTCTGTACACTCAAAATAATGGTGTCCTTCTTCTCCACAATTATAATAAGTACCCTTAAAGATAACTCTACTTGTACTCTTTTTCAATTCCACAGGTTTCTATTCATCTTCTGCAGTCAGTTTATCCTTCACCGAGTGATCAATATTTTCCTTCCCTCTGGGATTACTATGTTGTCTCCTTTTAAACTTATCTTATGCCTTCAGAGCATACTGATAAGCATCTTCAACATAATCAATCTTCAGCATACCAAGCTCATCCTGAATATTAAATCTCAAACCATTCACATACTGAGCTACCTTTTCCTTATCAATTTCTCTGTCTCCAAACCAAATAGTCAACTTATAGAACTCCTCGGTATAATCTTCAATAGTCAAATCTTTTTTCTTTAGATTCTGCAACTTCTTAAACAAGTCAAGCTCATAGTCAGCAACTATGAACTTAGCTTTGAATTCAGTCACCATCATCCTCCACCAATTGATTTTCATTTCACCTTCATCTTCTCTATCTCTTTGTAATTCTTTCCACCAAAGAGAAACATGTCCTTTCAACTTAGTTTGTGCCAATATCACTTGAAGAGGATCTTCAATTGACTTTATTTATTGATTGTATGAAAGAATTTAATGCACTGTAAAATATTTTATTGTAAATCTTTAAGAGATTCAAGATATTTCAAAAATAAGCCAAAGAACATAATGTGGCATGGATTCAATGAATTTGACCTAACCCTAAGATCTACGAAGGAGATTCATGGATTCAATGAATTTGACCTAACCCTAAGATCTACGAAGGAGATTAAGTGGCAAAAGATGTATTGACCTAATAGAGGTAGTATTAAGGAAAGCTAAGCAAGAGGTTGAAAACACAGAAAGAAGTGAATGCTGGAAGTATTGTTATTGACTCTCTAAGTAGAAAAGGCTAAAGGAGAAGTGTTGTGATCGCTTGAAGGGTTCCAAGAAGATCAGTGATGGAGATGGAAAAGCTTCATAGTCAGTAAGCTAGCATATGTGTATGGAATTGGATCTAATATTTGCAAAGTGAGTTGTATGTTTCTTAGATCAATATTACTGCTACTTTCTAACCATTGTAATAGTCAAAATCATTTTAACAAAGGTTGACCTAATAGTCATAGGTATAAATCCTTTGAACAAGGTTGCATTCTAATGGAGTGTATGTAAGTCCTATAACAAGGCACACTTTTAATAGAGTGGTTGAAATCCTTTAACCGGGTCACACCTAACAGTGTGTTTGTAACCTTTGATAGGGTTGGATTTTCACCGAGCTCACTTTAGAAGAGTGAACATAATAGTAACATGTTACAAAGTGGTTTTTCCCAAATTGGGTTTCCACTATAAATCTTGGTGTTGATACTTGTATGAATGTTTTGGTTTGAACATTTCTATGTTTTACAAGTTAGATGCTTTTGGATAAGTGGACTGCAATGTTATATGTTTCTGTTATGTAATCAGTAATGACTGAGTAGGTGTTGGTTATTAGATCTGATTTGTTGAAGAGTTTGAAAGATTGTTTTATACATCTGGACCTAAGAACAACTAATTCACCCCCCCTCTCTATTATTCTAAATCATATTAACATGAAAAACTTGAAGGATTTTTTGAGAATTATAACAAGGACATGGTATGCAAACTACACAAGGCACTATATGGTTTAAAGAAAGAACCTTGAGTATGGTATGAAAGACTACATGCATATTTAATCGAGATTGGATTTAAAGAACCAAGTGACAAAAAAAAATTGTATCTGAAATGTGATAGTATTGATAATATTTTGATTGTTGAAACTTTTGTTGATGATATTATAATTAGAGGAAATGATCCAGTGTCTAAATCATTTTATAAAGAGACGAGAAAGTAATTTGAGATGTCCTTGATAGGAGAGATAATATTCTTTATTGGAATAAAAATTCAACAAGTTAAAGAGGGGATCTACATAACATAGTCAAAGTATATCAAGGATATTCTAAAGATATTTAGTATGGAAGAGTCAAAATGGGTTGTTACACCGATGGCTATTGGTTATAAATTGTCAAAAGAAGATGAAACAAAGGAAGTAAATGAAACACTCTACTGATCAATGATTTCCAAGATACAATATGTTGTACATAGTAGGTCTGATATTGCTCATGTTGTTGGTATTGTTACAATATTTTCTACCAATCCAAAGGAAACACACATGTCTATAGTAAAAATAATATTTAGATATCTCAAATTTTGGTCTACTATACAAGAAAGGAGGAGATTTTGATCTTAAGGTGTACACTGATGGTGATTGGGATGGAAACATTGACGATAGGAAAAGTACACGTGGTAGAGATTTATTTTTTGGAGAAATATTAGTTACATGGTTAAGCAAGGAACAAAGTTGTATTTCACAATCTACTGTCAAAGTTGAGTATGTTGCTGCAACTATGAATTATTTAAACATTGTGTGGATCAAATAATTACTTGAGAGAGAAAGTTCAAGACAAGCATGTGATATTGGAGTATGTGAATTCAAAGGAGCAGATAACAGATATATTTACCAAAAAACTACCAAAAGATTTTTTTGAGTATGTTGGAGGTAAATTAGAGGTTCTTCCCCCATCCAATATTCAATAATGCAAGATTCATACTACATCAATTCAAAGTTTCATTAGAATATCTAGTTTTTTTAGTTGATGCGAGTGTTCACTCTTTGGGTGATGCTAGAAGCTCTGAAGATGTTTATGTATAGTTTTGAAGATGGATAATTTCTTTAATTTATAAGACACATTACAATACAAAACCATCTCAAGTCAAGTATGATTAACACCACCTAAAAAAATGCCAGTGCAATATCTATTCTTAGAGGGTTTTTATTCCTCTTTTACTTAGAATTTAGAAATAGAGCGATGATAATGATATGAAAAAGATTAAATGAGGATAGATATGACCTAAACCAACTAATAAAACTTATGTAAAAGGGAATGGAGATGAATTTTAATGCACCTAAAAATGAAATAGAAGAAGTGATTTTTCAAAACCAAATTCCTAACTATCAGAATCTCAAAATGATATGTAATTGCAGATATGGAGCCTGAAGACTATAATCTGAGTCTTTGCTCAATTTGAGTTGATTTTTGAGGGTACATATCACCAATGCCATTCTATACACATGGATAGATTGCCAATGGTATTCCGTACCCTGGGTTTTAGTTTGAAATTTATGGGTTTTCTTTGGTCATGTTTGATATTTTTTATTCCCATATATTGGCTCCATAACCTATGCGTACATATAGGAAAATAGGGAAGAAGGTTGGCTAAAGAGTTTTTCCCTAGTAAAATATTTGTTTAGAAATAAACCTTGAAATTGAAAAAAAAAATCATATGGAAAGATGAAATAGAAACCGGATTTGAATTGTAAATCAACTCATACCTCACTAATGCAATGCCTCTTTGAATGCAATTAAAAATATTGATGTAATATCTTTATCTAAAATGAGATCATGAAATAAATTCCTTGAATGATGGATTTTGTAGTTTGCCAACAATGTTAGATGAAGGAGAAGAACTATTTGATTGGTTGCTTGAAGACCTTGAGAATGCTCTTGAAATCTAAATGCTTGATTGATTCTTGATCATGAATTCTTGCACTTAGTAATGGATACCAAAATGAGGAGAGATAGAGGTTTTTTAATACTCAATCCATCATTTTGGGGGTTAAACTTTAGGAAGGCCGACCATAGAGCTAGATCTCCTATTAAAACCCTAACATAGGGCTCCAGACCAAATACATGAGACTAAATGCTTGAGTATATAATGCCAATATAATTTTTTACCTAGGAGAGAATGTCAATGGTCTTATATACCCTCCAATCAAGGATAATTTTTAGATTGGGGGTCTCAGACATTCAACAGGTGCTATATTTGTGGGTACATCTCATTTCAAGATCAAGAGAGAATGTAAAGGCCATAAAAGGGATATAGGACCTATGAGATGAAATTAATTATTTGGTTACAACAAAAAGAGGAAAAAGAGATGATCACACTTGCAAAGAACGGCTAACCTTGATTTTTGATCAAATTAAACCAATATAGGACTTATAATGTTAAGTTCAGGGTCCATTAAGTGTTAGGAGAAAATGAAATTAATGTGGGAACCCATACATGCTAAAATGGGGATAAAATGAACATCTAATTAAGGGTTCTTAATTTTTAGGATGATATAGTATGTATATACATATATACATACATACATATATGCACGTGTGTATGTATGTATGAAGAAAGAAAAATAAATTCACATTCTAGTTGGGAAAATATTTTTGAGATAGACTAAAAAATTGTGGTATAACATACTTAGTGCAAGAGCACCCAGGTGGACTAGTGATCAACACCAACCAAAAAAAAATTTCTTAAGTCTCTTTCAATTTTATTTTGGTTTTAGTTTTGGTATTTCTTGATGTCATTGGAACAATCAATTTTTTTAGTTGCAACTTCCAGTGTATGCCTGAATGCAAAATGTAGAATTATAAACAATGCTTGAAAAAAAACACCCTAAAATAATAATGATAAAGTGAGTGCATACATTTCAATTTCATTACTAATTTGAATATAATCTAAATTGAATCCTTTGAATAGAGTTTCAACATCCACCAAGCATTAAAGAAAGGAGAATAAAAGATGTTTAAGCCATGGAAGATGTTTAGATAAATTGCAAACATGACATATGAACAATTGGAAGAATTTCTTATTGATTTGTAGTCTTAGGGACTGAAATGATAGTGTAGATTGTACATAATTAAGTTACTTGCCAAAGATGACTATGATAGCAGGATAAACACTAAAAAAATTTTGAGTTCCTATCACCCACGTGGCCTATAGATAGGTAAATTATCATTGCAAAGTGTCTTCCAATTGTAGAAACCATTTGATAGATTTCCTCATCAACAATTTTCTTAATGCTTGCATCATACTAGAATCTATGCAATGAGGGGAGTTCAAAAACAAGGTTGTTGACTACTTATTTCATTTCGTGAAACGTTTAAAGGTATAATGTTAAATGGTTTCAACATATGAATGAATGCAAAAATGACATAATAATGCATAAAAAAAGAAAGAGAGGGGCATCATTTTTAAAAAAGGGGGAGGAATAGATAAAATAGATAAAAAGGTTTGATATTGAATGTTGTGAGTAAATCAACAAAGGGAGAATGTGTGTGTCTAGTGGCACATCAATAAAGTTGTTTAAGCAATGAAAATGTAAGTGCAGAGATTGTGCAATAAAATCTTGAAAAGGTTGACACTCTGGAAAATGTTGCAGATGCATTGACAAAACCTGTGAGCACAATTAATTTCAAATAGTGCTCCAATACAATGGAGCTTAGTGCCCCTAACTCTCATTAGTTATTTTATGAGATTTGGGCCTACCAATAAGTACTTTGTCAAGTGGTAGATTGTTCAAGCGTCATTAATAATAGATGCTTTCGATGTAATCAATTTGGGTTATATTGATGAACAATTCCATGGCTACAGTTTAGTTTTTTTATAAGTAGCATACACAACTTTCGATGAGTAATCATTCTTCACTATGAAGTAGTTTTCAATAAAACAGAGTAAAAGCTCTACTGATAATAAACTCCATTTTTTTGTTGGATGTTCTCCATCGGTGTATTGGGTTGGAATATGTTTCACCGATGGTCTGTCATCAGAGTAGATTCTCCAATGGATTGATTGGTGTGACTTATACGATCAGATTAGAGTTTTAGTGAAGTACCAATAGAGTAAACTACTGTGATAATTTTTATTAGTGTAACATTCATCCATCGTGTTGATAAACTAAATTCTATGCCAAATCTGTTAATGACTGGTTGGTGAAACTGTGGGAAATCTCTCCCGATGGTGTTAAGGTTTTCTCAACAGGCTGTGAGGACATTTTTTTTTACTCAAGTTGACTTGCTGAGCTATGAGTCTCTGATTGGCTAAAAAGTATGGTCTTTTCAACTTGGAGGAGTTTGTTGGAGATCGGATGAGTCTGTTCGATACCTGTTTGAACAAAGACATTTGTTCTGATGTGGGAGCCGAGCTGAACCGTTGAACAAGGGTGTTTAAGAATTGAAGCGGAATCCATTTTTTTGTTGAAATTTTGAACGAATGATCAGTGGTTGATGTGGTGTGGCTCAGAGAAGTTGTTGATATATTCTATAAAATATTTTCGTTAAGTGACTGAAATGCAAATATAGACTATAGAATCATCAGAGAGTTCTGTAGAATATACGTAACTTATTTTACTATAATACAATAGCAGCTTTGATTTGGTGTGTGGGTTTTTACCCGTAAGGGTTCTCCTAAGTAAATCTTTGTGTTCTTTTGTGATTGTTGGTTCTGTATTGTTTATTCTATTTATCTATTGGTACACATCTTGATGTTTTATGATCTAGAATTTAAAGACTTTTTTTAATTTCTTTCTAAATTGACATTAGGAGAGTGATTTTCACCCTAATCTTTTCTTAAAAATATCAGTCCCATGAACAAAAAAGATATTAGTAGCCTAAAAGATACCAACAAGAAGATTGTCTAATTGTGTCATCAATAGGCCGAAGCCCCAAGAAAAAATACATAAGATTTTTAAAAGCTCCCTCAATTCTAGAAAGGGCTTCGGTAGATTTCCATAAATTTAAACATGTGTTTTACATATATTCTATAACCAAAAAATAAAAAAACATTTACCTTTAAACTACCAAGAGAAATTTAGGCACCCTTGCAATAACTTACCACTTCTCTCATGCAACCCTACCACACCTCATTAGGAGAAGCATCCACCTCAAGTTGGCGAATAAGAGAAGAAAAAAATAGAAAGCCACATAAACCCTCACACTCCTTCAAAATCTTGACATCTATTGAAAAATTGTGAAACAACAATAAAGGAATGAATAAGGAAACTTTGATCATTAGATAACTAAAAGTACACACAAAGGTCCTCAACTAAACACCATGAAAAAAATCCCACCCATCACCACAAAAGAGATCCTTACAAGGTCAAGGCAGTCAAGTTTAGACCATCACCACAAAAGAGATCCTTACAAGGTCAAGGCAGTCAAGTTTAGACCATAGACAAGCAACAATGAACCGAGTATTAAAATTAGAGAGAAAAAAACTTCCATTCCCCTCAAGAAACAAATAAATTGAGATTCCTCCATCACCATACAAAAAACTAGGTTTTGAATTTAGAAATATGATGATGTCACTAAAAATCATTGAATTTTGTACTCTAAAAAACATATGGTAACTAATAATTAGATAGATGCATCTTAAAAAAATGAGAATATTCATGAGACGACTACACTAGTGGCATTCCAAGAAGAGTGGATAACATGAATGGTAGCAGATTTTAAATAAGATAAAAAAGAACTAACATTTTTTTAGATAAAAACTTAGAAATAAGTTTATCAGAAAGTTATTTTTTAAAAAATATTTAAGCATATTCACATAAAATATTACTTTTAAGAAAACTTGTAAATAATTGTGTAATATATATATTTCTAGGTTGATTTGAAAACATATTTACAAATCTTTTATTGAAAGAGAATTTTCAGAAAATAAGATAAAATTTCAGCATAATCAGTTTCAGAAATCACATCATATTGATAATAAGCTTATTTTATTTGAAAGTTTTGTAACTTGTTTCGTATGAAAGTCTCATTTTTATAACCTAATTTATCAAATATGTCACATAAACTATATAAAATATGTGAAATCCATCTAAAATATTTTAGAAATAAAAATAAATTAATATTAGAATAAAAATATAATTTCAACCAATTTCATGTTGATTATAAGAATTGTTCATAAAAACTTTAATTAATTAGAACCATCTAAAAAATAAATATTCATACTTATTAAAATACATGAATATATTTATTTATAGAAACCTATTAAAAACATGTATAAATTTATTTCTTCAATTATATAAAAAATACTTGAAAGTTAGATTTTCTCTATATATTTATATTCTAACATATATTAAATTAATATGATTTTCTATCATTTTTAAAGATTTCTCGGAGTGATTGTTAAAATGTTTGATGTTTTATATGTTACCACTAACATTTATCTTATTCTCTGCCAATGTAAATTAATTTGACATCTACTGCTATTATCATATTTTAACTCTATGTACATAGTCATCTTTT